>QEPC01013569.1:81661-98371 GCA_003113815.1 Sphenodon punctatus
GTGTGTGTGTGTGTGTGTGTGCGCGCGCGCGTGTGTGTGTGTGTGTGTGTGCACGGGTGCAGATGTGCGCGTGCCTGCTCGCACATCCCTGCAGCAGGGAGCTTTGCCGCCTTGGTGGTGGTACCCTGTACTTGTAACTGGGATGCCCCAGGGCTCTGCATGTGGGTGTGTTGCCAAGCCCTCGGGGTGGGGTGCAAGGTATAGAATAATCAGGGACCCGAGTTCACTGCACCAAAAAATCTTAAATTCTGCAACCAGTGAAGCCAAATTCTGCAAATTCACCGCGAGCATTAATATTTGCATCATTCACTTGATTTGCATAACTCTGCGTGCTGGGAAGCAAATTTGCAACAGTTTGACATAGAATCACAGCTTTGCTGATCAAACACAACTCCAATCCTCTGGAATTTCAGCACCTCCCTCACGCAAACATCGGCCCTTCAGACCCCACCCACTCACAGTTCATCTCCCAGGGGCCTAGTTACCCTCGGGTCATGGTCAGGATTGGCTGATTCTGCGAGGATTCTGCGAGGATTGGCTGATTCTGCTAAAATCACGGCAAATTGCAGCAACGCAGTCAACTCGGGCCCCTGGGAATAATACATGCAGGGTCCTAGGCGGGTGCGAGTGGGAGGAAGGAGGTTTCCTTGTGCTGTTCTGATCCAATGTCTAGTAAAACCTTTGCAGGCAGAGAGGCTGGCTCTCTTGTGCATTTGTAACGAGGGGACGCAGGGGGAGACCCTTGTTTGGGGCAGGAAAGTGGCTGTATTCAGACCCAGCTTCTACTCCCACTTCAAAGCTCAGCCCTGCCTGTTTCCATCGGCATCAGGATCCCACCCAAGATCTGAAAACCTCCCGTGGCAGAGAACCCACGACCTCCCTAGAAACGCTGGAGAGCTCTAACTGCTTGTTGTATTTAACCCAAAGCTTCCTGCTACGCTCAGCCCGATAGGATCAGCCTGCTCCACTTTGTCGGTGCCCTAACCGGACCCCACTCCTGCAGGCGGGGTCCGACCAGTGCCAAGCAGAGGGGAATTATTCCCTTCATGATGCTTCTGGTATTATTATTAGTAGTAGCACTATTTATATATATAGCACCAGCGGCGTAGCTGCGCTGTGCGATCAATGGTCCCTACCCCCAAGGGGCTTACAGTCCGAGAGACGAGGGAATGGGGAACAGCGGGAGAGACAAGGAGAGTTGCAGTTGATATTTTGAATTCTAGGTCTATCTTGCAAGGTGTTAGCTGCCCCTCCTGTCTCAGACCTGATCAATATTCCCTCTGCCCCTCCATTGAAATCACTAATAAAGAGGTTGGACAGCACTGGAGGCAGCTGTGGATCCTGCCCATTGTAGCGTCTCCTCTCCAGCCTGCACTCTGCAAGCTTGTCAAGAAGCAACGCGCGAGAGATGCTTTCCTGAAATCCAGATATATTGTGTCCCCAGAGTTCCCCTCAGCCACCAAGCTAGTTGCTCTGTTCCAGAGGAGTCAAGGCAAGGGAGAACATGCGTAGTGCCAGACGGGGTCAAACCAATGGTCCATCCAGCCCAGCGTCCTGTCTCCGACAGTGTCACAGTCAGTGCCAGACGGGGTCAAACCAATGGTCCATCCAGCCCAGCATCCTGTCTCCGACAGTGTCACAGTCAGTGCCAGACAGGGTCAAAGCAATGGTCCCTCCAGCCCAGCGTCCTGTCTCCGACAGTGTCACAGTCAGTGCCAGATGGAGTGAGAGCAATGGTCCCTCCAGCCCAGCGTCCTGTCTCCGACAGTGTCACAGTTAGTGCCAGATTGGGTCAGAGTGTTAGGAAATAAATGAGGTTGCTGCCTCAGTTTACCCCAAACGGGATCGAAGGTTGCCAATAAACAAGCCGAAGTATGTGGGGACAACTCGATTTTATTGGATAGACACTTAGCATCTGGAGATGGTAGTATGTGTTACTAGTTGTGAACCCCAGTAACCCAACCTAGGATATCTTACCTGTCCGAGGCCACGGTCCGAGACACAAGCTGGCTCAGAGGAGAAGAGGAGGGGGCCCAGCAGAGAGCTGGGCAGGAGTCTCTGGATCTTTGAGAGCAACGGTGAGGGCCAGAGCCCACGCAGGCTCACTGCGATGCTAGCAACTGCAAGCACCAGTGACGAGAGATAAGGGCCTGGGTGCTTCCTTGTATAGTTTTATTTATTAAGAATGCATGTTGCAGGGTCCCCTCTGCCAGGTGCAGAGAATAAGCGGACTGTTCCTATTCTGTCACTTGGAGCACGGCCACCAAGCTGTTTTGGTTTTTAGGGAGTTGCTGCCTAGTTGTAGGGGAGGTACCTGCCTTTCTTACAAACCCTCTTTGTTTTCTCAGAGACCTTTTTCTGTGTTCTCAGCGATAGTGGCTGTCTGGGGCTTGTTATTGTGGTTCCTGCTAGAGTGTGGAGTTTTACAACTTTATTCTCATGGGCCTTGGTGATTTGTCCCAGCCTGAGGCCTCAAGTTAGCCGAACTGAATTTGTACAGGCCTCATCCATCTTGTGTCTCTGACCATGGCTAAAACTGCCTAATCGATTCATAATAAGAGCAATGGTCCAGCCAGCCCAGCATCCTGTCTCCGACAGTGTGACAGTAAGTGCCAGACTGGGTCAGACCAATCCTCCATCCAGCCCAGCATCCTGTCTCCGACAGTGTCACAGTAAGTGCCAGACTGGGTCAGACCAATCCTCCATCCAGCCCAGCATCCTGTCTCTGACAGTGTCACAGTAAGTGCCAGACTGGGTCAGACCAATCCTCCATCCAGCCCAGCATCCTGTCTCTGACAGTGTCACAGTCCGGGTCCGAGCAATGGTCCATCCAGCCCAGTATCCTGTCTCCGATAATACCTAGTCTCTGTCTCTTTGGAGAAGTACCCAACAGGTCACAATGGGCAATTCATTCCCTGTTGTTCCAGCCCCCAACAGTCAGAGGTTACATCCCCAAAACCTACTTGGCTAATAGCCATGAACGGACCGATCCAGTCCCTTTATGAAATAAGCTAAGCTACCAGCCGTGCCCACTTCCTCTGGCTGTAAGTTCCACAAGAGGCATTGTGCTGCACAGGGGAATGCCTAGGTAGCTCCAGGCCTGCCTTGGCCGGTCTCCCCTCCATGAGCAGGAGCTCAGAGCCCGGCCTTCTCCCCAGGACCGACCGATGCTGGGGGGCGGCTGCGCCCTGCCTGCACCGGGCACCCTGCCCAACACGGGCCAATGCTGCAGGGACTGCCACAGTCACATGACCCCCCCCCCCTTACAGCCATGTGACACTGTTCAAGGATCTGCTTATTCTACTCTCTCAGAGCTGAGGTCCTGACTCCTGGGACTTTCAGTCTCTGCAGGTTTGGGATTTACTCCTCTTAGAGGATTCCAGTCACCTGGGTATGCGCCTCTACTTTCTACACATTGGTCCACAAGCTGAGCGTAACCCTTCTCGTTGGGCGCCAACTGTCACGGGTTGGCGGGTCCGCACCCCCACTTTACCGGGTTTGAGTGACTCAGTTTCCCTCGTACAGCCCCCTTGAATCAGTTTTTCTCTCTGGCCAGTTCAAGCCTGCCGCAGGGACAACCCCTTTGTCACCCAAGGGCCCGATCCTTCCCATTTACAGACTTTTAATCTCTGGGTTCGTAAGAGCTTGAGAACTCTTGTTGCTCACTTGTGTTCCAGTGTTAGACACAGACACTTCTTCATAAAGATAAGAAGTCATTTTATTGATTACATAAGCAAGATAGTTGACACAGAGTAGTTACTAGAAACCAAAGGTAAATATAACGCATTCCTGATCTATACTGGTTGAGTTCCTAAATAAGCATCTTGCCCTACAAGGTCCATAAGTTCTTCTCAGCCCTTGATGTAAACGGCTGGGTCTTCTGCCTTAGAGTTGCTAGAAAGCAAAGTCTTTCCTCTCAGTTCATGGTTTCCAGCCTTGCTGGCTGCAAGATGGTGAGTGAGTTTCTGATAGTCCCTCCCCTCTGGGGTACAACTCCTTATATCCCCAGGAGGAAACTCCTCGTATCTTCTCGAGGCTTCTAGAATTCCCTTTGTTCTCTTTATCAGCTTTCTCTGTCTCTTGCACGTAGGCAATGGCTGCCGGCATTAGCATTGTTAATGTCTCTGTCTGGGCAAATCAACAAACTGTCTTTCCATTTCCTGGGGCTTGGTCACGAGTCACAGCTCTGATCTGGGCCTCACAGTTCTCAGTTGTAACATTACATACATGTTGCATGTCTTGCTTTACACATTTACTAGGCTTGTAGTCTATATGTAGACCACTATCACACGTGTGTGACCCTATGTTCCTCCGTGACAATGTGACCCCCTACACTCCAGAAGGTTGCTACCTTATAAACAAGGTTCTTCGAGATGGCTCAGAACATTCTCACAAATGGATTTGCGCTTGCGCACCCTTCTCCTACCGGCATATACCAAGCTCATATTTAAATTTTGCATGACGTTCACGTGGCCCCACACACTATAAGGTACCTTCTCGCCTCAACCCAACAGTTCCTTCTAACACTGTAGCACTAGCAGAGAAATAAATTCCATGCGGGGCAGGAAGGGGGGGCATTTGTGAGAATGTTTGGAGCCATCTCGAAGAACCTTGTTTACAAGGTAGCGACCTTCTGTTTGTCTAGTGGCTCCTCCCATTCTCACAAACGGGAGAGTACCAAGCCTAGATCGAGGCGGTGAGGGAATTTGTTATCATCATAGTTCTTAAGGTAGTCAAGCAATAATAGGTCCCAGGAAAGAAACAAAACGATCATTTATTGTATAACATAAGTAATTTACCTAACAAATACATGTGTGTGTTACATAAGCAGTGGAAACAGTAGTAAGTAATTCCTCATGCAAGCACAGTGAGCGAATGGGCAGTCTGGTCTTGGGAAACCAAATGGAGGGAGTAGTGCTTTATAAAAGTATGTTGGGAGCTCCAAGTAGCTGCTCTGCAAATTTCCTGAGGAGAAACATTGGCAAATGCAGCAGTAGTAGCGCCCATGGCTCTAAGAGAGTGAGCCGTTCAGTTAGGTGGAACAGATAAGCCATTTTGTAAGTAAGCTAAGGAAATAAGTTGTACTAACCATTTAGAGATGGTTTGCGAAGAAACTTTCTGGCCCAATTTGTGTAAAGTGGGGGATACAAATAGGATATCCGAAAGCCGACACGCCCGAGTTTTGTCTAAGTAGATCAGGAGAGATCTTTTGACATCCAAGGTATGTGCCACCTTCAATTCTTCAGATTCATGAGGGGGAGGAAAAAACGCGGGTAAAATCATCCTTTGTGCCAAATGGAAAGGTGATACAACCTTAGGGATAAAGGAGGGGCGGGCAGAAATTTCTACCCTATCATGGAAAAATTTTAAGTATGGGTCTTTGATATGAATAGCCACCAACTCACTGACGCATTGCAGGGAAGTTATGGCCACTAAAAAGGCTGTCTTGAGAGTCCAACGACTGGTCAGGAGGCTCGAAAGGCCGTCCTTTGAGATGATCGATTACCAAATTAAGATCCCATTGGGACAAAGGGGCTTTTAGAGGGGGGAAAATATTATTTACACCCTTCAGAAACTTCTTTACCTTGGGATGGGAAAACAACGATTGCATACCTTGTAAAGGGTAATGCCTAGAAATAGCAGAGAGGTGGACCCTCAAAGAGGAGGGGGCTAGGCCAGATTCTGCCAATTTAAGTAGCGCAGAATAAGGTCAATAGATCCATCTAGTTCTGAACGAGAATTCTCTGCTAGCCAGCTGGAGAACCTCTTAACTTTAGACTCGTCAGACTTACGTGTAGAAGGCTTTATGTCATTCTGGAGAACGAGGGATAGTTTCTCCCCAACCGGGCTAGGAATTAAGGGAAATGAATTCTGAACGCATGTAGATTCAGATGATTTACGTCTGGGTGGAGTATAAGACCCTGACTCAAGGATAACAGGTGGGATGTCAGGGGTAGAGGTATGGTCACTTTGGCCAGCTGGGTGAGTTCGCTGAACCAGCATTGACGAGGCCAATTTGGGCATACTAGGATCAGATTCATCCCGTCTGCACATATCTTGGCCAAAGCTTTGGGTATGAGCAGTATGGGTGGGAAGGTATAGGTTAGATGAGGCGTCCATGGGATCTGAAACGCATCCCCCATGGAGGCAGGGTCGTGGGCTGCCCTTGAACAGCAGAGGAATTCAGCGCCGTGGCAAATATATCTACACGGGGAATGCCCCACAAAGCTACCAACTTTAGATAAACCTGCGTGGACAGCTCCCATTCGTGGTGTTCGGACTGCAATCTGCTGAGAATGTCCGATCGAGTGTTCTGAGCCCCTGCAATATGAGACGCGATCAAGTGCATATCGTGTGTCCTGACAAAGTGCCAGATTTTCATGGCTAACCTGCATAGCTCCGGGGACTTTGTCCCTCCTTGCTTGTTCACATACCATACTGTTGTCATGTTGTCTGAGGCTAGGTGGACTACAGTCCCCTGGAGAAGCAGACGAAAGGCCTTCAGGGCCTTTAGAATAGTCATGGTCTCTAAGAAGTTTATATGCAGCTGACGTTGTTGTGTATTCCATGACCCCGAAACATTCAGGTTGTGGCAGTGAGCCCCCCAACCTGTCAAAGAAGCATCAGTTGTTACCGTGTGAACTGGAGAGGGTTTCATGAAAGGTTTTCCTGACAAAACAAAGTCAGTTTTAGTCCAGCACTTAAGGGAATCTAGGACCTGGCGAGTTATCCTCAGGTTTTTGTGGGGGGGGGCGGGCTAACATGGGATCAAATAGGTTTAAGAACCAGAGTTGCAAAGGTCTCGTTTACAACCTAGCAAAGGGAGTAGTGGACGTGGTGGATGTCATTAGGTCCAGTAATCTTTGGAAAACCTTAACACCCTGAAGTCTATGTATGCAAAGGTTCTTGATAAGATTAAAAATATCCCAAAATCTATCCTCTGGGGCAAACATCTTGGCGACAGTGGAATCCAGAATAGCCCAAATAAAGCCAATGCGCTGTGAGGGGCAGAGGGAAGATTTTTGCAAATTCACAGACAGTCCCAAATTACTGCATAGGGTCAGTGTGAACTATATATTATGATTCAATACCTGCGGAGAGTTTGCCACAAGGAGCCAGTCATCTAAATACGGATCTATATCGATACCTTGTTTGCGGAGGTACGCAATAACAGGAGACATCATCTTAGTAAACACTCTGGGGGCCGAGGAGAGACCTAATGGGAGTGAGGCAAATTGGAAATGAATAGAATTGTGGATGAATCTGAAAAAATGTCTGGACAAACAGTGGCGCCAGATTTGAAAATAAGCATCCAATACTGCATACCATTGGCCTCTATGTAGGAAGGAGGCTAACTTGTCCAGGGTTAACATTTTTAATTTGCGATACGTAACGGAATGGTTAAATTCTCTTAGATCTAAAATAGGTCTAAACCCACCATCTTTTTTGTCAATAATGAAGTAACTGGAGTAAAATCCAGTGGAGACAGTGCCCATATCCACCAACTCAATTACACCCTTTTGATACATTTGCGTAACTTCTTTATTCAGGTCATTTAACTGTTGTTTGAAGAAATGAATATTTGTAACAGTTATGCATAGCGTTGGTATAATGGAGAACGAAACCTTATAACCCAACTCAACAACTTTAAGAATCCACTTATCAGAGGTAATGGACTCCCAATAAGATAATGACTGAGACAATGCAAACTCAAAATTAACTATATGCTGTGAGGGTGCAACAGAGGTGGCTGGTTGTCACTTGAGACCACTAGTGGAATAAGAGGAAAAGGGTTGCTTATAATTCCCTCTTTGTTTATAGGGGGCATATTGACCCTTGAAACGCCCTTGGTAAGAGGTGTTGGCAGGAGAGTACCTCTTATTGTAGGTTTGACATTGAGAATAATATGGCCTCTGCTGCCTATAGCAGGTAGGTTGTTGATGGTAAGGACGATAAGGCATGTAAGATGCTCCCTGGTCCCTTGGGGCAATTTTCATTTTTAGTGCAGTCGCCTTGGATTTCTGAATTTTGTCCAGTATCTCATCAGTGTCTTTAGAAAAAAGGCCTGCCTGATCGAATGGGAGATTTTCTATTCTGGCACTTATGATGTGCCTCAAGCTTAGTACCCTTGAGCCAGGCAAACCGTCTGGTCACAATGGCGTTTGCAACAGCTCTTCCTGCCGTCTCCGATGAATGTCGGGCTGTCTGTAGCTGGAATCGGGTGGTGAGTGAACCTTCTGAGCATAACGCTTGGAGGGGAGCTTGTTTTTCTTTAGGCAGAGAGGGAACGAATTTTTGCACCTCCTCCCATAGGTGATGCTGAAAGGATGTTAGCCGTCCTCATTAACATGGTGCTACATGCGAAATCCCTCCTACCAAACACGTCTATTCTTCTACTTTCCTTGTCCGCCGGAGAAGTACCCTGGTTGTTCTTTTGAAACTTCTTTGCTGAGGCGGCCACAACTAACAAGTTAGGCAAGGGATGCTTAAAAAAGATGGATCCCTGTTGAGGTGGGAAAAGGGAAAAGGAACTTGCTGTTGAAGAAACAGGGTGGATTGTCGCCGGATTGGTCCAGATCTTTTCTGCCTCCAATGCGTGCCTCTTAAGAAGAGGGAGTGTTAGCTTAGAGTGCACTGGACGCTCTACCGCTGAATAAGCGGGGTCGAGATTGTGCTCATTCATGGGCACAGTATCAGTCTTTAAGACCGAAGAGAATTTCTTTAAAAGGTCTTGAAATCCTTATGGTCTTGAAACGATCCTGACGACCCAGCGCCATGGACGTCGTCCGATGGAGGCGAAGAAAGATTCTCAGTGTCTTGTATTTCTTCAAATGGCTGAGGTGTGTCTAATGGAGGAGAAATATCCTCTCTAGGTTGGAACCGGAGGTAATTCAGTAGCGGGGGGTGGGGGGGTCAATTTGACCCATCCTCTGTTTCCTACGAAGCAGAAGCCTTTTGGTCTGTCTCGGTGCTCAGCATGATCCCACTGAATGGGCCGACTGTCTTCTCCTCAGGCCTAAGACCCTGAGGGAAAGAGCTATCCGTCCCCCGGCACTTCTTAAAGAGCTTGAGTACAACGTAAGTCCGAAACGAAGTGCAAGTCTCACTCCCCCTCTCCACCAGTCCCTAGCATAGGTGCTGAGGAAACTGTATCCGCTGGCCCCATCGCCTCAGCCTCCATTTCTGCGGCAGCATCTACCTCACGCCCCAGGGCATCACTCTCTCCATCTCCTAAGAGGGGACTATTCCTGCAGGGGTCAGAGTCTGCCATCTTGGCGGACCGCTCGCTTTTCCCTTTGCTATCCTCGGACGAGGAAGCCTTCCTGGCGGCGACATCCGTCTCTCCGCTCTCGCCTTCATCCCCCCTCCATATAACGTCGCCTCTTTACAACGCTGAGGAGGACGTAGACCCTAGGTTTACTGGGTCGCCGTACCAACCCCCTAACCTGCAATGGGTGGCTACGGCACAACCTCAACACCCCTCTCGACCTCGGGAGAGGAAACAGGGAGTGCCTCGGGAATCCGCCCTTCCGTTGCAATTCTTAAAGCAGCAAGAGGTCTCTAGAAAAAAGGACACAGAGCTCATCGTCTCATGCCTACAACAACTGATTCAGGCTACTGTAGCTAGATCCTCCCATACTGAGGCGGTACCTCCGCATGAAGTCAATCCTCCTCCACCCCATACCACCCCCCGTCGAGGTTGTGGATCGGAACGCAGAGAAAGGTCATCGACGTCGACAGCCTCAACATCGAAGCAGGCACCAAATACATTGGGTTGCTCGACGTCGATAGTAACCCCCACGACGTCCAAGGATGCCACATCGACGTCGTCTTCCAAACCTTCGACGTCTAAGATTGACCCCGAAGCTTTTGCTCGAGAAGTGGTGACCAAATTTCAACGCCGATTGCAAAAGCAGAAGCGCAGGATTGCTAGGAGGAGGATTTACAAGGCGCAACTCTTGCGTTCCCTAGTTCAACCCGCCGCCTCTCCTGAACTGGAGGAAGAGACAGTGCAACAAGTTGAACCTATACTCACTCCTGACCTTGACACCACGACGTCAGAGACCTTCGAGACGTCTGATGCCGAGAGTTTATCTCCTCCACCATCCGACAACGTCCAGGGTCCGATGACGTCGATTTCTTCCCAGGACCATAAGAATTTCTAAAAACTTCTTAAGAGATTTACAGAGGTCCTGAAGATCAACACGGTCCTCATCTCGGAACAGGAATCGGACCCAGCCTATTGCACTGTAGAAAAACCTGTGCAATCTAAATTTACTTTACCAATATTTAAAAAGCATTCAGCGGAAGTCGAAAAACTGTGGTGTAGCCCGGCTACGATTCAGCCAGTCTCCGCCTCCAGCAGCTCCTTTTATTTGTTTCCCCCTGAACAGGGGTCGATTTTCTTTAAGCACCCACTCCCCAACTCTTTGGTGGTTTCGGCCTCGGCTGAAAAGTTTCAGAAAAACATGCAGGAAACTTCCCCAGCAGACAGAGACAGCCGCTGAATCGATGTTTTTGGACGCAAAGCATTTGCTTCTGGCACCATGCTAATGCGTACGGCTAACTACACGGCTGGAATGGCCTCCTTCCAGCATCCCCTTTGGGAGGAGGTTCAGAAGGTCATTCCAACACTCCCCAAGGATAAACAGATAACCAGTCTCTCTGTTCTGAGGGAATGTCTACGGCTCGGTTCCACCTACAGACCGCTCGCCACTCATCGGAGACTGCAGCTCGGGCGGTGGTAACGAGATGTTTTGCCTGGCTGAGAGGGACAACGTTTGAATACCATCATAGATCTCGTATCTCCCTTTCGATCAGTCCGGCCTATTTGCAAAGGACACGGATGATGTCCTGGATAAAATACAAAAGTCTAGGGCTACTGCATATAAAATGAAGATTGTGCAGCATCAGCAAAGTTCTTCTGCCTTTTACTCTCGCCCATAGCAACAGCAGTCTTCTTTCCAGTGGCCTCAGAGACAATACTACCCTCCAGCCCAGCCCTACAACAGGAGGTATTACTCCTCGGCCTCCTCCTTCAACTACTCAGGGAAGCCTAGATACCCCGACCCGTCCTACAAGCAAAGGGCTAACACGAAACAGCACTTTGCAGTCCCCTCTAACAGGAGTAGACGTTAACAATTACAGCCTCTCCCGGTTTCACCTACCGAGACACAGTCGGGGGATGTTAATTTTGAGTTTTCCTTGTTCAACTCGCTTCAGTTTTGGGAGGCGATTACCACTGATGGATGGGTCCTGAGGGTGATCTTTTGGGGTTACAGGGTTCACTTCTCCTCTGTACCGCCTTATAGCAGACCTACCGCCCCCGTTAAACTCTCACAGGCTCAGAACTGCATGCTAAATAAAGAGGTTCTAGAAATGTATTACAAGGGTATTATAGAACTGGTTCCTTCCTAGGGTACGGAAAGGGGATTCTACTCTAATTATTTTGTCATTGATAAGAGCGATGGAGGTCATAGACCTATTCTGGACCTAAGATTTATAAACTTCTTTGTAAGTTATAAGAAATTCAAGATGCTTACCCTTGATTCCTTAAGTACTTACTTAAGAAGGGATCAATGGTATGCAGTCATCGACCTTAAGGATGCCTATTTCCACATTCGCCTGCATCCGTCCTCTAGGAGATTTTTTAGATTCGTCCATGACTCTGGACACTTCCAATTTTGCTCTCTCCCCTTTGGTCTGTCATCTGCCCCACAGGTATTTACGAAGGGTTTTGGCCCCTGTGATTGCATACATCAGAAGGCAGGGCTTTGCCATCTATCCCTACTTGCATGATTGGTTGCTGGTAGCAAATTCTCCAGCAGCTCTCTCCCAATCCGTTTCCTTCACTCTAAATCTGTGTCACTCCTTGGGACTATCCATAAACACTCGTAAGTCTCAACTAGACCCCTCCCAGCGCATTGCTTATATTGGCGCAATCCTGGACTCTACTCAGGGGAGGGTCTTTGCTCCAGACGATAGATTCGAGGACATTTCCTCTCTTGTAAGGTCTCTGACAATACATAGGCGGCAACCTATTAAAAGGTTTCAATGCCTCCTTGGCCTGATGGCATCCACTACTGCCACCACGCCATTTGCCAGACTATTTATGAGACTCTTTCAGCTCTGGGTATTGAGCTTGTTTGACCCATTGTCAGATCCCCCCACTAAGAAGCTAAAGATTACGAGGGAAATTTTAGATTCTCTCACGATTTGGACTGACAGGGCCTTTGTCCTGGTGGGGAAACCTTTTGCCAAACCTGTACCTACCCTCCTGTTAACTACGGATGCTTCCTTAACAGGATGGGGGGGGGAGGGGGGCGCATCTCTGAAATCTGAACATATCCGACTCGGAACAGCAGGAAGAGAAAATTGCACATCAATGTGCTAGAGATCACTGCTATACTAAAAGCCTTACAGTCGTTCCAGCGTCAGCTTCAGGGATCAGTAGTGTCAATAGCCTGCAACAACATGACGTCGGTTTGGTACCTGAACAAACAGGGAGGTACGAGATCCCCAGAACTGTGTCACCTAGCTATGGACATCTGGCACTTCGCAAGGGAGCATGAGATCTATCTCCTGGCAACACATGTGGCGGGGAAAGAGAACTCTCGCGCAGATGTCCTCAGTCGCCTCACTCAGGAGCACCACGAATGGGAACTCTCGCACCAGATTTTTCAAATACTGGTCCACAGATGGGGCACTCCACTGGTGTATTTGTTTACCACAGCCATCAATTCCAAATGCTCCCGTTTCGGGTCTCGATCAGGCCACAATCCAACATCCCTGCATTCATGCTAAAGTGGACACCTCATCTGCTCTGTGCGTTCCCCCCGATCCCACTATTACCCAGGGTACTGGGCAAGATTAGTCTCCAAGGGGTGAATCTTCTCCTCATAGCTCCTTTTTGGCCATGACAGATATGGTTCCACGACCTGCAGACTCTAGCCATAGATTCTCTACCTTTACCGAAGGTTCAGGACCTGTTGTCCCTAGATCAGGGGCAAATCCTATCAACCGCCTCAACCTCCATGCCTGGAGGATTCACACCCATTAGCTTTACCTGACAAATCAGCGGCGATCCTCCAAAGTGACATTAAACCCTCCACTAGGAAATCTTATCTTTCCAAGTGGAGGAGATTCTCTTTTTGGTTAAGGGATAATTCCCTAGCTGACACCGAGTTATCTGTTCAAACAGTTTTACAGTACTTTTTAGAACTAGCCGAGAAGGGTTTGTCTCTCTCCTCCTTGAGAGTCAACCTTTCGGCCATTTCGAAGCAGGTAGCCCTCCAGGGTCTGGGTCCTTGTTTTCCCAAAAGTCCTTTCTCAAGGGAATTGTGAATGTTTTCCCTCCATATAAACTCCCGATTTCTCAATTGGATCTCCCCGTGGCTCTAGGATATTTGACAGGGCAGCCTTGTGAACCTTACGAACCAGCAGACTCGTGGCGCGTAACCCTAAAGACTTGCTTCTTAGTCGCTATTATTAACCTCCCTCAGAAGGGTCAGTGAACTGGCTGCCGTTCATACAAGGGAACCTTATTTGCGGGGTCTTTCCGGATGGGCTGGAAATTGCAATTCATCCTCCCTTTCCCGTTTCCACTTAGCGCAAAGTATCGTCCGCCCAGAATTCTGCCCCGCGCCACACAGGTCAGACTCATCGGCCAGTGCTCGCACCCCTGACGTGAGGAGGGCAGCCGTGGGGTATCGCGGGTAGGTTATTTGTCTCCCCCCCGTCAGAGGGGTTAGGATGGGGGGCAGGAGGCTGCGGGGTGGGTGTGTGTGTGGCTTGGGACTCGCCCATGGGGGGAGCATCAATGGGAGGAGCCGCGCGAAGAGGAATAGCAGGTCACCGCCTTGTAAACAAGGTTCTTCAAGATGGCTCCAACCATTCTCACCAAGCCCCCCCCCCCCCCCNTGCTTCGACGTCAGAAAAACCTTTGGCTTCGAGCCCTCTACGTCGACAGGCTAAGTGTGCCTCAGCAGCGCCACCTGCTGCTTCGACGTCAGAAAAACCTTTGGCTTCGAGCCCTCTACGTCGACAGGCTAAGTGTGCCTCAGCAGCGCCACCTGCTGCTTCGACGTCAGAAAAACCTTTGGCTTCGAGCCCTCTACGTCGACAGGCTAAGTGTGCCTCAGCAGCGCCACCTGCTGCTTCGACGTCAGAAAAACCTTTGGCTTCGAGCCCTCTACGTCGACAGGCTAAGTGTGCCTCAGCAGCGCCACCTGCTGCTTCGACGTCAGAAAAACCTTTGGCTTCGAGCCCTCTACGTCGACAGGCTAAGTGTGCCTCAGCAGCGCCACCTGCTGCTTCGACGTCAGAAAAACCTTTGGCTTCGAGCCCTCTACGTCGACAGGCTAAGTGTGCCTCAGCAGCGCCACCTGCTGCTTCGACGTCAGAAAAACCTTTGGCTTCGAGCCCTCTACGTCGACAGGCTAAGTGTGCCTCAGCAGCGCCACCTGCTGCTTCGACGTCAGAAAAACCTTTGGCTTCGAGCCCTCTACGTCGACAGGCTAAGTGTGCCTCAGCAGCGCCACCTGCTGCTTCGACGTCAGAAAAACCTTTGGCTTCGAGCCCTCTACGTCGACAGGCTAAGTGTGCCTCAGCAGCGCCACCTGCTGCTTCGACGTCAGAAAAACCTTTGGCTTCGAGCCCTCTACGTCGACAGGCTAAGTGTGCCTCAGCAGCGCCACCTGCTGCTTCGACGTCAGAAAAACCTTTGGCTTCGAGCCCTCTACGTCGACAGGCTAAGTGTGCCTCAGCAGCGCCACCTGCTGCTTCGACGTCAGAAAAACCTTTGGCTTCGAGCCCTCTACGTCGACAGGCTAAGTGTGCCTCAGCAGCGCCACCTGCTGCTTCGACGTCAGAAAAACCTTTGGCTTCGAGCCCTCTACGTCGACAGGCTAAGTGTGCCTCAGCAGCGCCACCTGCTGCTTCGACGTCAGAAAAACCTTTGGCTTCGAGCCCTCTACGTCGACAGGCTAAGTGTGCCTCAGCAGCGCCACCTGCTGCTTCGACGTCAGAAAAACCTTTGGCTTCGAGCCCTCTACGTCGACAGGCTAAGTGTGCCTCAGCAGCGCCACCTGCTGCTTCGACGTCAGAAAAACCTTTGGCTTCGAGCCCTCTACGTCGACAGGCTAAGTGTGCCTCAGCAGCGCCACCTGCTGCTTCGACGTCAGAAAAACCTTTGGCTTCGAGCCCTCTACGTCGACAGGCTAAGTGTGCCTCAGCAGCGCCACCTGCTGCTTCGACGTCAGAAAAACCTTTGGCTTCGAGCCCTCTACGTCGACAGGCTAAGTGTGCCTCAGCAGCGCCACCTGCTGCTTCGACGTCAGAAAAACCTTTGGCTTCGAGCCCTCTACGTCGACAGGCTAAGTGTGCCTCAGCAGCGCCACCTGCTGCTTCGACGTCAGAAAAACCTTTGGCTTCGAGCCCTCTACGTCGACAGGCTAAGTGTGCCTCAGCAGCGCCACCTGCTGCTTCGACGTCAGAAAAACCTTTGGCTTCGAGCCCTCTACGTCGACAGGCTAAGTGTGCCTCAGCAGCGCCACCTGCTGCTTCGACGTCAGAAAAACCTTTGGCTTCGAGCCCTCTACGTCGACAGGCTAAGTGTGCCTCAGCAGCGCCACCTGCTGCTTCGACGTCGGAAAACCCTTTGCTTTGAGGAAACCTTTGACGTCGACAAACCTCTCAGTGTTGACACCATCGATGTCGAAGCAGCAGGTGGCGCTGCTGAGGCACACTTAGCCTGTCGACGTAGAGGGCTCGAAGCCAAAGGTTTTTCTGACGTCGAAGCAGCAGGTGGCGCTGCTGAGGCACACTTAGCCTGTCGACGTAGAGGGCTCGAAGCCAAAGGTTTTTCCGACGTCGATTCTCAACTGTATTAAATCTGGAGACTGTGCCTATGACGGAGCAGGATCTTGATCCTGTCTATTCATCGGTGGAGCGTCCTATTACTTCCAAACTTACTCTCCCTCTTCTTAAGAGGCATGCGGTGGATGCCGAAAAGGTGCGGGTGACACCATCATCAGTCAATCCGGTGTCCACCTCTGCCAGTTCATTTTACCTCTTCCCCCTACAACAGGGGTCGATATATTTTAAACACCCTACACCAAATTCCCTTGTTGTAGCTGCATCTGCGGAGAAGTTGCAACACAATACTCAGGACACTTCTCCAGCAGAGAGGGATAGTTGGCGTATAGATGTCTTTGGCAGAAAGTCCTTTGCCTCGGCAACTATGTTAATGAGGATGTCTAATTACTCAGCTTCCATGTCCTCCTATCAGTACTATTTATGGGATCAGGTACAGAAGTCTATCCCTTCCTTACCTAAGGAGATGCAGGCTGCTCTCCAGGCTTTTTGATACAAAAAGGAGTAATTGAATTAGTTGATACAGACACAGACCCACAAGGTTTTTATTCCAGCTATTTTACTGTGGAAAAAAAGGATGGAGGTTATAGACCTATTCTGGACTTAAGAGAACTTAATCGGTATGTTACTTATGCTAAATTTAAGATGCTTACACTTAACCAATTAAGTTCCTTCCTACGACAAGATCAGTGGTATGCAGTCCTAGATCTAAAGGATGCATATTTCCATGTTAGACTTCATCCTCTATCTAAAAGGTATTTTAGGTTTACTCATGACTCTGTTCATTTTCAATACGCTTCTTTGCCTTTTGGTTTGACCTCAGCTCCTAGAGTTTTC
>QEPC01013569.1:120857-137203 GCA_003113815.1 Sphenodon punctatus
CACACACACACGTTGCGGGGGCACGGGAGGTGGGTGTGTCTGTCCCTAGTGACAGCAGGGGGGTGGGGGAGGCTGCTTGGCCTGTGACACTCCCTCCCCCCCCACACACACACACACGTTGCGGGGGCACGGGAGGTGGGTGTGTCTGTCCCTAGTGACAGCAGGGGGGTGGGGGAGGCTGCTTGGCCTGTGACACTCCCTCCCCCCCCACACACACACACTTGTTGCGGGGGCACGGGAGGTGGGTGTGTCTGTCCCTAGTGACAGCAGGGGGGTGGGGGAGGCTGCTTGGCCTGTGACACTCCCTCCCCCCCCACACACACACACTTGTTGCGGGGGCACGGGAGGTGGGTGTGTCTGTCCCTAGTGACAGCAGGGGGGTGGGGGAGGCTGCTTGGCCTGTGACACTCCCTCCCCCCCCACACACACACACACGTTGCGGGGGCACGGGAGGTGGGTGTGTCTGTCCCTAGTGACAGCAGGGGGGTGGGGGAGGCTGCTTGGCCTGTGACACTCCCTCCCCCCCCACACACACACACACGTTGCGGGGGCACGGGAGGTGGGTGTGTCTGTCCCTAGTGACAGCAGGGGGGTGGGGGAGGCTGCTTGGCCTGTGACACTCCCTCCCCCCCCACACACACACACTTGTTGCGGGGGCACGGGAGGTGGGTGTGTCTGTCCCTAGTGACAGCAGGGGGGTGGGGGAGGCTGCTTGGCCTGTGACACTCCCTCCCCCCCCACACACACACACTTGTTGCGGGGGCACGGGAGGTGGGTGTGTCTGTCCCTAGTGACAGCAGGGGGGTGGGGGAGGCTGCTTGGCCTGTGACACTCCCTCCCCATCTTCTCCCCCCACACACACACTTGTCTTTCCCCTGCAGGTTCTTCTCCCCAGCATGACCTGTGTGCATTTCTCCCTCCTCTGGGAACTCTACCATCTCTCTGGCTCCGGCTCCGGGCAGGTGAGTGGGGGGCTCTGGGTTGTTTTGAGGGGAGGGAGGGCAGAGGCCAAGTCCACTGTGCAGGGGGGCTCCGCCCTCACTCTCCCCATCTTCCCTGCAGGAGCAGGTGCTCAGCCTCAACGAAAAGGTCTCTTCCTTCTGCTCCCTCTGCCAGAGCTGCCTGACGGACCTGGATCGCGGCATCCAGAAACAGGCGAGTCCGGAGGGGGAGTCAGCTGGTGTCGGTACAGCGGGGTCCCTGAGGAGGGGTCTGTCTGGATAAGGGGGCTGTGGTGTTCATGAGCTGTGAGAACTCCCCTCCCTCCCTCTGGGGCTGGGGGGTGCCCCCTCCTGTAGCGCTGCTGGGTGACTCCAAGGGTTTAGTTTGGGGGTGCACCCCCCCATGTGGTGCTGTGGGTTGGAAGAGCCCCCTGGTGAGCTGGGGGGCTTAGTGCAGTTTCTCTCCCCCCCCCAGGCCTTTGTGCTGCTGAGTGACCTGTTGCTGGTGTTCAGCCCCCGGGAGGCGCTGCGGGGGCTGGTGTACCGGTGCGAGGCCTCCCTGCAGTCCCAGCTGGCTGGATTCCTCATGGACCACGTCTTCAACAACAGCAATGCCGCCCAGACACACGACGGCAGCAGCAGCGGTGCGTACCCTGCCCGGGGGAGTGAGGGCTCCAGGCAGCGGGGACGGCCTTTCTCCGGTGAACCTCTCCGATGGGTAGCTCTGCGCTTGGCCGCTGGAGGCAGAGTGCGCGGTCTCGGTTGTGCATGCGTTGTGGCGCTAGCCCCCCGCTCGGCGGTCTGTCTTCTGCCTTCGGGCCGCTCAGAGCGTTTTCGCCGTGCTCGGCGCCTGACAGACAAACTAGACAGGGTTTTCAGGTTAAGCTTAGGTGAAAGGCTTGCCAGAAGGGGGTCCTCCCCAGTACTGAGTGCCCTGAGAGCAACAGGGAGCGGAGCTGGATCAACAGCCGCGGGACGGCGCAGCTCCGGCAAGACTCGAACCCCGAGATGGGGGGTCAGGAGCCAGGCAAGCAAGTGGGGCCACACGGACAGGGCCAGCCAGCACCAACGGCAGCCCTAACGGTCCGGGTCGGTTCCCTCGCACGGTGCCTGGGAACGGGGGAGCCACAGGGGGCTTAGGGTAGTTAAGACCCCCTCGGAGGTTGGACTCCACCCACCATCCCCCCGCTATCGGGAACCACACCGCAGGCGGTAGCGGGTTCCGCACACGGTAGCAAGAAGCCGCCCAGGCAAGCGGCGGGAAGAGAGACTGTCTGAGAGCAGCTCCAAGCTGCAGGCACCACCGCTATGGAGCTGCAGGGACACTCAGCTCCTGGTGACCAGACTCCTCAGAACTCAATGGCCTCCATGGCCTCTACTATGGGGAAACTGCTACAGTCCCTAGAGAATCTGGGTGACCTGCACAGCCAGGGGAACCCCGGGCCAGCTCACTCATTCCCCAAGCGTAAAGGGGAAAACCTAAGATAGGGCTGGCTGGAGGCCCAGCTAGCAAGGCCCCTAAAAGACAAGAGGCCACGAGGGGGATCTGCAGATCACGTCTCCCCTCAGGCCTGCAGGAGAGCCAGGGAACTGAATCGCTGGAGGAGATTGGCATTGCCACAGACCTCGGCACATCCCAAAGGCATGAGATGATGCAACTCCTGCAGAAATACAAAGGAATCTTTTCAAACAAACCTGGGGAAACAGATATTATTGTGCACGCCATTGAGACAGGAACCAAGGGTTCAGTCAAGTCCAGTCCCTTCCGCACAAATGGGAAAATCCAAACACAGATCCACCAGGAGATCGAGGAAATGTTGAAACGGAGTCATACAGGTCTCAAAGAGTCCATGGACGAGCCCTGTGGTTTTAGTGCCTAAACCTGATGGCTCCATAAGGTTCTGCGTTGATTATCGCAAACTAAATGCCATAACTGTGTCAGACGCATATCCCATGCCTAGAACAGAGGACATGATTGAAAGGATCGCTGGGGCTAAATATCTGACTACCCTAGACATGACCAAGGGGTACTGGCAGATTAAAGTGACCCCGGGGGACAGGGCCAAAACGGCATTCATAACTGACAAAGGCCTGTATGAATTCACTGTGATGCCTTTTGGGTTAAAGAACAGTGAGTCTACATTCATGAGGTTAATGGATCACATCCTAGAAGGGATGCGCGATTTCCCCTTGGCTTATATAGATGACCTGGTGATTTACAGTGAAACATGGGAGACACACGTAAACAAGGTACTACACATGATTAAGGGGCAGGACTAACTATAAAACCAGCAAAGTGTAAAGTTGCTATGGGTACCGTTCCATACCTAGCACACAAGGTGGGAAGTGGCAAATTGTGTCCTCGAAAAGACAAAGTAGAGGCTATTTGCTCCTGGCCTGCACCCACAACCAAGAAACAGATCCAGAGGTTCATGGGCATGACTACCTACTTCCGCCGCTATGTCCCAGGCTTCAGTCACATAGCGACCCCCTCAACGGGCAAATGAAACAAACGATGCCCAGAGAAGGTACAATGGCCAGACGAGTGCAACAGCGCGTTTGACAAACTTAGAGCTCTGTCTGAGGCACCAGTGTTAACCAGTCGGGATTATGAGAGAGAATTCCATATCTGGACTGATGCCTCTGACACCGGCCTGGGAGCAACCCTCACACAAGAAGGGGAGGAGGCAGTATACCGTCCCATTGCTTACTTTAGCAAAAAACTGATCCCAAGGGAAAAGAATCTGGCAACGATTGAACGAGAGTGTCTGGTCATAGTCTGGGCTGTGAAGAAACTCAAACCGTACATATTTGGTAGAACGTTCACAGTCCACACCGACCACTCACCCCTACAATGGCTCAATCGTGTGCAAGACTCCAACTCCAAACTGCTGAGATGGACCCTGTTCTTGCAAGAGTTTGACATGAGAATTGAACACGTAAAGGGTAAACAGAATGTGCTTGCAGACGCACTATCACGCAGGGACACACCAGTCTAAGCATGTTACGGGACCCTGTCGAGCCCACTTCACAATGCAGTCTTACAGGGGGGGCTGTCACGGAGAAACATAGGGTCACACACGTGTAACACGGGACTACATGCAGACTACAAGTCTGGTAAATATGTAATGCCAAAGGTTCCCCATGTATGTAAGGTTACAGTTGAGAGCTGTAGAACTCAAATTAGGGCTCTGACACATCCCCAGGCTACAGAAAATACAAAGAGATACCAAAATGTGTATTCCAAAACACTTGCCAGACGGAACCCTGTAGAGATTTAGATGGGCCTTTGTGTTTGCCTGGGTTGCCTATGTGACCGACCCCACGATTCCCCAAAGGCGGGAACAGACACAAAGAAGGGTAAAGACTATTTAAAGTGGCCAGTGAGTCACCTAGAAGCTCATCCTAAAGCCATCTTGAGAGCTGATCTACATGTGAAAAGCCTGGCAGCAGCAGGCTAGAGAAACATGAGCAGAGAGACATGATTTTGCTCTTTACCAAGTAAGAAGCCAGTGCCCAGTCATTCTACCTTTATGACTAAGGAACAAGAAGCTTATGGACCTTTATAGGGTAAGATGCCTATTTAGGAACTCAAACAGTATAGACCAGGAATGCGTTATATATACCTTTGATTTCTAGTAACCGCTCTGTATCAACTGTCTTGCTTATGTAATCAATAAACTGACTTCTTATCTTTATGAAGAAGTGTCTGTGTCTAACATTGGAACACAAGTGAGCAACAAGGGCCCTCAAGCTCTTGTGAACCCAGAGAGTAAAGAGTCTGTAAATGGGAAGGATCGGGCCCTTGGGTGACAAAGGAGTTTCATTGCGGCAGACTTGAATTAGCCAGAGAGAGAAACTGATTCAAGAGAGCTGTGCGCAAGGGAAACTGAGTCACTCAAACCCGGTAAAGTGGGGGGTGTGGATCCCCAAACCTGTGACACACGTCTCCCCTCAGGCTCCTGGGGTCAGCTCTGAAACAGAACCCCCCAAAAATGAGGGGAAATCTGTCCGGTAAAGCCCGACAGGTGCCTCAAGAGGGAGCCATAGAGCACATCTCCCCTCAGGACTCAGGAGCCAGCTCTGAAGGAGAGCAGCCCAGGGAAAGGAGGGAAAAGTTACTAGCCATATTTTCCTCCGGCTCAAGCAGCGATACAGATCACGAGGGGGAGGAATCCGATCCCGCAGGGTCACAGGACATTTCCTCAGACCCTCATGACAGAGACAGGCAATTCCCTCTAAGCTACAGGGAGTCCCTGCTCCCGCAAGTGGCAAAGACATTAGGCCTCAAGGAAAAGCCAGTAAAAGATGGTTCCTCCGATTCCCAGGAGGAGGAGAGAGACTCCCTCCCCTCAATACATGGCAGGGAGTGAGGCATGCTGCTGGATAAGGCCTTTGAAAGGTTGGAAGCTGCCAGACAAGGCACATAGAATGAACAGAACTCAGTCAGCCCTGTGCACCTTCTCTAGAAAGAAGGAAATAGGATGCAGCGGCAGTGTCTCTGGCTAGGGAAGACAGTCTTCCCCACGGAGGGGGACTGTTACCCTAAAGACAATGACCGAGCAGTAGATGGAGCCCTTAGGAGGGGTCTAGAGGCGGCTTCCACTGCCACGAGGGTGAACGTTATGTCATCATACATGGCCAGAGCGCTCCTCGCTTGGATACAGGAGGCGCAGGACCCAGAGGTTTCAGATTCCAGGGTCCATGTACTCGCCTCGAGAATGATGCTAGCCATGACATTCCTCGCAGACTCGACTGTGGATGCGATGGGGTGGTCAGCCTGAGCAGTGCCAAGCTCGGTAGCAGCCAGAAGAAGAGTCGGGCTCCGATCGTAGCAGGGTGACATAACAGCAAAAAACCTCTTGGCATCAGCCCTGTACAAAGGGCAGAAGTTATTTGAGGTCTGCCTTGACAAGGTACCGGCAGATGCAAATGATAAGAGCAAAAGTAAAAACCTCCAGCAGATGGGTACGAAGAAGAAAATGTTTGTCCCCAAGGTTACAGGCCCAGACCAGCTAATGGAGGCTTTAAAAGGTTCCAACAGCAGGCAAGAGAAGGGAGGAACAACTTCCCCTTTTGAGGAAGGGGAGGGAAGTTTCCCAGGTACGACAGGCAAAGTGGAAGGGGTTCTCCCTCGCACCAGTCTAAGCAGAACTTAGATAGATAGATGACTATCGAGGGGATCGAAAGACTACAACTTTTCTCGGGGCTCTGGAAAAAGTCAGTCTCAGACAAATGGGTTCTAGAGACCGTAACCCACGGATACCACATAGATCTGCTAAGAAGGCCCAGACAGAGATTCCTACCTTCCCCTGCCTCTACAAGACAAGAGAAACAAAGGGCCATGTCACAAGAGATCGAAAGACTCCTTGGCAGTCAGGCAATAGAAGAGGTTCCCCTATATCAGAGGGGTCAGGGGCTTTACTCAATCATATTTCTAGTCCCAAAGAAAGACGGGACATGGAGGGCAATCTTGGACCTCAAATCCCTGAACAGGTCAGTCCGGCCACAGAGGTTCAAGATGGAAACTGTAACCTCCATATCCCAATCCCTGAGGGAGGGAGGTTGGTTAGCTTCCCTGGACCCGCAGGAGGCATACCTGCATATACCCATTTGGCAGCCACACAGAAGGTGGCTCAGGTTTTGCTACAGGGAAGAACATTATCCATTCAAGGCCCTCCCATTCGGCCTATCCGCCGCTCCGAGGACCTTCACGAAGATCCTAGTATCCCTGGTGGCAAACCTCAGGAGGGATGGGGTACATATTTACCCGTGCCTGGACGACATACTAGTCAGGGCCTCCTCCCTACCCAAGGTCACAGCAGACCTGGCCAGGACAATGGAATATTTGTCGTTACATGGGTTCTTAATAAATCTGCAAAAGAGCCATCTCCAGCTGACTCACAGATTGGCGCACCTCGGGGTGCTCATAGGTACCAACTTAGGAGTCCGATTGATACCCCAAGCCAGGCAGGACAAGATCAGGGCACTCGTCCGGTTGTTACAGATCCAAAGGAGGATGAGGTTAAAGACCCTGGCACACACTTTGGGGCTGCTAGTCTCTTGCACAAAACAGGTGCAATGGGGGAGGCTCCATATGAGACCCTTGCAGAGGCTGCTGCGGCCTATGCAGCGAGAGCTAACAGCGGGGCTCAACCCATGCGTGCGGATTCCCCCAGGGCTAGGTCACTCTATGTCTTGGTGGTTAGGCCCCAAGCCATTTGCCAAGGGCGTTCCAATCACAGAACCAGTAAGGCAGACAATCACAACAGATGCCAGCCTCTCAGGCGGGGGGAGCTCCGGGAGCCGCTCAGTCCAGAGGCGGTGGAGCAAGGCAGACCAGGCACACAGTATAAATTACCTGGAACTGAAAGCCATACGTCTCGCAATGGAACAACTGGTTCCAGGGACGGAGAACAGGAACATCTTGATTTACACGGACACTATCGCTGCAAAGGTGTATATCCAGCACCAGGGGGGTTCCAGGTCACCGATCCTCCACAGGGAATCGGAGATTCTCTTCAGATGGGCCCAGAAGAACGTCACCTCCCTGAAAGCCTTGCACATCAAAGGCAAAGACAACGACCTGGCGGACTGGCTGAGCAGGCACACTCTGGACCCACACGATTGGTCGCTGAACAAGACGGTCTTCAAGAATCTCGTGGCAAGGTTCGGCCTCCCAGTGATGGACCTGTTCGCCAACCAGCACAACACACAATTACCCAGATTTATGGCAAGAACTCAGTGTGCGACACTGAGGCAGTGGATGCGCTGAACCAGCCATGGCCAATGGGACTCTTGTATGCGTTCCCACCTATTCCCCTGATCACCAGAATCATAGACAAGATCATCAAGGAAGGGGCTCGTCTACGCATAGTGACACTGTGGTGGCCTTGGAGACCGTGGTTTTCCGACCTCATAACCCTCAGCCACGGGAGATACGTGTCATTGGGAACAGACCCAGCATTGTTAACATAGGGGCCTCCCCACTGTGACTATCTAAACAACCTCAACATGACAGCGTGACTCTTGTCAGAGAGACCCTAAAGAAGAGAGGTTACTCGGACTCAGTTCTCACTACACTCCAACATGCCAGGCGCCCAGCGATAAGAAGGGCATATAGGACTATCTGGAAGGTGTTCGCCTTGTGGTTGGCTGACAGGGCTTTGGACCCGTGTAAAGTGGGGGTCAAAAAGATCCTGCAGTTCCTTCAGGAGGGAGTGGACAAGGGCCTTAAGCCAAGCACACTGACAAGACAGTCAGCGGCAATAGGCTCGATCCTGAAGTGACCAATAGACAGGTGTCGACGCACAGCCAAGTCAGGCAGCTCCTTAAGGCAGCAAAGGCTCTATCGACACCAGTACAGCACAGATACCCTACTTGGGACTTAAATTTAGTTTTGGACGCTCTTACTAGACCGCCCTTCGAGCCGTTAAAACACATTTTGACCTATATGCTTACGCTTAAGGTAGTGTTTCTCATAGCTGTAACGTCAGCTAGGCGAGTTTCAGAATTGGGAGCCTTATCAATTGAGGAAAACGTCTGTTCTTTTCAAGAACAGTCAGTTACGCTCAGAGTGGATCAAGCATTTGTTCCAAAAGTAAACACTCCATTCCACAAGACCCAGGAGATAGTGCTGCCATCCTTTTGCCCAAACCCGAAACATCCTAAAGAAAAGGTTTGGCATAAATTACATATAAGAAGAGCACTAAAAGCGTACCTCCATAGAACCCAGGGATTTAGGTCAACCGGTCACAGGGGATCCAAGGCCTCGAAAACACTCATCTCAAAATGGGTGAAACAATGTATTCAGGAGGCCTATAGGGCAAAAGGTAAGGTGCTTCCAATCCAAATTTGAGCACACTCGGTAAGGAGCGCAGCAACGTCCTATGCTTTTAAAGCAAGGGCTCCGTTCGACGAGATCTGCAGGGTGGGCACGTCCATGCATACCTTCGTAACGCATTATTAGATACCTACAAATCAGCAGATGCTGCTTTTGGGAGACGGGTGCTGCAGGCAGTGCTGGATTCGTCCGGCGCGGTTTGCTCCCACCCACAAGGATGTATAGGACTTGGGTACATCCCATCGGAGAGGTTCACCGGAGAATTGGTCACCTACCTCGGTGAATTCCTTTCTTCCTTGTCTCCGGGGAGACTCTCCGGCCCTCCCTACAAGACAGCGTCAACAACAACAACAAAAATGAAGGAAAAGAAAATAAGAAGCAGATAAAGCCATTAACCCTCACTCAGGAGGGTTAGAACAGTGGGAGACAGGAAGTAATAGTGTCCCGGTAGTCTGGTATAGCAATTAGATTCTCTGTTGCCCTAAATAGTTTATAGGGCTGTTAAGTATGACTGCAGCCTAATGCAGAGTTTGTTTGAGGTATTGGTTAACAGTATTCAGTGGAAGTGGACAGCGGCCCTACAGCTTGGATACAGACTGAAGAGCGGGGGGGCTAGCTCCACAACGCATGCGCAACAGAGATTGTACTCTTCTGCCTCCAGTGGCCAAGCGCAGAGCTACTCATCGGAGAGTTTCCCCGGAGACAAGGAAGAAAGGAATTCACCGAGGTAGGTGACCAATTCTCCTTTCACCATCTTCCTCCCTTCTCAGGCAACGAGGAGGAGCAGATTGAGGAGCTGCATGAGCGGCGCAGACTACTGGCCGGCTTCTGTAAACTGATTGTCTATGGCGTCCTGGAACTGAGCGCCGGCTCTGACGTCTTCAAGCACTATGCCAAGGTACTGGGACCGGTCCCCCCGGGAGGCTGCATGCCCTGTGCCAAGGGACCGGGACCGGTCCCCCACCCCCGGGAAGCTGCATGCCCTGTGCCAAGGGACCGGCACCGGTCCCCCCCCCCCGGGAAGCTGCATGCCCTGTGCCAAGGGACCGGCACCGGTCCCCCCCCCCCGGGAAGCTGCATGCCCTGTGCCAAGGTACCAGCACCGGTCCCCCCCCCCCGGGAGGCTGTATGCCCTGTGCCACGGTGCTGGGGTGAGGTAGGCTTTGCTACTTTGCTGCTCTGACTAGATACAGTTCTGCACTCAGGTGGGGTGGGTACCTGGCTGTGGTGGGCTAGGGGGCCTGGCATCCCCTCCATCCACCTCCTCTTCTCCTCAGTTTTACACCGACTATGGAGACATCATCAAGGAGACTCTGGGGCGAGCCAGGCAGATTGACCGGGAGGAGTGGGCACGCACCCTGCTCCTCAGCCTCCAGCAGGTACGTACGGGTTCGAGGGGGGGCACCCCCTGCTCCTCGGTCTCCAGCAGTTACGTACGGGGTTGTGGGGGGGGGACCCCCTGCTGCTCGGTCTCTAGAAGGTACGTACGGGTTCGGGGGGGGGGACCCCCTCCTCCTCGGCCTCCAGCAGGTACATACGGGGTTGGGGGGGCGCCCCCTGCTCCTCGGCCTCCAGCAGGTACGTACGGGGTCGGGGGGGGACCCCTGTTCCTCGGCCTCCAGCAGGTGCGTACGGGGTTGTGGGGGGGGGGGACCCCTGTTCCTCGGCCTCCAGCAGGTGCGTACGGGGTCGGAGTGTGTGCGCGTGTCCGCTGCATTATCTGATTCTCTTTCCCCGGCAGCTGCTGACGGAGCTGCTTCTGGAACAGGGCCCAGTAGCCGTAGGATCCAGCGCCTTTCTTGAGATCCGGGACTTGGCGCGGCGATTCTCCCTCTTCTTTGGGCTGCACCAGCTGCAGAACCGCCCCGAGCTGGTGGCTTTGCACAGGTGAGCGCGGGATGGGCTGCCTGGGTGGAGGCACCCTCTGCCATGCTTGATCCTGGGGCAGGGCCGGTGTTTTGCTCTCCCTCCCTCCCTTCCTCCCTCCAGGAGCTCCTAGGGCAGGATTCTAATCAGACCTTGGATTGATTTACACCCTAACCTTCTGCTAAGGCTCGGGGCAGCCTACAACATACGTATCCTAGCTCCAAAAACCTCCCATTTAAGAGAGGAGTTGAGCCTCTTAAAGAAAGCCTGGAACCTGTAAGCTCAAGCTCTGGCCACGCCAGCAGTAAAGACGTTGGGAGCGTCTCGCATTGGGCTCCCTCACAACTTGGGTTCTGGCTGTTCCACCACGCATTGCCTTGGTCTTTGCCCCTCTTCCCCTGCAGCTTGGGGGGCAGGAAGCTCTTTCCCGCTCCAATAGGATGTGCTTGATCTCGGCCTTCACTCTGGCCCCAATTTCCCCTTCATTTCTAGCTCCTTCCAGTTCGCTGCATGGGGGATTAGGGGCAGGGGAATATTTGCCTCTTACGTCCTGCAATAAGGCACTCGACTGTAGGGTGGGTCCCCTGCTCCTGCACTCACTCGGCTTCCTCTTGCTTGGCACCCTGGGACTCCGCACAGCTGCTTATTTTTGAATGGCCTTTCTCGTGACTTGGCAACGATGCTTCTGTTAATGCCGCCTAAAACTGCATTGGCCTTTGAATCCGCTGCGTCGCCCTGCTGACTCGCCTTCAGCTTGGGATCAACTACGACCCCACGGGCTGCTGCCAAGCCAGGCATCCCCCATCCTAGACGCGTGCCTTTGATTTTTCTTACCGAAACGTAGAACTTTACATTGCTCTCTGCTGAATTTCATTTTCTTAGTTTCAGCCCAGTTTCCCAATCTACCAAGATCAGTTTGAATCTTGTTTCTGTCTTCTGAGGTGTTAGCGATCCCTCCCAGTTTTGTGTCATCTGCACATTTGATAAGCATCCCCTCTGCTCCCTCATCCAAGCCACTAATAAAGATGTAGAACGGTACAAGGCCCAGGACCGAGCCCTGAGGCCCCCACTCGATTCCTCCCTCCAGATTGACAGGAGCCATGGATGAGCACTCGTTGGGGACGGTTCTTCAACCAGCTGTAAATCCACCCAACGGTAGCATCATTATTCTAACCCACATTTTACCAGCTTGTCAAGAAGGATCTCATGGGGGACTTTGTCAAATGCTTTGCTGAAATCAAGATACAGTACATCCCCGGCATTCCCATGATCCTGAGTGACCTTGGGCCCATTGCATTATTCTCTCACCCTAACCTATCTCGCAGGGTTGTGTTAAAGTGTAGTGCTCAGAGTGCCATGGCATGGGGGTGCTATATAATAATAAAGATTACTATTATTATTTAAACTAGTAACTTGACCAAAAAAGGAGATAAGATTAGCCTGGCAGGACTTGTTCTTGACAAACCCATACTGACTCCTAGCAATCACAGCATTGTTTTCTAGATGCTGACAGACTGACTGCCTTATAATCTGCTCTAGAATCTTTCCAGGTATCGATGTCGGGCTGACGGGTCTGTACTTTCCCGGATCCTCCCCCCCTTTTGAAGACAGGGACAACGTTTGCCATCTCCAGTCTTCGGCACCTCGCCCGTTCTCCACGAGTTCTCCAAGACGATAGACAGAGGTTCTGAGATTACACCTGCTAGTTCCGTCAGTCCCCTAGGAGGTAATTCATCTGGCCCCAGAGACTTGAACTCATTTAAAGTATCTAGATGTTCTCTTACCATCTCCTTACCTATCCTGGGCTGCAGTCCGTTCCCCTCATCATTTGTGCTGCTTTTGCCAAGTTTTGTCACCTGTTAACATTTCATCAAGCAGCGGACCTATCGCTTCCTTGTTCTGTCTCTTGCTTCGGACATAGCTGAACCCCCCCTTTTTGTTGTTCTTAGCATCTCTCGCAAGTCTCGGCTCATTCTGTGCTTTGCCTTCCTGACGCCGTCCCTACAAATCTGGGCTACTCGTCTGTACCGGTCCGTCCTTGGCAACTTGTCCCTTCTTCCGTTTCTTGTAACGTGTCCTTTTCAATTCTCAGCTCATCAATAAGCGCCTTGTGCAGCTACACTGGTTTCTTTAGCATCTCCCATTTGTCTTTCTCGTTGGAATTGTTTGTGATTGTGCTTTTACTCAATTTCCCAGAAACTCCCACCCATCTTGAACTCCTTTTTCCTTTAGTTTATCTAGCCACGGGATCCTACCTAGCTTATCTCCTGAGTTTATTAAAATCAGCTTTCCTAAAGTGCAATGTACATGTTCAACTATGCTCACCCTTTCCTTTTCTTAAGATCATGAATTCCTAAATTACATTTGTTGGACAATCCTTGCTTAGCAGAGTTTGTCTTCCACCAGACATCGGGGAGGCGAACTCTCCCAAGCAGTAGTATTAATGGAATGTCCAACAGCTTCTTGCCTTGTTGACAACTTCCAATCGGCATTCCTTGTGCCTTGCCTGCACACCTGCTGGGCAGTTTGCTTGGCAAGTGCCGCAGCCAGCCAGCTAGCTCTGTCCAGTCCCCTGGCGTCTGTACCGCAACAGGGTACAATGAAATGCCGTACAGTCCTGTATGATAGTGGCACTCGTGAGCACTGGCTGGTAGTGAAGCAGATGCTTCTCCCTCTCTCTCTTGCCCTGAGGATTATTGGAAAGGGCGAGGGAAAGATTGACTAAATCAATAGAATGGGCAGCACTTCGGAACCATACACCAAATTTTCAAGATGACTAAATCCGTTCAGGCCATACTTGGATTTTCAAGCGCTGCTAGAGTCCTTAACCCTTCTCCCAGAACCGAGTCTCCGTAGGGGTGAAAAAAATGTCATTCTGCCTCACAAATTCAAATGTCTGTAACCTTGTTTTTCATCCAATTTTCCTGAAATTTTGACAGATTCTACCCCTCGCCCAGCCAGTCCTCCCTGCCGCATTTCACAGTGATAGGAGAAACAGTTTTATGAGTGGAATGTTTGTGATTTTAACACAGTGATTCAGTTGCCTTAACTATAGAGTAATAAAAACCCTCCCCCCCCCAAATCCCTGCCTGCCAGACGCCCGGCCAAACGGAAAGGTCTTGCATAATCTCCAGAAAATGAGCAGGCTGGGCCTTAGTCAGACCTCCAAGCGGAGGGAATTCCATCGTTGTGGGGCAGCCATCGAGAATGCCGCTCTGCACGCCCTGGTGAAAACTTCACGGGCAGCTAGTCCCCACAAGAGGAGGCTCCCGGCCGACCTGCAAGGCCATGACAGGACATGAGGGATTAGGTGTTGGGATGAGGTCGTGTAGGACATTACAGGACAAAACCAGCTCCTTGAATTGTGCCTGGAATGCTACTGGGGCAGCCAGTGTGAACACGGGACAACCGGTCTCATGTGCTCCCGGTGACTCACCCCCAAAAGGAGCCGCACCGCCGTGTAGCCAGTGCGGACGCGGGACAACCGGTCTCATGTGCTCCCGGTGACTCACCCCCAAAAGGAGCCGCACCGCCGTGTAGCCAGTGCGGACGCGGGACAACCGGTCTCGTGCTCCCGGTGACCCACCCCCAAAAGGAGCCTCGCTGTCGTGCGGACGCCAGAAGGAGAGTTGGGGGGTGGGAGCTGGTGCATCCCCGCCCGCCCGCCCTCCCTTCATGGCTTAGCATTGCTGTTCTGACTTAGAGACGGGATCAAGTTCGCGTTCCAGGAACCAGCTCTGCCCGGCTCAGAATCAGGACCGCTCAATCTGCCCTTCCTGGAAGTGCTGAGTGAGTTCTCCCCACGCCTGCTGCACCCAGACAAGCGCCTTCTGTGAGTAGTGGGGAGGACGGGCTGGCTGGTAGAGAGTGCTGGGGGAGGGGGGAGAATGGGACTAGAGGGGCTGGCTGGTAGAGTGTGCGGGGGGGACGACGAACTAGAGGGGCTGGCTGGTAGAGTGCCGGGGGGAGGGGGCACTAGAGGGGCTGGCTGGTAGAGAGTGCCGGGGGGAGTGGGGGGCACTAGAGGGGCTGGCTGGTAGAGAGTGCTGGGGGGAGTGGGGGGCACTAGAGGGGCTGGCTGGTAGAGAGTGCCCGGAGGCAGAGAGTACCTGGTGAGGGGGGAGGAGGGGCTGGGAGTGTTGTGGGGGGGGAGGCTCAGGGCCGTGGGTGCTTAGGGAAAGGGGGGCCCGTGCAGGGTGTAGGACCAGCCAAGGGGCGGGAGCTTCTGCGGGTTCCCTGCGTCAGTCCCGGCGGTAGATTGGGGCTGGGCGTATGCTGAAGTGCTGGAAACATTACGTGCCCGATGTCCTGCAGCCTCTCCTACCTGGCGAAGACCTGTCGGGCCCAGTTCCCCACAGGATGGAGCTGGAAAGCCTGGGCGCCACTACGGGCCTATCGGCGCTCCCTGACACCCCACGATGACACAGGGTCTGCCCCCATGGTCACGGGCACAGAGCCTCGGCCGAAGAAGGGCCCTGGCTCGGCTGCTAAGAGGAGACGTCTGGATGGTAAGGGCAGTGGCGGAGCTGGGGGGAGGGCAGAGCTGGGGGAGCAGGGGCTGCGGGTGGGGACTGAGGGGCAGCGGCAGAGCTGGGGGGCAGGGCTGGGGGACTAGGGGCTGCGGGAGGGATCAGAAGGGACTTGCCTTACCTGTGCTCCCGTGTTACAGCGCTGTCTAGCCAGGTGGATTCCAGTCTCCAGCTGAGCAGCCCCCTGCCCGCCCCCGTGCTCACCTCCACGGTGGTGAAGGAGCAGCATCAGCAGGAGCGAGTGAGTTCGGAGTCAGAGCCTGGGTCCGAGTTGGAGTTTGTGCAGAGGTAAGAGTTGCTGGAAGAGCCTGTCACGCCCAGCGCCCCAGGCCAGGTCTGTCCAGCCGGCTGAACCAGTAAGTCAGTGCAGGGAACTGAGTCTCCTCCTGCCCCCCCCTCCCCCCCACTAGGGACTGATCGGTTCTGATCACGGGAAGACGAGGTCTGTACACGGCGCTGCCTGGCCGGGGCATCTCAGGAACATGCTTCTTTGTGCAGAGAGACCCAGGGTTTTAGCCGAGAAGGATGCAGCAAGCTCTGCGTTTGCAAGTGCTCTCGTCCCCCCCGCACCCTCCAGGAGCAGAGCAGCTTCTGGGCTCGGGGGCGGTGGTGCTCCCCTTCCCTGCCTCATGGGGGGGGGGGGGGGGCGGCATGGGGGCTGGCCGGCTGCTTGCCCTTAATGCTGTGTCTGCTACAGGCTCAGCCTCATGGAGGAGGAGGAGATTGTGATTGAAGCAGCTCAGAGCAGCAGTGAGGAAGAGGAGGAGGACGGGAGCTCCCCCAGCCAAGATGCGGTGAGCAGGAGGAGCCCCTGGCTGGGCTGCCATAGGGGGAGGGAAGAAGGGCAGGCCCCACAGGAGCACAAAGCACCGTCACAGACCCGGGTGGGGCCCAGCACAGGCTGTCCGTGAGGCCACATCCCCGGTTACCGCCAGAGGATTTGGGTGTGATCCTGTCAGACCGTTGATGGGCCCTTGGCTGACTTTGTCAAACACTTTCTGGAGCCGAGTTCGGATCGTGGCCTCCACCCCATCAAACAGCAGGGAGTTCCGCAGGGCAACCAGGTGTGGCATGCCTGCTTATTGAATGAGGTGCCCCCAGCTCTTGTGTTGAGACAGGGCAGCTCACAGGCCTCTCCTCTCCCGTGTCCCCCCCCCCCCCCCCCCC
>QEPC01013571.1:15310-45583 GCA_003113815.1 Sphenodon punctatus
GGCAGGGCAGAGTGCTTGAGAAACAGGGGGATGGAGCTTGTAGCTGCAGGTTTCTCAATCCAGCACCAGAGGCAGTACGACTAAGCTGTTGTCTTAGGATCTGGTGGGTCACCAGTGCTCCGAGCTCTGCACTAGCTGCCTAGTCTTCCGGGCCCGATTCAAACTGTTGGTGCTTACTGCTTACCTATAAAGCCCTATATGGTCTGGGGCCCTCCATCTGTGAGACCGCCTCACTCCCCATGCCCTGGATCAACTCCTGCGGTCCACCGGGAGCGCCCTTCTTGATGTCCCCTGGGTGGTGCGGGGGGGCTATAATGGAGAGGGTGTTTTTGGTGGCAGCACTTAGGCTGTGGAACTCCCTTCCGGTGGGGGCCCAGATGGCCCCAGACCTTGCCTCATTTTGACAGTGCAAGACCTGGCTGTTCCGCCAAGCCTTTGGTGAGGGTGGGAGGGGAGGATGGGGTTTTTATTTTCTTATTCTTTATGCCTCCTTTTTATGTATATTTTTAACTATTGTAAGCCGCCTCGAGTTGCCTAGGCAGGAGAGGAGAGGGATCAATAATGAAAATAAATGAAACAAAACAAACAAATAAATAAATTTGAGGCAGAGAGATCCTGAAAGGCAGTGCCATCACTGATTCTATATTTAAGAATCAGTGATTCTTAAATCCGGAAATCAAAATGGGGAGATCATTCTCCCTATATAATCCTCACGTGGAATACTACAGTCAGATGCAGGCAATGGATTAACAGAAAGCTATTGGTTAATTAGAGAGTGTAGTTGCCATGGTCCAAGTAAGAGAGACAAAGTGGTTCAAATGATCTCTTTTATTGGACCAACTGTTGTTGGTGGAAATAAAAGCTTCGGGGCCTCACAGCGGGGGCCCTTCCTCCAGCATGTAGCGTAGCCAGTAGAAATATATACATTGAGCAAATGTTGGGCAGGTATATATGAGGGGCAAGGTGGGAGGAGGGATAAAGAGAGATGTGCCAGATGTTTTTTAAAAAATTATTTTTTTATTTAAATTTTATTTAAATGTAAATGTAAATTTACATTTACATTTTTAAATGTCTAACACATCTCTCTCTCTCCCCTCCCCCTTGCCCCTCGTATAGACCCACCCTACATTTGCTCAGTGTATATATTGGCTATGCTACATGCCTGAGGAAAGACCCCGTGTGGCCCAAAAGCTTTCTTATTTCCACTAACAAGAGTTGGTCCAATAAAAAATCTCATTTATACCACTTTGTCTCTCTGATTAATTAGAGAGAGTGTAAACAGGAACAACCAAACATATCTGGGGGTATGAGGAGACTACTTTCTGTTAATCTATCCTATTAAATAAATAGGGCATTACTGTTCAGGAACCACTAAAGTTATAAGTGTATGATGAACACACAACAAATATTTGAACAACATAAATATCAAGCACAGATAGGCATATAGCTTTGTAAATGACACTGCTGAGAGTAACAGGATCAAACTGTTTGGTCAAGTATTTAGGGAGTCCCATTGACTGTGGATTTTAAAACTAGCTTCGGCAAATATAGTCCAAAATCCTACCCTGAGCTGGAAGAGGGATGCATTAGATTACTGCTTTGCCATCTTTTTAAATTTTATTTATTTATTTATTATACAATTTTATACCCCACCTCTTTTGCAAATCAGCTTGGGGCAGCTTACAATTTAAGACAAAAATATAAAACATATGAAATACAAATAGAGCCAGTCTAGTGTGGATAAGGTACTGGTGCTGGTGCTGGGAGATCAGGAGTCATATCGTGTCTTAGTCATATCTCACTGGGTGGGTGGCTTTGGGCAAGTTGCTCTCTCTCTCAACCCAGTTCCCTGTCAATGGGATTAATAAGAATTTGGCTGACATGGGTTGCTATGAGGGGGAACTAGGCAAGAACTGTAAACACTCTGAACACTGAAAGTGCCTATCAACCTGCCTGGGCAAGAAACTGTCTGTGATGATGTAGGCAGAGAATATCCTGACATGGAGCAGGGGACTGGATTAGATGACCTTTGAGGTCCCTTTCAACCCTATGATTATATGACAAATATTTAACTATAATATAGCTTAGGTCCCCATGTTGGAACAGAAAACATCTTAGGCCGTTTTTAGACGAGCGCGGCGGCACCCGCGCTGGTTTTCAAAAAACCTGCAGTCCGTTCCACACGTGATGCTGCCATTGAAAAAGCGCATGCGCTGGCGATGCTCATCCATTTCTGGCCGCGTATGACCAGCCTCGATCACCAAACCGGTCAGTTCGCGGCCAGAAATGGATGCGCATCGCCGGCGCATACGCTTTTTCGGCAGCAGTATCACATGTAGAATGGACTGCCGGCTCTTTTGTAAAACAAGCGCGGGCGCCGCCGTGCTCGCCTGAAAACGGCCTTAGTGCCCCTCTCCCACCTAGCAGCACAGAAAAGGGATTAGTCACACTCACTTGAAACAAGTTCATGACCCCCAGGTTCAGTGGATAATCTGTAGGCACTGGGGGAATGTCCCTTTTGTCCCCTAAGCACAAATTCAGGTTGGGGGAATGTGGACTAGATGATTATTTATACAGCACTTTCAGTGTTCAAAATGCCCGTCGCCTACCCGGCCCTCCTCAAAGCGGGGAGCAGCTTGGGGGCGACGGTTGTTGTCCCTCCCCCGCCTTGTTGAAAGAAGGCACGTGAGGTAGGGCGCATGGCGGAGTAAAGCGATGCGAAGCGAGCTCTCACGATGAGCAGGAGCTCATGGCCACCATTTTGTGCTTGGGGCGATTTCTCCATTCACACCCAGGCACCAACGGATGCACAGCGTGCTCTGAGGCTGGCGTTTGGGTGCGGCCTAGGCAAGAGCCCTTGACTCTTCTCACGCCTGCCTCAGCACTGATTTAAGTGGTGCAGCAGCGCCACCAGGTATTTGAGTGTTGGGAGTCTGCGCATTGCTTCTCCCATCGGGGGAAACGCAGAAGGGGAAGCGGGAATAAACGGGGGGTAGCCTTGGGTTCCCCCCCCTTCCCATCCACGGGGAGGCTTTCTGCCCCCACCCACCTTCCTAAGACAAAGGGTGACTGAACCCTAAGGAAGGGTGGGACAACCGGGGTGGGAATCAGAACAGCTTGCCTCGGAGGAAGACAGTGCTTGGGACGAAACGTAACAAGATGCCCCCCCCCTCTTCAGGGTAAAAGGCCTATAGTAGGAAGGTGCTAGGAGGAAAAAAGGACAGGGCAAAGATGAAAGGGGGAGGTGGAAGGAAAGGCAAGGGCCAGGCTAAGAAAGCCTTGGTCAAAAGAGTGGCGGAGATTTTGGAATCCCTCCAAGCCCGGATGGTGGGGTGCGAAGGGGTCCTTAATACCCTGGCTTCACCTCCCAAGGGCGGTAGCTTGGTAGAAGTACAGCCTGAACAGGCACCTCGTGACAGGAGTGCCTCAAGCCCTGGGAATCCCCCAGGGCCGAGCCCGGCTTTTGAAGCTGAAGGGTGTCAAGGGGAAGGGAACGCAGGCGACATAGTGGAGCGAGAGAGCTCAGAAGGGAGCCAGGTGGACCCTGGCCCAGAACAAGGGGAGACTCCAGGAACAGGGGTTAGGTCCAGCATGCGCATAGTGCAGCCGCCTGCCCGTTACAGGGAGGGGTCTGAGATCCCGGGGGGAGTGCCTGTGCGTGGTCGTACATCCATGGGCGTAGAGTTGGAGGGCAGGGTGGCGAGGCAGGGCAAGGTGGGCAAAGCCCGGCAGGGCCTCCCTCCCTGCCCCAGCGGGGGGGGAAGGCGGCATTTGTCGCCCAATAGGGATCGGGATGGCGAGCCGCCAAGCCAGCGAGCCCGTGAGGATCAACTGGATGTCGTCCTTCGGACCCTCAATGAATTCATGGGCCGATTCACAGCATTGAAAGGGAAGGTGGCGCAGATGGCGGAAGGACACCAGGCAGCAGCGTTGAGGCAGGATTCCCACGCGCAAGGCAGGGCAGAGGCGTATGCATCGGCGGACATGGGAGAGACCAGGCAGGGGTCAAGTGGAAGGCTGGCATCGGTACCAGAGGAGAATGTCGGAGCAAGCACCAGCCAAGGAAGCTCGGGTAGGTGTTGGCAGTACAACCTCTGTGAATGTGGGCAAAAAAGGGGGTGTCGGGGGTGAGTAAGCCACTCAGGCAACCTTAGTGACACTGAGATGGATGGGATGGATAGGATCTTGGGTACCATGGCCGGATTCTGAACCCTCAGGGTCGCAAGGAGCCACCTGACCAGATCCAAGGGGTGAGGGTGGAACCAGTTGAGGAACCAGTTGAGGCGGGGAAGTCGGGCCAGCCACTGAGGGGTGCTTGGTGTGCCACCCCAGGGTCGTGCAGGCAACACTGGCCCAAGCGGAGCCGGGGGCATGGGCGACTCTGGGGGTGCCAATCGGGGCACACCTAGCCCAGCACATCCATGACAAAATTTGGAGGGGGGAATACGTAGATGTGTTCTCCCTGTTATACACCGAGCCGGTGCTCGATCCTGGCAGCACAGAGAAGGAAAAGGAGAAGGAATGGTTCAAACACCCCAAGGTAGATAAGAATTGGGCGAACTGGTCAGCTGCCTTTTCTGTGCTCTTGGTGGTCATGGTGCAGGCGATGCCTGACCGGATGGCTGAACTTCTCAAATACCAGGACATCATGTGCAGAGCTTATGACACCAGTAACCCGGGGGCATGGCTTTGCTACGATGAGGGGTTTCAAAAGAGGGTGGCAATTACCCCTGGGCTGAGGTAGGATGTGTACGTACAGGACCTCTGGTTAGAATGCATGTCTAACATAGCAGGGGCTCACAGGACAGATAGCGGCCACACCCTAGCAAAGGGAGGGGTAGCCCCGATGAATGAACCCTTTCGGTCGGGAGGGCACCGGGGTAACCAAAAAGGAGGGACCTGTTGGGATTTCAACGGGTCTGGGGGTTGCGCCCACTCTCCGTGCCGGTTTCATCATGCTTGTTCCCATTGCGGGGGAGGACATCCGGCGACCCAGTGTAGCCGGGTCCGCTCATCCCCTCGTGGCCGACAGCAAGGGAAGTCAGGTTCGGGAGGCCCTCAGCAGCCAGGTGGAGCCAAGGGCTCCAACCCCAGTCAGGTATGAGGCCCTGGCGTGGGCATTGAGGGGCTGTCCACTGGTCAGGGAAGTGGAATACGTGGTAGCGGACTTCCGAGAATGTTTCGTGATTCCTGCTGAATTCAAACAGGCAAGGGCATGAGTGAGGAACCTTCAATCAGTAAAGGGAAAAGAAGATTTGGTGGCCGCCAAGCTTCACAAGGAACCGGCAGAGGGCCGCATAGCTGGCCCTTTCGCCTCTCCCCCCTTTTCTGATCTTCACGTATCTCCTTTAGGCATAGTTCCTAAGAAGCAACAGAGGGAGTTCAGCCTCATTCACCACTTGTCCCACCCAAGGGGACACTCGGTGAGTGATGCAATTCCGCCTGAGCTATGCTCAGTTAGATACGCTTCCTTGGACATTGCAATCAACATGGGGAGGGAGTGCGGCAGGGGAGCACTGCTAGTGAAATGCGATATTAAAATCGGTATTTCGACTCCTGCCGGTTCACCCCAGGAGTTTTAGACTTCTCGGATTCCAGTTTGGAGGCCAGTTCTATTACGACAAGGCGATGCCCATGGGGTGCTCGATATCTTGTTCGGCCTTTGAGCGTTTTAGCTCTCTGCTGGAATGGCTGGTACGCCACAGGACACAGTCACAATATATTATTCATTATATCGATGATTTTATGTTTTGGGGCGGACCCGAATCAGGAGAGTGCGAGAGGGCCCTAGAGTGTTTTCAAAGGCTGGCAGAGGAATTAGGCGTCCCGTTGGCCCTGGAAAAAAACAGTTGGCCCAGCCCTAATTTTGACATTTTTAGGAATAGAGTTAGATATCAACGAGCAGGCGTCAAGCCTACCATTGGATAAGTTAGCAGCCCTAGTTGAGGACATAGACTACCTTTTAGGAAGGTCAAAAGTGACGGTTAGGCAGTTGCAGTCTTTAGTGAGTAGCCTCAATTTTGCGTGCAGAGTTGTGCCAGGACGAGCATTTTTGTCATGTCTGTACGCGAAGGTGGGCAACAGCCATATGGGCCATTGCCACATTAGGATAACCGCAGAAATGAAGGAAGACTTTCAGATCTGGTGCCACTTCCTCCATGCGTTTAATGGGATTAGCATATGGAGACAGAAGTGGTTACTAGAAGCTGGACTTCAGGTCCAATCCGATTCAGCCGGATCTTTGGGTTTTGGGCTATATTGGGCTGGCAGATGGTGCGCAGCCCCATGGCCAAAGCAGTGGGTTCAGGAAGGAGTGAAGAGGGATCTCACCTTCCTGGAACTTTTCCCAATAGTAGTAAAAGTATAAATATGGGACAAAGAATTCGCAAACAAAACAATTCTGTTTTGGTGCAACAACCTTGCAGTGGTCCAAGTTTTGAACTCAATGTCGTCCTGCTCCAAAAGGGTTATGGGATTGGTGAGAGCGTTCGTTCGGCAGTGCCTTGGCACCAATATACTGTTCACAGCCAGGCATGTCCCGGGTATTAGCAACGGGATTGCCGACGCACTCTCTCGCCAGCAGATGGAGTTGGCACCGGAGGCCAGGAAGGAAGTGGAGGAACTCCCGCAGGGGATCTGGAACATTGGACAATAGAAATGTTCCAAGCAGTGCAAGGGTCCTTGGCGCCCTGCACCAGAGCAGCATACTCTCAAGCTTTGGGCGAATTCCAAAACGTCCGGGAGGAAAAAGGCTGGAGAAACCAATTCCCTATCACAGAGGCCCAGTCCATACAATTCGCAATTAATTTGAAGAGGCAGGGCTTAGCACCCCGGACAATTTCAGGAAAGTTGACGGCCTTAGCCTTTTATAATAAATTGACTGGTTTCACATCCCCCAGCGTGGGGTTTATGGTCAGGAAAATGTTGGAGGGGTGGCAAAGGGAATGCCCACGAGGTCCCGACATCAGGAGGCCTATTACCCCTAATATATTGCAGCAAATCTGCACTCAGCTACCCGAGATTTGTTTTTCGCCTTTTGAGAGTATAACATTTGAGACCATGTTTAAGATGGCCTTTTTCAGAGTGTTCCGGGTAAGCAAAATTACGGCCGCTACATCCAAGGAACAAGGGGGAGTTGTAGTTGGCATAAACGACATTCAGGTGGGTGTGAAGGGATTGGCGGTTTTGCTGAGAGGTTCCAAGACGGATCAGCATAGATGAGGGCAGGTAATAAAGTTAGCAAGAATGGCCGATGGTCAGCTGTGCCCAGTGGTTGCTCTGGAAAATTATCTGGAGCTCCGCCCCAAGTGGCCTGGCCAGCTGTACATACACAAAAACGGGGCAAGGGTAACACGGTACCAATTTTCGGAGGTTCTAAGGAGAGCCATAAAAAGGGGAAACCTTCCTCCACAAGCATTTAGCTCTCATTCCTTCAGAATAGGCGCAGCGAGCAGTGCAGCAGCTGCAGGTCTATCGGAGGAGCAGATTAAGTCCATCGGCCGATGGAAGTCCGGTGCCTTTCGCGCATATGTGCGGAAGGTGAATCTGGAGTGAGCAATATACTCCATAAAGGACAGAGTGGGGGAGGCAAGTAGTTGTATCGGTAACAAGGGTTTGTCTCTCATAGGAAGGGAACTGCCTTCACGACGACAGAGTCATGATCGTCTGGCCACAGTATGGTCTACTGGGCCGGAAAACGAGCAGGAAGCTCATATTGGGGAACCCAGCTGGGCCTGGGCCATCTCGCGGAAGTGGCGTGGAAAGGAAGAAGCGGAATGAGATGGGATCAATTCCTGCCGGTGGTCCATGCACTAGCAAGAGAAGCGCATCCAGACATATTGGTTGTACATTTGGGGGAAAATAATTTACCCATGGAAACAGGTCTGCACCTGGCCACTAGTATAAAAAGGGATATCTGGGAGGCACGACGGCTTCTCCCCAGTACAAAATTTGTTTGGTCTGAGATGCTCAAAAGAATTAGGTGGAGGAATGCCGTGCGCCCAAGTAAAGTGGACAAGGCAAGAAGGAAGGTAAATAAGGAAGTGGAGAAGTTGATGGCCGATTTGGGGGGAGACACAATCAGGCACCCGGGTATTAAATTTTCCCGGCCGGAGCTTTATCGGCTGGACGGGGTGCATTTGTCGGACGAAGGGTTGGAGCTGTACCTTATAACAATACAGCAAAAGTTGAGCTTTATGTTGGGTGAGTCGGGGGCGGGGGGGCGAGACTAGTCAAGCAAATGCTGGCAATCTCTAGTGGCAGGGGTCCTGCGAGTTAGTTAGTTAGGGGTAGGGATAGTCTGCTGCCAGGTCATCTCCTTAAGAGATGGGGCCCACACGAATGCTAGAGCTTGACCGGCCAGTATTGTGATGGACCCAGGAAAAGGTGGGGCTGGTCGAAGAGCCTCAGGTCAGGGGCGGTCCAGGGTCCTCGCCGGCTGCCCTCAATTCCTTCCTTGGGTCACGGTAGGAAATGCCTCCTGATCCGGCCTGGGGCGGCCGGACAGGCGTGACATTGCAGCAGCTATAGTTAACGTTTGCGGTACTGAGGAACATCAGACCGCCTTAAGTTTAATCTACCCAAGTTATAAGTTACAGTTAGGTTGACAGGACCCGGAGGGGCATAGCCCCCTCCTCCCGACAAGGCTAATAAAGTTTGGTGCGGCCTTTATTCACTCCACAAATCAGTGTCCGTGTCTTCTTTCAGGGTGGGGGGACAAGGGCAGTATCTATTTTACCCTCACAACAAAGCATGTAAGGTTGGTCACTATTATTCCCATTTTACAGATGGGAAACTTGAAATGGAGAGATAGCAGCTTGCCCAAGACCACACGGTGGGTTCATAGCCATGACAAGATTTGAACTCTAGTCTCTCACAACTAAGGCCCACATTTTATCCACTAGGCTATAGCAACAGCTCTCTTCCGGCCTGTCCAACTACTACAAACTCAAGTCTCTTTAAGGACAACATAAATGCTAGCAACCCCCTGTCAAAACACTGGGATGTGGCATCAATTAAACAAATCTCACTGGAAACAAACACTTGGCATTCAAAGAAAAATCCCTCCTCCTGCAGAAAAAATCCCTGGCAGAGTAATAATTCTTTAGTGGCCAATGTCTATCCATACCCACCACAAGCAAAAAATAAAATCTCTCAAAACCTCCAATAGTGCAAAATGTTAGACAGGAAGGATGCATATCATGTTCTTGCTGTTATTTCAGTTCTACTTCACTACTACCAAATACATTTGTCACTCTCTCCTATAGACTTTCAAGCAGCTCTATGAAGTTGCTAAAAATTGCCATCATTTCCCCCAGAGAAACAAAACAAAAAACCAGATTGTTCCTGATGCTATCACTTCTTCTATTTCTGCAGCTACTCTCTATGCAGTGCTACGAAAGGTCTCTCTCAACTGATTCCTCCTACAAAAAATCCCCAGCTGTTAAACGTTTTATAATTATTATTTTTTACACAAAACCACCACCACCTATTTCTAATTAGGGATGATCTGCCAGCCTTTTAAGAATCCAGATACTTTAGCTGCCTTTCAAATGTGCATTAGTCACCCTTAAAAGTTTGCCTTAGGAATTGTTTCTTTACAACAGAGGGTGGGGACCTCAGGCGCAGGGGTCAAATGCAGCCTGTGATTAATTTTTATTTGGCCTCTTTCCAGTGCTTACATCTGGTCCTTAGATCCAGTTCCTGCCCACATGCACCGAAAGGCTGAGCTCAGGGTAAGGGAGCAGAGATGAGGGTATAAACACAAGCATGGGGAGGAAGTATCCATAATCTGGACCCTCCTCTTCCTCAGTGTACCCCACAATGTGCCACCTCAATACTCCATCAGAAGAAGCCCCATTCATTTCAATGGTAACAGGGCTTTTGCCAGCAGAGTGCCTTAAGGCAGAGGTTGCCCATGCTTTGCAATGCAGTGGAAACTGCTTTATCAAGATGCCTTTGGAAAATGTAAAAACATTCTAAATAAGCAGCTATCTCAATTAAATGAGAAATAACCTTTGTCTCAATTATATTGTATTTATAGTTGACTTGACAACATATGCAAGAGGTATTTTTACTTTCTAAATGAAAAGAAAAAAAAATACGATATCATATTATGAATAAGTGTTAACCATGTCATTTGAAATATAGTCATTTGTGCTGTTTCCATGATTGGGCTGCTTCAGGCTGAACTTTGTCTTCCACCATTCACAGCAGGGGCAACACAGCTCACATTGCTGCTTGTAGGTGAAGGGGATTACTCTGAAAAGTGATCTCCATACATCATTAGAAATTTAAAATACTGAACCCCAATCAATGAAACAACATCTCCATTAAATGACATAAACAGCCCTAGGTTGAACCGGTCCCAGAGTTCTGTCCTAAGTGAGCAGAAATCCTAATCATCACTGCCAATTGTATTGCCTAGCTATTCCCCACAAGGAGAGGGATGTCAAAGTCAAAGTTTGTCCCCGAGTCCTACCATGCTGTGAGCTCACTACGCATGGCTAAGGTTCAACAGCACTGGTCCTGTGGCCAATAGCATGCAAGAGAGTGGCATGGCGGCCGGGCACTATGTCCAGCTGCCTCCTCAGACTGGAGGCCAGTTCCACATTCAGAGCTGGGAGGAAGTATAAGAAAGAAGAAAAGGGATGTCCGGTATACTGACATCATCTTGGATTCTTTCCGCCCAGTCTCTTTTCCCTCCCTTCTTTAAAGGAGACGCTACCGTTTATTTGAATAGGCCCAGACTAATTTCGCAGAAAGTTATCCCCGCTCCTTCTCCAACCCTACTTTCAAACAGAAGGGACTAAGAAAAAAAAATCACTTAGTTAATATTTTTGTAATTAGAGCCTGTCTTTTAAGCAGCCAATTTAGCCTAGTGTAAGATAAGGTGTTGGTCTTGGTCCTGGGGGAGCAGGGATTCAAATCCTATCCATGAACTCATTGGGTGACCTTTGGCAAATGCTCTTGCTCAGGTTTAGTTTCCTTTCTGTAAAAAAGGAATAATAATGACCTGCCTTTGGAGTGTAGGTCCACTAATGGCTATCAGCCAAAAGTAGGTTTGGGGGGACACAACCTACGACTATTGGGAGCCAGGAGTGAACAGGGAATGGATGACGCCATTATGACCTGTTGGGTACGTTTCCCAAGCAATAAAGATTGGCCACTGTCGGAAACAGGATGCTGGGCTCAATGGACCATTAGTCTGGCCCAGTATGGCTGTTTATATGTTCTTACTAGTGCTGAAATTCAGTATTCGATATTACTCGCTTTTTACCGAATATCTCAGTACTCAACTCAGTTTTACCCGGTAACCAAGGAATTGGCCCAGTCATTGATACTCAGAAAATCCTTGAATGAGCAGCATACAGGTCTTTTCCTGCCTCTATATAACAGTACTCGGAAAATACTTGGTACTCTGTTTTATTTTACCAAGTCCTGAGGCTGGACACTCGGAAATGCTCACAAATACAATTTTTACTATTTGGTTCAGCCCTAGTTCTTACCCTGCATGGCTGTTGGGAGGGTGACCTAGATAAGGATTAGAAAGCACTTAACACTATAGTGCTGTAGAAATAATTATTTTTCTAACTCATTTCGAGTTTTATTGTAATTAGTTTTTTTTTTTTAAATCATGCTAGTGTGAAAACAATGTCTTAGCTGCCATCAAGTTTAATGGTGGAGGCTTGTGTTAACATTTCTGTGGTTTAGATCTTGTAAATAGGAATGTTTAGGTACACTGAATTAGTGGCAAGTATGGGTGAAAATAAATGTGATAACAGTCCTCATTAGCACTCTCCAGGTGGGTGTTTGCCTGCCTGTATTAGGTGTTCGCCAGATGTTAGCCCACACTCCCCCACGCACACACACACGCAGCCCCCACTCACTCACTCACACTCCCTACCTAAGGCAGCGTCCAAGGACATCGCTGTGAAGTGGCCGCAAGAGAAGAGACCTGCAAGAGGAGCAAGTCCTTCCTGCACCCCTGCTCTCTCCTCTTGCAGCGGACATCACAGCTGATTAAGCGCTGCTTTTGATGGTCACAGCCAAAGATGCCGCCTCCCCTGGCTGTGACCCCTTTTCCATCAGAAGCAGAAGCACTCCCATGCGCAGGCAGCTGCTTCTTGAACCCCCACTCTTCTGGCAGCAACATCAAGCCAGAAGAGAGAGCAGGGATGCAAGAAGCAGTCACCTGAGCACGGGAGTGCTGCTCCTTGTGATGGAAAAGGGGGGTCATAGCCAGGGAAGTGGCCTTCTCTAGCTGTGCAAAATGGAGTGGGGAGAACACTCCAGCCCGACACGAAACTGATATGATATCAACAAGGAACTGCAAGGAGCCAGAGTGAAGTGGCTGTTCTGGAGACAGATCTGGGAGACTCACCAGTGGCCCAGGGCTGGAGCGTGGCTATGGGACAGTAGCCCCTAGTTGGACCGTGGCGACAGTAGAGAATCTGAGCTGGAGAGCTTGCTTGCAGGTACAATGTCAGATTCTGGGAGAGCCAGGGCTGGGGAGAGGGAAAGCATTGAGTGGTGCCGTCTGTGTCAGGTAGCACCAATCCATGAAATGCAGGCTGGGGGCTGCCCATTGATTGGCTCTACACGCTGAGTGGGGGGGGGGTGAGCGGGGGGTACACAGACTGAACACGGACTCCAGCAGGCTAATAGTCTCATTTGGAAAGCACCCTGTGCCAGAATTCCTGATTTCTTCTAGCTCAGGGGAGAGGAACCTCAGGCCCAGGGGCCAAATGTGGCCTGCAGCTAGTTTTTATTTGGCCCCTGTCCAAGTTCCCAGTACTTGGATCTGGTCCCTCAATCCAGTTCTTATTCCCAAGAACTGAAAAACCGAGCTCAGGGTAAGAGAGCAGAGATTGGGGCATGCATCAAAGGATAAGGGGACAGATCCATGGTGCAGATCCATGATCTGGACCCTCCTCCTCCTCCTCACTGCATCCCTTAAGCATCCCCAACTTCTATGCGACTATAAGAGCTTGGACTGATTTTCAAAGTGGGCCTTAGAAGGGAAAAGGTTCCCCACCCCTGCTAACGTAAAGATAAAAGATCACATATCAGTGGTAGGTACAAAATATTATTGTAAGCTATGCAAAGAATTGAGCCAAATGTTCAGCTGCTGCAGATCAGAATGGTGACTCTGCCTATGGATCCCTTGAAGAATCTTGCTTGTTGCCTGTAGCACAACAGCAGTGTAACTCCTATCAGAAGACATTGTCAGCCCTTAAAGAAACCTTGCGTTTCCAGTAACAGGGGTGACATTGGGTTTTTTCAGATGAGATGCTACTTCAAACATGGCCAGCCAGGAAACACGTATCGGATTTCCCATCTGAAGGTGGAGTGGCTGGGAAATTTGGAGTACTCTGTGTGGGGCAAGCCAAATGGATGCGTGGCAACGGGTGACCACAGAGCCCCTGCCTGTATGAACAGCAGCAGGCAGCCATGTTAGCAGACAGGTCTGCTGCTCATAGGCACTGTGTTTGGAGGACACGGCCTTTGCAAATCACAACTGCAGGCCGGGAGCACTGGGGAGCCTGGTTTCGCTCATGCCTGGGACGTGTCACTTGCAAAGGCCACTTCCCCCTTCCCATGGGCCATGGCAGAGGTAAATTACACCACCTGAAAGGACACAACCCCCACAAAGCACAGATCAACTACAAAGAGGGGGAATGCCTGCCAGAATTATAAAAGCAATTGTTATTTTATTGGTATAGACAGGTGGAGACCAAGGACTATTGTATAATAACAACATAAACCATATCCCCCCCCCCCCTTTGTAGTTTATCCATGGCCGAGGTAGCGATGCTGGGAGATGCCTGTTTGAATTCCACCTGCATGGGTGCTCCAAGGCAGAGCCACACTGTAGCCACGAACCCCACTCCCCCTCCTCCCCATTGCCTTGTTCGTTTTAAAACGCCCATAGACACAAACCCTGAAATATAAAAGAAAAATGTCAGCATCAGTCACAGCAGCGGCACAAGCTTTTATCACCCACTGGCAATCCAGCTGCTTTGAAAAATCTGTCAGTGAAATCAAGATTTAGTTAAGGGTCAGAAAGTACAGACAGGGCATTGCAGAAATGAAAGGAAGTCTTAACAGTTGCATTCTTTGTTTTCCAATGAAGCATGGACAATGTGATCCTCAAACTGCTGAGCACCGATGCTTGCCCCTAGTGCTGAAATATGTACCTCTAAAGTCAATGGCACTCATTTTGGTGCTAAGGGGTAGCACGGACACTAAATAGCTCGAGGATCATACTGTCAATGATTTAATAACTACAGTAAAATACAGCTGAGCCAGATGCCAGGAGTGGGGAACCTATGGCTCAATAGTCCTTTTGCAGCCTGCAGCCAGATGCCAAATGACCCATGGAGTATCCTCGGCATCCCCACTCAAAATGGCCCGGCAAGCTGCGCTCCGCAGCATGCTGGCAGCCTGCCAGCCACAGAGCATTTCCAGGCCAGTGGCCACACCCCTTATGTAGGCAACATGGTAGGCGGCTATGTTCGCCTTTCCCATAGGATGCTCCAGTCCACCTGCGGGGGTGGGGATCTGCAGCCAGGAGGGTGGGGAAGTGGGAGGGAAGGCTCTCCACTCCTGCCCTATACCACCTTCTGCATTTCATCCTATTGTCTACATCTGGAGCCACTGATGATGCATCTATCTTTATTTTACACTCAGTGACTTCATCTTGTAGGAAAGAGTCTGGATAATATAGTACAAGTGATTCAGTGCAACAGAGAATACAAGTGTCTTCTATGGCTTTATTTTTCTGAACATAATGTACCACCTCTATCAAATGTTGCCTTGATGGCTATCTTCTGTGAAGCTAAACAGCTAGTGGACACAATGAGGTTAGCCCTGGCATGCTGAATAAATTCCAGCATGGCTATTGTATTCTTTCTATAAGACCTTGTCATTTCACTTGGTTCACACCTGTACTGCAGTGCTTAGTGCTTACCTGTATGTACTGTCCTGCTTTGTGTCCTGAGGATGGTGCCCACTGCCCAGTCAGTTCCAGCAAGATGATTTCTATACAGTTTGTGATCACACTCAGTAAAATTTGCAAAGTGCCATTTTAAGAGACATTTCTTAAATGCAAGAGTGAGGCTGGTCAATGTAGTTTCCTGTTTGAACAAATATGGGTGACCAGAGAGCAGAGACTAGCCGGCAATTGGCTCAACCGTATGACCCTGCATCATGGTGCATAACACCACCACAGCCCAAGGTCTGTCACAAAACAGGAGAGTGTGACATAGGCAACAGCTGTAGATGACAGAACAATTGTTCTAGAGGGATGAGCTAGGTCGATAGGATTAGCAGACAGCTATTTTATTTATTTAAATTTAACCCCCTCCCCCTTCCCCGAATGCTTGGGGCAGTTCACAAAAACAAAAGCAGTAAAATACCCTAAAACTCCCTGCCCTCACCCCAAAAAACCACCCACCCACCCAACCTCTATCCCCGCCTGCCAAATGCTTGGACAAAAATAAAAGTTTTATACTGCCTCTATTGAGGGTTCAGTAGGGGGATGCTGTGATGAGAACTGAATGTCTGGGATACAAAAAAATGGAAAAGAAATATAAACGGAGGTCTCTGAATAAAGGATGTTAAACTTAGGACATTCATGATAGCACTGAGAACAATGGGAACTGCTGAGTTGTTTTAAAAATCTGACAGTGTCCAAAATGCTTCTCCCCTGTGCTTTACGCCAAGCTCTGAGCTGTAGCTAGCAACACATAATTTTCCTATGAACAAAGCTCAGTGCAATCATTCTGCATAGCGGATAGTCTTCCAGCCAGAGAACCCAGAGACTATAAGGCAGCCCCACCCTGCCCCAATGACCCCACATCTTAGGCTGCTTGCCCACGTTACCAGGCCAAGGAAAACTTACAAGAAGAAAACTCACAGTGAGGAAGCTAACGTGAAGCTTGGAACGTAGGCGCGGGGTTGAAAGCGTCACATGACATGTCTGGTGTTGTTTTCAATCATGGACGGTAGGGTTGGATTTTGCGCCCTCCTTGCGCCATCCTCAGGACGCAAGACTCATCACACGACGCTTTCAACCCTGCGCCCATGTTCCAAGCGTCATGCTAATTTCCCAGCTGTTAGTTTTCTTCTCGTATGTTTGCCCCAGCCTAGTAACATGGGTAAGCGGCCTCCAATCCTGCCTTCTGTGACGGAAAACCACCCAGAACATGTCACAGGAGATTTATATTAACCCCATGCCCACATTGCAAGCTTCATGTGAGTTTCCCCGCTGTGAGTTTTCTTCACATACATTTCCCCTGGCCCAGTAATGTGGACAAGCAGCCTTACTTTAGTGCACCCATGTTTCAGCAGCTGAATCACAGCTGTTCTTCAGAATCTCAGCAGCCAGGATCACAGAGCACCAGCTCGGCCACCGAATCACAAAGCAGGAGAGAGAGGGAGGAGTGCGGGGGTTGAGGCTCAGCCCTCCATTATAACACGACAGCAATCCACCAGCAAACTCTCTGCCTGGCCACACTCGACTGCTTGCACTTCCATGCAGCTCAGAAATCAGTCTGGCCTGGGATTTATCTTGGTTTTCCAACTGTGATTAAAATGAGTCTGATACAGCAGTCGTTTCCATCAGTTCCTCTTGTCCATCAGGAACAATATCTTGGTATGTTTTCACTTTAAACTGTGCCTCTAAATCACAGATTTCAATGAAGCACTCTCTTTATACACCATTTATCGTTCTGTATCTGAGCTGTTTTATATTCATGCGTTTCTTTATTTTTGCTTCAGCGAAAGCCAGTGTCAAACTATTGCTATTACTACTATTCTTTATTTTTACAGCTGTAAATAAAATAGAATGGAAAGGGCCTTTAAACCTGTGCACACAACTTATTACAAGGTGATGGAAAGTGACAACTCTCATAAAGCAGCTGGAAATCATTCACCACAGAACACCTGGGTTATATTTTTTAAGCTGTCCGTTAGGTTAAAGGAGGTCTGTAGGCAACTCCAGAGTGCAAGAGATCCTTCCTCAATCAGCTTTCACCAGATAAGAAAGCAATACTTTAATTGCTAGCAGAGAAAAGGGGGCTAGGCAACTACTCACACAAATCAGGATTTAGCAAATAAATGCCCAATATTTGTTTTAAATCGTTCCTTGCACAGTATAACAAGCAAATACCTCTTTCATTAAATATAATGAGATGGCCTAAACCTATTGCTTTGTCTTAGGCTGCGTTCCCATGTGCAGCGGTGGCATCAGCAGAGGGAGGGGACCAGGGAAGACGCGGCAGCGCGGAGGAGCCGGCTGACAAGAAAAGAGTCGGTGCGAACGGGTATCTGACGTGGCTTCTCTCACGCATGCCAGGGAGCAAAATCCTGACATGCACAAGAGAAGCCGCGGCAGATCCCCATTCGCACCGGCTCTTTTCCCGTCAGCCAGCTCCTCTGCACTGCCACGTCTTTCCTGACCCCTCTCTCTGCCGCCACTGCCGCCACATATGGGAATGCAGCCCTGGTGTGCTGGTGCTCCATATTATTAGTCCAAGTCCAACATCTTATCCACTAGGCTACACTGTCTCTCCACACTGTTATATATAGGTAATGGTGTACATAGAACACACAGTAGTTCTACATCAAATATAAAAAAACCTGTCAGTTTTAAAGAGAAGTTAAGGTGGTTACAAATTCAATCATGCAACAAAAAGCATGGAAATGGTAAGTTAAGGCTCCTGCCTTAATTTTCATGCCATATAAGAGCAAAGAGATATGGGGGAGCAACACCATGAAGAGCCTTGAATGTGGTAGGATACAAGAGCAGAGAGATATGGGGGAGCAAGGCCATGAAGAGACTTGAATGTGGCGGGATACAAGAGCAGAGAGATATGGGGGAACAAAGCCATGAAGAGCCTTGAAGGTGAAGACCAAGAGCTTGTGCCAAATGTGTTCCCATAGAGGGAGCCAGTGTACCTGTCTCTTATACACATCTAGATGTGTATAAGAGACAGGGGGGGAACAAAGCCATGAAGAGCCTTGAAGGTGAAGACCAAGAGCTTGTGCCAAATGTGTTCCCATAGAGGGAGCCAGCGTACGGCGGAGAGGAGGGACTGAATGAGGTCAAAGGGTTTCGATGAATGTGCTCTAACTCCCATTTTAAGCTCTATTTAACTAAAAATGTTTATGTTTAAACTAAAACAGTTTTCCTTTCCTCTAGTTCTTCCACGAGCCTGAACAACAACACAGCGATTTTTGCTGCCATCGAGCTTTACTGAAATATTTCTTTCAAAAATAAATAAATGAAAAGCCAGGCTCTTCATCTGGTTTGGCTGCTGCTTATTTGCTAAAATTATTTTTAAAATGTATTTAATATAAAGTGTGTGTGTGTGTGTGTGTGAGTGTGAGAGAGAGAGAGAGAAGCAGCAGCGTGACTGTTGAAACAGCAGAATCAGAGCAGAGTGTTGAGTACAGTACCAGTGGCAACAGACTGTCTGACAGACAAGAGCCTGAGGTGTTATTGGCGCGGAACTGCAAACTAACATTTCCAAACAGAGAGTGCTTCTGCATAGTTCCCTCCATGACTGTGTTTCCTTTCCAGCACACCCACGTGAAGCATTTCTGTTTCTCCCAGAAGCATTTTTCAATCACATACAGATGGGACAGCATCTATCTAATCTAATGTTTTCATCAGCCATTTTCCTTATAGCGGGGTCAGAATTTTCCTCCCTTTGAAGGCATATCATCCCTGGGGGCCTTTTTGGAGGTTCCCAGGGCGAGATGGGTGGCCACTGACGTGAGATCTTTTTCGGTGGGTGCCCCTGTGCTGTGGAATTCGCTCCCCGAGGAGGCTTGGTTGGCCCCCACTCTCCTGTCGTTTTGATGTTTGTGTAAGACCTGGCTGTTCTGCCAGGCCTTTGGCGAGGGGGGGGGGGGGAGTTGGGAGGGAGGGTGTGTTTTTATGACTTGTTTTAAAATTTGTAGATTTATTTTAAATTGTTTAATTGTTGATTTTTTTTGGTGCATGTTGTTTGCCGCCCCGAGCTACCGTTGGGCAGGAGGGGCGGGATATAAGTTTTGAATGAATGAATGAATGAATGAATAAAAATACCTACTACCAGTAAATTATGTCACAATATTTCTTCATAGGTAATGTGTGGCAATATATATATTAGCTGCAATCAGTAAAGGATGCCTATTTTTCAATAGATAATATATGCAAACATTTTTACGGTAAATAAGCATACACTATGGGTGTTTTTAAACAAGCAAGTCTGAGGGTCAATGGTTGCTGAGTGGCACTGCTGTGGAGCACCCACTCAGGTGGAGTGCATGAGGAGCAACTCGAATGGGCAGCTCCCAGGGTGGTCACAGAGGCAGCTGCCACACACTCTCCCTGTAATGGACCATTGGGGGCGCGGGGGGGAGAGAAGCATGGTTGGCTGGCCTTTTCAAGTGACATGTCCCCAGAGTGACCGTTGGGGACCCCGGTCTCCCCAGAACTCTTGGCCACTCCAGTTCTTGCAAAGTTCTTTACAACGGCTGCTTCCTCTGCCCACAGTGTCTCTGAGTGGCAGCCCTGTTTGCTGGCATGACTAGCTGCCACCATTAATACGGACAGGGCCATCCATTGCTATGGATGGTTTTTTTGCTTGCCCTGTACAGAGCACTTCAGATTTCTCAGCAGTGCTTTGTGAGTGGCCATGAGTAGGTGCTGTGTGGCTCATGGAGTGTGTGGATCCCCCCAGCTCCACCTTCAGATGGATGAGTGGCTCCTGGGTGGCCGTGTGGGGGAGCATCTCATTTAAAAACACCTTATGAGGTGGGGAATCTTATCTCTCCCACAAGCCACTTTGAAAATTGGTAAACGTTCTGTGGGTTGGTGTGAAGGAAGGTTATTTATGAGGTGTGCTCAGAATGGGGGAAGAAAGGGGACAGTTCAGATCTTAGATCTGTGCTGTGGATTCATTACCCCTAATCTCAAGCGTGTGCCCTCATCTCTGTTGCCTTCCCCTTAAGCAGGCTCCTTCAATGTTTGAGCATATGGGCTCTGGGCTCAATTCATGGGCTAGTTCCTGAAACTGGAAAGGAGCCAAATAAAACCCAAGCATGGGTTGGATGTGCCCCCTGGGCTAAGGGCTCCCCTGCCTTATTCTAAATACAACAAGAACAAAAAACGCCCCAGCTTGAAACCCAAAACCATAGTGTGTCCTCTGTCTCCTCAGAGACCAAATCATAGGCCTTCCCCTGAGCATCTATACAAGGAAGGGAAATGTTAAGCTCAGGTTAACCCTTTGGTCAGCAGGTTTCCAGTCATGCTTTCCCCCTCTGTCACAGGGGGAGTTTTTACGAGATGCAAACCTGCGAGTTTGCCACTAAACATGCTAATTACCTACGTGTTTAAATGCCTCTCCTGCAAGCTGTCCACGAAAACTCCTGAATTAGTAAAACCTCGATATCGAAGTTTTACTAATCGGCATTTTAAATCTCCTAGGACACTCGCATAACTGTCACGGCATTCACGGCTGAATGCCAAGTCACACAAGATCGCCGCCATATTGGCTGGGAGAGCGCCTGCATGACTTTAATTGTCACGGGAGCAGGCTGCTAGTTTAAATAGCACTCCTGCTACCTCGCATGTCCAGGGGATCGCGGGAATCTTTTAAACCTGCGAATTCCCCATGCCAGTCTAAAAACGCAGAGTGTGCCAGTGTTGTCCCTTGGCTTCCCTTCCACAGGCTCCTTGATTCTATCCCTACAGTATTTACTTGATGTGTGGTGATTTACACCGTATGTGTTGAGGTACTTCCAAGGCTGTTTTTGTGGGGGCAAAAGGAGCAGTCACCCCAGGCCTCTCTTATCTATAGGGCCCTATTGTGGTATTCCTTAGCCACCTCCTTCAAGACTGGGAATCTGAGTCTGGTCCCCTAGTCACCCATCACTGGTAGCTCCATCACATCTCACTTAGCCACAAGCAGTACATGAGTACAGGATTGTTTTAAGTACTGGAGCAGGGTTCAGTACAATCTTTATGGAAAAAATAGGTTCCATCAAGGGGTCTTCTTCATCACAAGAACCCTTTTGACAATAACATTTTCATCTTATTTACTTAAATAATTTTTTTCATGCATTCTTCTGTAGGTACCTGATGGAAATAGATGATGGGAATTGGGGTGGGTGTATGCAAAGAAAATGCACACACTGGGAATCCTGGCTTCTAGAAAAGGGATGCTGTGGAAGGGGCACCCGGCACGGAGTCCAGAGATTGGATGATGAGAGATATCAGATGAGGTGCTGGGAGGTAAAAAGATCATCCCCAGCAGCAAAGGACCAGAATTCTCCTGATTCAGAGCACTGTCTTGCTCTGGGAAAAATGCCAGGATGTGGCAGGATACAAGAGCAAAGAGATATGGGGGAGCAAGGCCATGAAGAGTCTTGAAGGTGAAGACCAGGAGGCTCAAGATGGCAAGGGGAAGAGTGCGAACTGGGAGATGAGGGCTATGCATGGGGACAGGCCCTCTCCTCTCTGTGTCCCACAGCCCAAGGGCTGGGGCACCATGCAGCAAGCAGTACAAGGCGGCAGGCCACCACCGTGGTGGGCCTCCCTCTCTGCCTGCTTCTTTGCCTCCAACTCTGCAGCATGAGACACTTTTAGGGGTAGCTACAGAAAATGGATGCTTGACAACTCCAGGTGGGTTTTGCTGTATATAAAACTGACCAAAAACCCCCACACACCAGTGCTCCCCAATCCCACCATCCAGCCCTGGGGACCAGAGATGGGGCAGACCCCGATATGACTAGACCCCAGGGAAGTTTGGAGAGCTAGGCTCAGTCGTTTATAATATCTACTGCTGAGTGAAGAGAGTAACTAGGAAAAGGGGTGTAGCTAAGTACTCTAAGATGGTCGTCTGCAAGAGACTTGAACTCCTCTAGGAAATTTTCAGAGTATGTGGGGAAGGGAGTGGGGCCAACATTCTGCCATCACCGACTCTGAAAATGTTCTAGAGGCGTTCAAGGCCACTTACAAAGGACCCCACCATGAAGGAAGTTTTCAGAGTGGGCAGGGGTTGAGTGCCGGCCGCACCAACACTTAAACATTTCCTTGCAGGATGGATGAGGCTGTTTTTAGATGGACCTGCCTGGGAAGTAGGGGGGCAGGGCTGGCACACTTCCGGTGAGTGGGAGGCCTTCAGATGGCGGGAGATGGGTGCTCAGTCAGTGTGTGTCCATACCCACACACCACCCCTTCATGCCCTCGCATGGAGCAATGGGGTAAAACCCGGGTTTCTCCGCATGGGGCATGGGTGGGTGGGGCATGGGTCAGGGGGAGTGTCTCCCCACCCACGTCACCTTCAGATGGGTGCCCAGGTCTGTGGCGGATGGGTGGACACATCCCATCTGAAAATGACCACTGGGCGAGTTCACTGGGAGTCAGGGTGGACCATCATCTTGCAGGGAGAGATCGAGGCTGGCCGAAAGCCTTGGGAGGGCCCCGCTTAGGAAGACACCCCATTGCCCTTTGACAGGCTCATAATTAGGACATGACCCCAGGCCCACCACAGCCTAGCCACCCACATCACTGACTAGGAAGCAGTAACTGCCTTCTTGCCACTACATGCAATGCATACTCTTCTCATCCCTTGATGGTGGGGTTGAGCAGACCAGGGGTAGCCATCAAGATCATGTCAACATGGTCAACAAATGCTGGTGAAGGTGGGGGATCTACAACTTCTGCAAACACTACATACAATGCATGCACACTCTTCCCACCTCTTAGAGGTAGAGCAGTCACCAAGATTGCGAGTTGTTGAGCTTAACAAGGGTAACAAACACTGGTTAATGTGTGGGATCTGCAACGTCTGCAAACACTGCATGCATGGTACTCTTTCCCCACCTCTTGAACAAATTATTTCTGCTCCCTTATCCTGGAAAGCAATACATGCAGATGCACAGGATCACGGATTCATTGTGAACCACTCATTGTCACCTGTTGCATTGCATCAAGGGTTATCATCTGGGGAATAGGTTGTTGGAGAAGACACTCAGACTGCTGCTCAAACACACAACCACTTAAGTGTGTGTATAGTGATATTTTCACAAATTGCATGCAATGCCAAAACCCATGCTTAGCGTTGTATATGGTAATAACCTTAGATGCCCAAATACTCACCTAGTTGAAGTTACATCAGAGGTAAATTTATCCAGTTCCTTTAATATACAAATCCTCCACTAAGTAACTCATCTGTGTTCCATGGTGTTTGAACAATCGCTAATCACTGGTCTAGAAGAATGAATGGATTTTTCTCTTTCATAGGACGCACTTATGAAAATGTGAATTCGAAGAAGGTGAGTTGTTGAATGCTCCTGGTGTAATTATGGAGCAGTTTTCAATGCATCATTGTAAGAGACACAAGAAAATAAACGTTTCATGTTGTATCTTTCCCCTGACATTCCCACCCCAAATGGCTTTTTTTTTTCCTTTAAAGTATGTAGGTGGAAAACCAGTGGCCTGTGGTCCAAATTCAGCCAGTGGCAGTTTTTTGTTTTTTTTAAAAAAATGAGGTCCCTTTCCAATTCCTGGATCTGGCCTATAGATCCAGTTTCTCCTCTCAAGCACTGAGAGTGAGAGCTCTGTGGAAGGAGGCAGAGATGAGGACATGCACTTAAAGTGTACGGGTAGGATCTATGGCATAGATCCATGATCTGGACCTCCTCTTCCTTCTCCCGTTCTGAGCCCATCCCCTAAGTGTCCCTGCCCTAGTTGCCATGGGCATGAATGGGGCAGCGAATAAATTTAACGAAATAAATAAAATAAATAAATAAAAATAGTTCTCATGCAGGCCATGGGGCTTGTAGTAGTCCTTTCCAAAGTGGCCTGAAGGAAGGGACAGGTTCCCTACCCCTGATTTTCAGGGTGAGGTAAAGTAGATGGGAAGCAGCCAACAGCACCTGCACTGCTCCCTCAAACAGACACCACTGCAACCCCCTAAGTCAAGCAGTATCACCTTCTCAAAAGCTGTTCTTCTCTTTGCAGCTTTCTTCCCAGAAGCCTATGCACTTCAGGGATTCCCCAAAAGACTGTCTCCCTGTCTGCAGTTTTTCCTCAAAATGAACATCTGCTTGCAGCTTTTTTCCAAGACTACTTACAGTTTGCTGCTAAGCACAAAATGCTGCTCCTGTTGCCCCAAGCACCCGGTCCCTGTATTGTGTCTTCACATTTTGAGTAAAAAACAGATGTGCCACTGGCACGGTGGCTCCCCAGCCCCAGGTGGAAAACTGCGACACCAACTGACGTACCCGCTGCCCACACAGCCCCGTTAGAGCAGGGAGTACAACAAACGTGCAGGTGATTGGCCCTACCCCCGCCCTGCTTCTAACGCCTCACCTCCAACCATGATGAACAGCCATGAGAGTCGGCCATGGCATCCCCTGATCCGGGGCGGGTATGTCATACCAGAACAGACATACTAGCCTGCAAGCAGTGGACCGTGTTGGCCCACATGGGCGGCCCTTAGACCAGGATGTGACTTGGAGATTTGCCAAGGTCACAGCCTGGGCTACCTGCTGACACTTCCCAGGACAATCCCAGGACAATATCTGGTGGTATGTGTTTACATGTGTCAGCAGGACTCGGGCCACAGCAAGCCAAAGTCATGTCTGTTGTTTTTTTTACCCTTTCTTGACAAAAAGCTCAATAGCTCAGGAGCCAGGTGTGACAAGGAATTGGTATCCCACCCAACTCCGTACTCAGAAGGCCACATTACAAAGAGGGTTGGGGCAGAGGAATATGTCATTCCAAAGGACATAACACGACTAAAGAAACCAATGCTGGAAGTGTGCCCACTATGACAATGACTTTTCTATAGTGATCTCTGAAACACAATGCCTTGTTCTAGTGACAATTGATTCTTTGACACACTTTGCAGGCTCAAAGATCTTTACAATTTTTAAAAACCTGTTTAAAATTTATTTAATGGCTGGATTCAAGAACTCTGATAATTGATAAACTGTTTTCAAGAAGTGATACACAATTACTTTTTAACCAACCTCAAAAGCCATTTGGTGCCTCAATACTTCACCAAGTTATCCCTTAATACAATAAAGGAAATAGGATTTCAGAGGGCAGGTGCTCAAGCAGGAATGCTCCAGCCCATAATATTTGTGTTTTAATAAGCCAGAGAGGTTCCCTTTAGTTCAGTGTTTCCAGAATATTGATCATTAACTGTGGTTACCGAATTAGGTATTCGATTCAGCTCCATTCACGACAGCACATAGAGTCACCCTTTGGCCACAATCTCAATTAATATTTAACATACTCCGCATGTGTTTGGTGCTTTCTGGAGTGACAGGATTATATTTAAGTCTCAAAATGGGGTCCCCCAAGCAAAATGTTTGTGAAACACTGCCTACTTGAACAGTGTCCTTTAAAGTAATGTCAAGGTTACAAAGGGGAAACATCTTAATAGAAATAATGATCTCAACATTATATTATGCTGGGAGGGCTAGAAAATCAGATACGACCCTTCAAAAATAAAGTGAAACCCAATTATGCAGCAGCAAAGCTACTTAGCTGCCAACTCTGTCAATCTGAAATAGAAAAGAAAAACACAATCTGGAAGGCTCTGCCTTGAAGCACTGCAGGGGGTCTCCCTGATGCTTCCAATACACAAGGGCAATTAGATTGCATCTTACAGTAAGTTCTGATATTCAGAAATGAATTAGTGACTTAAACAAAGATAATTAGCCTACTCTGCTTTGATCTCTGTGCGGTAGCGCCCTTGTTTGCATGGTTTAAAGAAAATCAGGTTTATGCCATTAGAGAAACGGGACTCGTTTTGTAGAAAGAAAAATATTGTACAAAATTTAGAAAACATAGAATGACCACCTTTTATGTGAGAAAGGGGAAACAAGTGAATGTGAGAAAAGATAGGAGATGAGCCCAAATAGTGACTCTTCAAATGTTTGTAAGGAGCCAACAATTTTGAAAAGGACCTTAGATGAAGAATACACAGCTTGTTTTTCATGCTATTACATGGTCCCAGGCAGCCTCATTACAAGCCATTACAGGTCTGTGTCAGCCAGTTCAATTGTCTTCTACTATGTGAGCATTTTCCTTTCTATTGTGCTTGTCCATCTAGAAGAGTCAAAAACCAAACACTACATTCTTTGGGCACAACCAGGTAATCTATAATGGGGAAAATAAACATGAAAGCAGACCGGTTCAGCCCACTGTGGCACATTTGTGCACGGACCCTGCCTGCATGTATGTGCAGACGCTGCCAGATGATTGACCCGAGGTATTCCAGGCCACGGTGGTGACTAGCCCAGGCTGTGATCCTGAAGACCTCTAGCATCACAGCCCGGACTAGAGTCTGCTCCGATTGGGCCAAGGCAGGCTGCCCCGGAGCTGCATGTGTGTTTCCGGGCCGGTCTGCTGGGTTGGGCCAGCTCTGCCATAACAGGCGTCCATGGCTGGCCATCATTGGCCCCCATGGCTGCCTGTCATGGTGAGAGATGGGGCACTGGGCGCAGCATAGGGGTGGGGATGGCCAGCCGCCTGTTCCCCCTTCTCTCCACCCCCGGGGCTGTGCGGCTGTCGGCCCAACCAGGCGCATGTTTGTTTTGCACTCTGGCCCAGCATACTTGGGCTGCCTGTCCTGGGTCAGCCTGGGACACAGTCGCCTGGCCTCACTTGTGGTTTCACCCAATGTCTTGGCTAACTTTTTTTAAATAAAATGAATAAGATTATCCCATTGTCATGGGATACCATAGACCTCTTTCCCCTGCCTGTCGAACGAGTTTGCTTTCCTTAGTCTAAAACAAAATCAATCGGGACTTAATACCAATGTGTAGAGAAATCATGACATCCCCCTTATGCCCTATTTTACACTTACAAAAACCCTGGAATGGAAACAAGCTTTACCCATGAAATAAATTTCAGTCATTGGATTGAAATGAATTTCAATGTTGTTTCCTATTAATATAAAACAAAATGTTGCTACTTCAATGGTGGATAAACACACTGGAATCAAAATGCATGATCGAATTAGCAGTTTTCTTGGGGGGTGTTTTCCCACTCTTTGTTCAGCTCTGCTCTCACTTTTGAGATATCTCAGCTCATTTCCAGATCAAAAGTGCTTTCCAGATGTGAGAGAAATGCTAAATATGTCAACGATTCACACATTTCAACTCTTGCTGAAAGAGATTCTAACACATTCCTTTAAAATGGATTGGAACACATAGTCTGTTTCCTAAAATGAGAAAATGGAAGTAAATAAGTCTGATTATAACTCTTGGAGTCTAGCTTCATATTAAACTGAAATGCTTCCATGAATTAATCACAGTAGATGAAACCCCATGCAATAATATATTAGCCAGTAATGGGCAAGTACCCAGATATCCCTGGGAAGCGAAGCCAGCACTGAAGGAATCCTGCCATTATCCAGCAGATTGCCACATATTGGGCTGTTTAATTATGTGATAGAGGATGTATTGCTGTTTCCTTCTATAACAGCAACTTTCTCACTCCTTCTACATATTTCCAGGCTTCGCTTGCTGTGGCTAACACAGGATGGGCACCCACTGAATTATGAGAAAAATATCCTTGTCCCTTTGTCTTCTACATCTCGATGGTCATGTGATGCATATGCCACTTTCCTCAACAGCTCTAAGGCTACATCTTCAGAACATCCTTGGATGCCTTTGTTTACACTTTACCCCTAGCTTTTGTGATGAGCTTTCTCATGTTATGGATTTGCTAGCACACAATGCTACCGAAGCTATTGGGAAGCTGTTCAGGAGGCTGATGACCCTTCCTTAAGATAAAAGCAAATCAAGCACACTTTTAAAAACTCACTAATTAGGGTTTAGCCAACACTTGCTATTTTCAAAGTGTCACACATTTATCTCAAACTACAGAGGCATTTTCATCCAGTGAAGAAAGTGGGACAACAGGTGCCTCGGGCTCTCCTAATCACAATTCTGGATTGGCTGACATCTGCCTGTGGTAAGTATTAGCAGGTTTCCTCCTACCTTCTAGAAAGCAGACTTCAGGACAGAATTTACCTCAGTGATTTTTTTATTTCATCAGTGCAGAGCAGTTCAATCATCAAATGCACATAAAGTACAGAAGTTCCAAAATATGGCCTCCTGAGTAGGGCGGCTTCTCTGAGGTAAGCCCCCTTTCTGGCCTCTCAGAATCTTCCCCATAAGGTGAGTCTCTCCTCCCGCCCCCTCTTCTCCCCAACTCCTAGCCTCTGACAGGCCCTGACTTGTGATTTCTTTACCCAGCTAGCTCATTGCTTGTTCCCTCCCTGGGACATTCCCTGATGGTCTGCTCAGTGGTGGAGCTATTCGTGTAAAATAGCATCATTATGCAACAGTGTGGTGTACAATATCACTAAACAGTACTGCCACCAAAATGAACGAAGTACAGAAAACTGAAGAACCTGAAATACCAAAATGAAGCAAATAGAACTAGAACTGAAACAAACACCTAAAAAGGTGGATAAATCTTTTTAGGTAAATATATCCTACCCAAACCCAGCCATTTAGGGGTAACCCCAAAATGGCCGTTCAGCTAATAATGGATATCCTTTTATGTTCTGCTGAGTATCTGTTCAGTTATTCCATTTTTGTTTTTCCATGTTTTAGGGGTTTCTAGTTTGGTTATTCGATCATTTCAGTATTTCAGTTACATCATTTTAGCAAAATGAGCACTACAGCACATGTACAATTGCCAAAAATAAATAACTGAAATGCCTGAAAAAACAAAAACCTGAAATGGAATACCAAAAAACCCCAGACATGTGTGTACCCATTTACTTGGGTATATTGTTTGGGTACGCAAAGTGCTACCTGAAAATGTGAATACCACCCACAAATTAAAAAGCCCACTGCCAGTTTCAACTCTACCAAGAACCCAAGTTACCGAAATTGCAAATACATTCCCACCAAAATGAACATCCAAAGACATAAGGGAACTGAGTTTGCTTTGTTAAAATGGATTCAAAGGGTACTTTTAGATGGATGGGCTGCCCCGGAGATAGCTTTGCCAGCCCCGGGTGGCACGTCCATATAAAGGTGCACTGCCAGATGTTGCAGAGCAGATCCACACTGCAGTTCCGCTCCTGGCTGGCCGTTGCCCCAGGCAACACTATAGAGTTGTGAGTGGCAGCCTAGAGCGTCAGACGATCTGCCTGCAACATTAGGGCAGTTGCTGCCCTGCTGCCAGGATCCCCGAACTGGCTTCAGGGGCTGGGAGCCACATAGGGCTTGCCCCAAGGGGGGTGAACAGATCCTGCCCCCAAGGATCTCAACATCCATGCTGGCACTGACCTTGGGGGGAGCGGAGCGTGAGTTCATAGCTGCCATGACAACCATGGGACTGTCTTAGAGGGTTGTGGGTCTGATGCATGATGGAGGACATACCCTTGACCTAATATTCTGCACTGGCCTTGAGGCAGGGGATCTGGTGGTGGGGGATGTATCAACTACACCCTTGTCATGGACGGATCATTATCTCCTCCGGACCGATCTCCTGGCACATGTCTGCCCCCAGAGAGGTGTAGGACCAGTTTGGTTGGTCCGCGCGCCGGAGACTTATCGAACCATAGAGGTTATGGAATGCCCTTGGAGAATTGCCTCCTGATCTTGATGACCATTCGCTCGATGACCTCATTGTCTTCTGGAACAACTTGTTGACTGAGGCCATTCCCAGGCGTCCACTTCCGGAATGCTGACAACATGGGTCCCCTTGGTTTACAGAGGACCTGTACCCAATGAAACGGGAAGGATGACGGTTGGAGCGAAGGTGGCACCGGATTCGTGCTGAAGCCGACCGATTGCGACATAAAGCTAGTTTAAAAGCTTATGCTATGGCGGTGTGGGCAGCAAAGAAAGAGTTGCATCCGCAAAGTCACATCCAGCGGAGCTTTTCTGGGTGGTGCAGCGGCTGGTCAGTCCGGCCTCTCTCCGCCTGGAACTGGAATCTTCCAGTGCCCGCTGTGACATGTTTGTTGACTTTTTTGTGGATAAAATGACTCAGATTCACTGCGACTTCGATGCTGCACTTATAACAGTAGGTGAACCTGAGGGGGTGGAGGACCTGCCTTGTCCGATTTCATGGGATCAATTTCAGTAAGTGTCGCCTGCTGATGCGGCGGATGTCCTTGGGGCTGTAAGGTCCACCTGTTGTGAATTAGATCTGTGCCCATCCTGGCTGGTCAAGGCTTGTCGAGAGACATTAGGGCTGTTGCTGGCGGGGGTTGATATTTGCTTCAGGTATTC
>QEPC01013571.1:100815-128293 GCA_003113815.1 Sphenodon punctatus
TTATTGCTCTCCAGGTGTTCCTTACTGCTGCTGAGCACTACCTGGGACTGATCCAACAGATCCAAACCTTCTGCTGTTGTTGGTTTGATGAGATTGCAAGGTATAAATGGGCTCTCGCTCAGTCTGTGGCATGAGTAATGGGGTGCATCACATTGTGGTGGCAGCTCCTGCTCTGGCACCATACACTTGACTTCCTCTGGCAACAACAGACCACACTGGAGTGGATCAAAGCCTTGCAATGTGAGTTGATGCATGCTGAGAGGCACCTGTTAGGAGACGCAATTTCAGTCACCAGTCACCTGCACATGACTATACCCACCAAGAAGCTTGTGTGGGTCAAGGAGAAAAGCAGACGGATAGGAAAATGTGCTGTCCTCTTGGTGAGACACTGAGTGGATCTCTAACTTTAGGAATCTGATGTCCTGTTGCCTCAGCCTACAGAGAGCCGAGATCCTCAGGTCACAACTGGGGAAACAGAGCATGGTGATGTAGGTGCCCATCCCGGTGGAAAAGGCCGTCGCCATCACCATCACCATATGGAAGCTCACCACTGAGTCCAGACTCCTGCTGCTCTGTCACCCAGCAATTTGGTGTTCGAATCTCCATAGTGGGCACCATCCTCGTAGAGGTTTACATGGTGATAGTGGAAGTGCTGCTGGACTGGGTGGTGTAGTTGATAGTCTGACCCTGTGGAGGTGATGGAAGGTTTTTGGAAGGAGGGATTCATTGGTGAGAGCCATATTACCATTATCTGCCCACCCCATAGTAAAGACAGCTACTTGAACCCGCAAGCTTCTTCTCTGTGGTTCACCAGGCCATAGTGCACCACTGTGCCCAGTTCATCGATATGCTGGTCAGGTGGTCCAGGAAGAACCATGAGACCTGCATCTTCTGTTAGTTTGCCTTCTTTGGGCACATATACACCAGGAACTTTATACCCAACTCTGAAACCATGGTGCCTTCCCACGCATGCGATTTGCCTCTGGTACTGCTGTGTCTCAGGGAGTATCTTTTTCCCAGTGTTTTCCTGGCCAGTGTCCAGGCATGATCCCTCCTGAAGCCAGCCCACGGAGGTAGAGCCCATCTGGTTCCTACTCTCTTCTCATTATCCGATTCCCCCTTTCTACTCGGGTTTAGCTCGGCCTTTCAAGCCCTAGGCTGGCCTGGCCGTGCCCAGACTCACCTGACCCCAACTAGCCATTCAAGCTATTCCCACTGGCTCTAGAGGCTTGCAGAGCTGTAGCCTGATACAGCCCCTTCCTTTCTTAGGGATTGCACCTGCATCTCCCCTTAGCACTGACAAAGGCACAATCCCCTGTTACCATATGTGCCTGCCTTTCTGGCCAGTGCTACATACTTAAAGGGTTGGGCTCTCTCCAGTAGCCTGTCCCTGCAACACCATAGTTGACTGACTGAAGTTCTGAGCCATAACCACAGCGATGGAAAGGCTGTGGAAGTCACTCCTTAGAAAGAAATGGCTTGAGAAGAGTGAGTGTTGGACATGTGCTGAAAACTGGGACAATGCATGTTTGAATTTGGCATGCGTTGGCCTTTTAAGGCAAACGTAGAGCAAGAGCGGAGAGAGGGGCAGGAAGTGGTCACTCCTTGGATTGCTCTTGGATTTTTCTGCTACTCTATGGTGCTGGTACCTGCTGCACGCAACCTGATGGGACATGGACACCTCAGTGCACATTAGTCTGCATTCACCTTTACGGCAGGCTCTGACACTCTGTTATGGGTGGGGGCTGTGGCCAGTGGGTGGTGGCCATGTGGCCAGTGGGGGTGAACACCTAAAAAAAGAGCAGGTGGACACCCACCTGGTGTGGACTATAGCGGGCTACTGTCTCATTTATTAACACCCTAACTGTAGATTTTCCCTCGCACATCTACATTTATGCCAAAAAATATACACATAGAACAATTAATTGCTTACATTTAACTACACGCCAAAGACCATTTAGCAACGTTTTTGCTTGCTTGTTTACTATTTTAATTTTTTAAACTAGAAAAGTGCCTTACTCCATTTGATCATAAAAAGAAGATAAAGATAGCTATTTTATTCTGTCAGCTCAGTCTTGATTGCAATGGCACCTTACATGCTATCTTGATTTCCACAGTTAATCAATTCAGCCCCATGAAGGCTGCTCTGTCCTACTTTTTAAAAAAAAAATTAATAAAGAAAGAGAAAGTGTCAAGTGAAAAATGCTAGGAGTTTTAGATCAGATCTAAATCCGATTCTGTAAAAAGAAACGGTATTGAATTCCGGTCTGACAATAGTCTCTTACATAGTCTGCAACTGCATCCTGGGAGCCTGTAGTAAGAGTTTTCTAATCCAAATGTAATTTTTTTCATTTAATTTTCATTTGATTGTCCCCCTTCTAATTCTTGGATCTGGCTGTGAATCCAGTCTCTGCCCTCAAGCAGTGAAAGAGTGAGCTCGGACGGAAGAGTGGAGATGAGGGAATGCATTCAAGAATAGTGGATTGATCCATATTCTGGACCCTCCTCTGCATTATCACATATCCTGCTCACGCCCCTTGAGCACCCTTGACCAGAACTCCTTGCCAGCCCTTGGAACTATGTGAAATATCACTTAGGATCGTGACTCTTGCAGAGAGCAGAGCCTCATCTGGGGTCCCAACACATGCACGACGGGTGCAATCATCCACGTATTGAAGTCAATGGCAAAACACTTGTGGACAGGGAGAAAGAGCAATAGGCTAGTCAAGCCGTGAATCTAGTTCCGAACAATAATTTATGGGAGCTATAAAATATGGCAGAACTCGCTTCCTTTATTATACGGGCCCAGCCTACTGACACCAGTGTCTTCACCTCATCAATTACAACACAAAATGTTGAAGGTATATTCATTACTGCTTCTTGCCATTTGTCACGCTCTTCATGGAAACTTCCCTATCTGTTGAGGATTTTAGCTCCCTGGAGGTGTTTCAGCCCTACTGGTACAGTACCATGGAGAGCTCCCAGTGCAGACAGGGAAAAGGTACTGGTTTTCTGCNTAAAATAGTTAAATCCAGTTTTAAAGTCTTTGCACATTTGCTGCAGCTCTAGTAGAACCCAGTTTCATTCACTATACAGCTAGTAAAATTAATATTTCTCACTCTCCCTAGCTGTTATAAATAATTTGCTGACTGAAATATTTGGTATAATTCCCTTCAGACAAGCTTCCTGGCTCTGATTCTCCCAGGGTTATGACAGGTTTATTCCACTGAAACCAACAGCTATACAGTCGTGTAAAACCTGTGTAATGAAGTAGAGGATCATGCCCCATTGTGTTTTAAAACTCCACATTATCACTTGATTCAGCCTAATCTTTAATATTCAGAAATGTAACTGGAACACTGGAAGTTATGGAAGGAATCTTTGTGAATAGCTTGTTGCTTTCCCTTGCCCTACAGGCAAGCTTTTTAACCTTTTATTAAAATCCAGAAATCAGATTTTGCTTGGGGAAGATAAAATGAAATGTTCAAGCTTATCAAATAATTAAGATTCATGCATATGGTCACATGTCTCTGGAAGGTGAAAAGAAATCTTTCACTTGGAGGGCAAGTTGAAATTAAACTATCTTTTGCATATCCCCTTCCTGACTTTTCAACAGTATACACAGTCATGGAGAATGCAAAAAGTTAACATAATGAATCAGTCACATTCACCTGTGAGATGAAAGCATCATTTATACTGTACCGCATTGCATTCAGACCTCTGGAGGAACTGAATAGATAAATTCATTCTTTCATCCAGTTCAGATGAAGATCCAAAAAGATGTTTTGACTTGCATTCAATTTAGCTGAATATATGACAGCTAGCCTAATTTCACTTGAAGTGCAGGATTTCTCTGGACTGAACAACTGCATGTCAAAAAGACAGACTGCATAAGTAAATGAGTCTTATAAAAAATATTTTTAAGACTAAGGGTGTTAACAAATGAAACGATAGCCNCAGCCCCTTCCTTTCTTAGGGATTGCACCTGCATCTCCCCTTAGCACTGACAAAGGCACAATCCCCTGTTACCATATGTGCCTGCCTTTCTGGCCAGTGCTACATACTTAAAGGGTTGGGCTCTCTCCAGTAGCCTGTCCCTGCAACACCATAGTTGACTGACTGAAGTTCTGAGCCATAACCACAGCGATGGAAAGGCTGTGGAAGTCACTCCTTAGAAAGAAATGGCTTGAGAAGAGTGAGTGTTGGACATGTGCTGAAAACTGGGACAATGCATGTTTGAATTTGGCATGCGTTGGCCTTTTAAGGCAAACGTAGAGCAAGAGCGGAGAGAGGGGCAGGAAGTGGTCACTCCTTGGATTGCTCTTGGATTTTTCTGCTACTCTATGGTGCTGGTACCTGCTGCACGCAACCTGATGGGACATGGACACCTCAGTGCACATTAGTCTGCATTCACCTTTACGGCAGGCTCTGACACTCTGTTATGGGTGGGGGCTGTGGCCAGTGGGTGGTGGCCATGTGGCCAGTGGGGGTGAACACCTAAAAAAAGAGCAGGTGGACACCCACCTGGTGTGGACTATAGCGGGCTACTGTCTCATTTATTAACACCCTAACTGTAGATTTTCCCTCGCACATCTACATTTATGCCAAAAAATATACACATAGAACAATTAATTGCTTACATTTAACTACACGCCAAAGACCATTTAGCAACGTTTTTGCTTGCTTGTTTACTATTTTAATTTTTTAAACTAGAAAAGTGCCTTACTCCATTTGATCATAAAAAGAAGATAAAGATAGCTATTTTATTCTGTCAGCTCAGTCTTGATTGCAATGGCACCTTACATGCTATCTTGATTTCCACAGTTAATCAATTCAGCCCCATGAAGGCTGCTCTGTCCTACTTTTTAAAAAAAAAATTAATAAAGAAAGAGAAAGTGTCAAGTGAAAAATGCTAGGAGTTTTAGATCAGATCTAAATCCGATTCTGTAAAAAGAAACGGTATTGAATTCCGGTCTGACAATAGTCTCTTACATAGTCTGCAACTGCATCCTGGGAGCCTGTAGTAAGAGTTTTCTAATCCAAATGTAATTTTTTTCATTTAATTTTCATTTGATTGTCCCCCTTCTAATTCTTGGATCTGGCTGTGAATCCAGTCTCTGCCCTCAAGCAGTGAAAGAGTGAGCTCGGACGGAAGAGTGGAGATGAGGGAATGCATTCAAGAATAGTGGATTGATCCATATTCTGGACCCTCCTCTGCATTATCACATATCCTGCTCACGCCCCTTGAGCACCCTTGACCAGAACTCCTTGCCAGCCCTTGGAACTATGTGAAATATCACTTAGGATCGTGACTCTTGCAGAGAGCAGAGCCTCATCTGGGGTCCCAACACATGCACGACGGGTGCAATCATCCACGTATTGAAGTCAATGGCAAAACACTTGTGGACAGGGAGAAAGAGCAATAGGCTAGTCAAGCCGTGAATCTAGTTCCGAACAATAATTTATGGGAGCTATAAAATATGGCAGAACTCGCTTCCTTTATTATACGGGCCCAGCCTACTGACACCAGTGTCTTCACCTCATCAATTACAACACAAAATGTTGAAGGTATATTCATTACTGCTTCTTGCCATTTGTCACGCTCTTCATGGAAACTTCCCTATCTGTTGAGGATTTTAGCTCCCTGGAGGTGTTTCAGCCCTACTGGTACAGTACCATGGAGAGCTCCCAGTGCAGACAGGGAAAAGGTACTGGTTTTCTGCCCCTTGTTTGATCCATTCCAGAGAAACACAGAATGAACTTATGTTTTCATTCCATTTCACTGGAATTGATTTTTTTTTTAAAAAAACTGGCTGTAGTGTGCATGCACAAAATGGCCACAGCACAGCCACCATAATTTTGTGCATGTACAGTACAGCCACCACCAGCACAAATGAATCAATAGAAATTCTGACTGCCAGTACAATTTTGTGGAAATTTTCCACAAAACCAGAAAGGCTAATTTAACCCATCCCTCAGTCATTCTCAAAATGGCATGAGAAGAAGTACAACTGGCAAACACCTTGCTCCACTCTGAGCTAGATGGAACTTCCAAAATAATCGGGTGGCACAGGCAAGAGAGAGTGAAAGAACAAGGAGACACAATAGGAAGGTGGGAAGGGGAGAGGGAGCAAGATGTATGGGTGAGTGTGCAAGGGGAGGGTCCTGAAATACCAAACAAATGGAAGGCGAGGCATGGTTCAAAAACGTTTGAGAATGAATGTCCTAGAAGGGTCAAATCAGACTGAACTCAACCTCTCAGTCTTAGTCTTTTATAGTCCTGGGCATGGCCAGGCTAAGGCAGTCAGTCTTAAAGGGCCAGTGTTCCTTATGTTTTTAAAAGAACAGTGCAGCAGTGAGACAGTGATTCTCTATGCCATTGCTATTTACAGTCCAAACTCATCATAACGCAACTTTTAACATATTATGTACAGGACTGCAGTACTCACAACACCACACTTATTTACATGTTCTTGGTTTCTTATAAACAAAGCATTTTCTTCCTTTTCTTACATAATTAAGATCCTATCGAGGTCACTGATTTTAACGGTGGAGGATTGCACCCCCAGGGAACCTTTAGTTTATAGGCCCTTCAGGAGCCTCATCATTTGCCTCACAAGTACTGGGTCAGATTCCTCAGCTTTACATTCTAAGTCTAAAGTGAGCTTTATCTGGCTTAAGTCCAAGCAATCAGGCTCTCGTTAGTGATTAAGGTGCACAAAATTACAATTTTTATGTGCATGAATGTCACAAGGCTTTCATAACTGATTAACATTTCATTTATACCAATGCTCCTTCCAAGCAAGTCAGACTCTACTTTACACCAGCACACACAGAGCTTTTAAAAATGTGTTTATTAGAACATTATGATGCCTTATTTATTTAGAGCTAGCCTGGGGTGTTCTACTGGGTTGTTTATCCTAAAGAAGTAATCGCATGAAATCATTTCCATTTCAGAAGGATAAAGATAAGATTGTTTAATTCTATTCTCTAGTAAATATGAAGCCAAAAGCTTGAGAAGAATTTGTCACTGGAAGCCAAGTGTGCTTGAACATTACTTTTTTCTTCTAGTGTGCACTGGCTAGATAAGACACATTTGAATATGAATCCTTACCTTCCCCTATATCAGGCAAAGCTTTTGAAATGCAGTTTTCTTTCCCTCATCTGCTGTTCTGTGTAATTTGGTGTTTGCTGAGAAAATAATGTGTCTGTTATAAAAATAGATATAAGCAGAAAGGAAGAAATCCTAAAGAATAGCAATGAGTGGGCAGTAGGAAAAAAACAAGTTTATAGCAGAGATGGAGGAACACTCAGCATCGAGCAAAAAGGGAGAGTTTTCTTTTTGATGAAAGTTCTGCAAAATTAAAAAGATTCTTTTCTAACAGGAAGTCTAATTATTACCAGCATGATTACTAAAAGGATCAACAATAAATGGAAAATGAAAGTGATCATTAGCTCTCCTTCACTCTAGCAGCAGACTATGCATGTAGAGTAGAACACAAACAGAGAGGGGGGTTGTTATTCACAGGTATTATTTGCATTTCCAAGTATCCCTTTGTAGTACCTAAATAATATCTGCAACCAGATATTATTTGCCTATCCAAGGTTTTATTGGGGTGGGTGGAAGTGGTAACCAGTTTGAGTTTTTCACTTCAATTATTTTGGTTGGTTTGGCCATTTTGGTACTTAATAGGGCTGTAATGAGATTTTGCCAAAGCAGAAATTCCCCTTGAAATCCTGGTTCCTGATACCGTCTCAGTGAAATTGAGACTGACAATGTCTCAATCGACATTTTGTTTCTTGATTTAATGACTTTCTGCTTACTGGCATCCCATTTGCCGCTTTGCCATTTACTACTGTACTGTCCATTTCAAATCCCAAGAAGTAATACCAATGCAATACCACATTTTTTGCACACCATTTCCCCTTGTACTTCCTTGTTACTCATTGGCTGCTACACAGATTCCTTTACTAATCTGCAATCCGGTTGCAACAATTGGAGGCTCAGGTCTGATTGGAGGCACTGGAGTGGAGGTTAAGGGGCACTGTTGATGATGGCCTCAGTTTTCCCTAAAATGGGTACAACCCCCCCTCTGCTGTATGACCAAGGGCCAACAAACTTGGACCCGGAGGGCTTGAAAGGACAGCCCCCAGACGTGGCCAAGGGCTGGCAAACATGGGGAAAAGGGCTTGAGAGCATAGCCCCCCATTATGAGCAAGAGGGGGGCTTGTAAGACAGAGTAAGGATCGGGCCCAGCCACCATGGAACCCAGCAGAAAGTAGGTCGCTCATGTGAAATACCAGCCTGAACCTGGGGGAAGAGAGGAAAAAGGAAAATGCCTAGAGTAAAGTATGGGGCCATTAAGAGGCATTCTTCCTATTCAGTAGCACACCGATGACTAGAACTTGGAGCAGCAACCCCCCTCAGGAATAAAGAAATCCAGGGGTTCCCTTTGTGTCCCAGGAAGTCAATCATTAGTCTTCTCCTCCTCTCCTTAACTACCCTCCAGCCACTGTTGTTTACTCTTTCCCCTGTGTCAAAGGTATCTTATGCATCTTGTATGGCCCTTTTTGTGATGGAAGTGGAAGTTGGGTTTCTCCCCTCATTAGCTCATTGTGTACCCCAAATGACCCATCGTAGCCTTCCCAAATCCTTTGTTCAGTACCCTATAACTGCCCCTGGTTTTCCCATCAACCTCGGAGAAACCTTGCACCCCAGATACATGCAGGTCTCCCTGCATGTGTCTGGATTAATGGATCCCCCAGACTTTGGCCTCCCCCCCTCCCACTTTTTGGACCCCAACATCGCTGAATCCTGGGTTGCTGATCCTGCTCAATCAGCTAGGAGAGGTAAACTATAGGTCCAGTCTCTTGCTTTTTCTTCCCCTCTGCAGAGCCTAACCAACCCCCTCTGTTCTTCAGTGTACTTTCACTTTCCCAGCCACAGTCTGTGTTTTCTTTGTAGCCTTTGTTTGTACCCCTGGAGCCTTTGTTTGTACCCCTGGGAATCCCGGCTTAAGGCCATTATAAGCTCAGTCCCCCCTGAAGTTAAGGAACGGTAGATATTGGGTGGCTCTGTCCCCAGTAGCTATGAGGGGGAGGGGGTTCCTATACTTTCCCAGCTGCAGTCTGTGTTTTCTTTGTAGCCTTTGTTTGTACCCCTGTAAACCCCAACTTAAGGCCATTAATCTCATTCCCCCATGAAGTTAAGGAACGGTAGATATTGGGTGGCTCTGTCCCCAGTAGCTACGAGGGGGAGGGGGGTTCCTGTCAACACAAGCTTACTTTCCCTTCCCTCACATTCATTTGCATTTTCCCTTCATGTCCCTTCATGTATGTTATTGGAGCATTTCTCTCTCTCTCTCTCCTTTCGCGTTTTCTCGCTCCCCTCTGGCTGACCCAACACCGGAACACACACACCCTTTTTTCCTACAATCCCCGCAAGCCGCTTGTGTTTTCCCCTTGTTAAATCCCACCAGCCAGACCGGGGCTGTGTTTCTCTGTGTTACATATATATATATATATATATATATATATATATATATATATATATACACACACACTTATTATTGGACACCTGTCTCTCTCTTTCTATTTGGGGAGGGTACATAAACTGCCTGTAGCATGTACTGTCCTCATCTTGATCCCTTGAACATGAGGGGACCCCCTAATTTGGCTAACTCCCCTAAATTTAAAGATTGAGCAGATATTGGGGAACCAACCCCCCAATAATCGCAAGTGGCAGGGGTCTCGTGTTAACAGCACTGGTGGGGGAGGTTAAGGGATGTGCAGTTCACATAGTGATTGGCTCCACAACGTAGTATAAAGAACAGACAGAAACTTGGAAGTAAAACAACATCCTCAGCAATGAGGTAAGCAGTAAATGAATGGTACGCAGTAAATGGTAAGCAGAAAGGCAGTAACTCAGGACAGCATGTCACGGTATTGCGAGAATCAAGAAATTGCATTGGTATCGGGAAATCAATTCTGGTTTGTGAGATGGTGAAATTTCTTGTAAGCAGTAATTTAGTTGCTTGTTTTGGTCCTAGTATTTAGGTTATATGATTTTCAGCAATGGATCAGAAAGAGAAAGTTCATTTACCTAGATGTAACAGCAACTACGTGTTAGCAAAAGCTGCCTGTTTGTAGTAACTGTGTTCACTGAGCATCAAACTTGCATCTGGGACACGTGTTGGCATAAACAGCTAGTCTGTTAACATCCTTAGTAAATACAACTTAAAGCAGTGAAAGCACCAATGTCTGATTTCAGGCTTGAAGATGCGTCACTGTGATCCCATAGCATGCGTACTTCAGAAACCAATTATTCAGTCTCTTCAGCAAAGAAAGGTCATTCTAGAATGGAAGTGTCCATGCATTCCTGCAATTAGGTTGATAACAACGCTCATTGGATAGTTTGGCTTTAAAGAGCGTAACAGCTTTATTTAATATGATGAATTGTATGTACAGTGCTTCAGAGATGGAGAGAATTTTGTGCCAGTTAAAATTAATGCTTGGCTACTTATGAAGTTTTTTTAAAAAGATTGGGTCAATTGTATTGTTTTGAAAGTATTTGCCTGTGAAATCTGAAGGTTATATGAAGGAGACTGGAGAATACATCAAGTTCTGATGGAGACAGAAGCTTAAATTTGTCAAGATGAACTTGCCTTTATGCTACAAATTATCTTTATTAATAAGCAAGAAAGAAGCCTAACATTGAAAGCCAAGGTAGACATGCACTGAAAAACCATCACTGAAAAATGCAACACAAGTGTTTCTGTAAGTTAAAATCTAATCAGCCTTTCCAGCAAAGGAGCAAATGTATGAAAAGATGTATTTCACAATCGCTTATTCCCTGGCTTTATTGCCAAGAAATAGATGTTGGCTTAATTTACTGAGACAAAATACTATTATTCATAATTAGATCAGTATTATTCCAAAACGGCTTGAGTAGTTACTGGGGAAAAACAACAGCCAGCCACAGAACCAGAAATGCAGGCTAGAAAACAAGTTTCCCAGTTACACTAGTGTAAATCTGGAATAATTCTACCAAAGTCAGGGGAGTTATACCTTGCTTTGTTAAGTACAATCTAAAATATTAATTAATCTTGTTCACCTCTGATGCAGCTGAATTCACTAAATCAACATTCATATTCACCTTTCCATTCAGGCTGAAAATTCGTGAAATGTCACGCTACAAAAGCCTCCAAATGGAAGGTCATTCTGTCTCTTGCAGAAGCAGCAATTATGACCTTGGATAGAGTGTAATCAGGAGACTCTGAATGATGTCAACAACTCATACATGGATATCCAGGGGCTCAGATATTCAACTTTAAGGGAAAAACCATGTTAAAAATGCCAGAATCTGCTGTGTCGATGTTACCAATGCAAAGGTTTTGACCCACTGGGGCTCTCTTCAGCAGTGGAGAGTATTTACAATACTAACAATGGGTGAAAGCAGACATGACGCTAACCACCCTTTAACCACCCTTGGTGGTCATTTATGCATGTTTCAGGGCTGCATAGGGCACCAATACAGCCCTGCAACATGCATAAATAACCACCAAGGGTGGTTAGCATCATGTCTGTTTTCACCCAATGTCATTTCCAAGCAGAGACAAATCCAGTGACTAAGAAATATCAAGATAGCTGTGAAAACCTACATTTCAGCTACTATTGTTCATGAGCTACCTTTTAAAGTTTGAATATTTTTTTTAAATGGTGCTCTTTACTGGCTGCCTTATAGGTTGAGTGAGATTTGCTATCATTTCTGCTATTCTTTTTTTTTATCCACCTAGGATGCCTGCAGAAGGTTAAGTACTTAAAGGGAAAATAAAATAAAAATATGAATCCTTATGGAAGCTGACACGGGGAGGGGGTTATTCCTTGAACCCACTGTACCTCTACATATGGCCATGACTCAGTTTCCCCACTTGCAATCTTTCTCAACTGCACTCCTTTGTCTGGGACTCCTCCAGCATTTTGCTAAAAGCCACATGTATGCCTTGCCTGCCAAAGCGCACACATCTAGCCATAATTAAAAGTGGCACCCAAAATAATTGGCATCATGGTATTCCCTTGCGATCATTTTTTTTTTAAAGGAAGGCTCCCCCTTTTAATAAAGCAGAGGCCCACTCTAGTGTTCTGTTCCCATTTTTAGTAATATGAGAGCACAGCTTAAGAATCTATTCAAGTTGTATGTCAAACATGATACAGAGACACAGGAAGGTTGGTTTAGAGGAGAAATATTATACAACAAGACAACAGTAGTCCCACTTACCAGTACTAGTTTGCATTCCTCACCCTCCAGCTCAGCTAATCAGCGGTGTTCCTTGCAGCTCCTTCAGTCAAAAGAGTTGGGCCTCTCATAGATGCAGACTGAGAAAACAAAGGTTTCTTTCAGTGGCTCAAAATGTATAATCCCCAATATCTTTGATGTTCATTCTCCAGCCCAAGTGTTCAATGCATTTCTGAACTCCTCCCAAACTCCCTCCTCTTCTCAGAGAGAAGTTTCTCCTTACCTTCTCAAACGTTGTGTTACCACCTCCCCTTCTTAATGGCTAATCAGCTCCCTGCTAAACTGGCATAGCATGTATTTCTCATCTTCCCAATGCAGGGGCTGATCTAAGAGCTGCATGGCTAGTGCCATACAATGCATACCAGGTGCGCACACAATGTGAGCATCCCGGTGCTGTGCACTGACACACTAGCAACAAAAGCGGCTGGTGCTCATCTGGGAGAGAGGTTCAAGGCCCTCTCCCCTCCTCCAATCTCAGGGAGTGGAGGAGGAAGAAGGCTACGAGCTGTGGTCCCAGACTGAGCCCACTGTTGCAGCCCTACATCTGCCGAACTACCCAGCTGCTACACTCACCATTTCGGGGGAGGGTGGGGGTGGGCAAGACAGCTGCGTGTGGTGGCGGCTGGACGGCTTGGCAGAGGCAGGGCTGCAGTGGTGGACTTGGGTGTTGACCCACGAGCACAGGCAAAGCATGCGTATGCAGTGTCAGGACGGTCTGTGCGTCATGCATGCACGGACCATGGCGCAAGGCCTTAGCCTGAATAATTCAATGCCCTCTGCACAGAACAACCTTTGGTACCTATCTTTTATAAAGCTGCATGGATATTTGTTTTCTTCATGACGTTTATGTTTACAGGTTAACCCGTAGTATTTTAGTAGCGTTGCACTTCTAAGCACATGGGTGTTCATTTGATACTATAAATGTACATTTATGATGTATTGCTACGTTGTCATAATTTTACCTTTTACACATTGAGACTTATAGGAATGGCCATTTAAAAAAACCAACATTTCAGCAAAATACCCCTGTCAAATGCCAGATCTCATTGAAGAAAAACATACCAGACCTCAGGGACCAAAGTACCCAAAGGAAAACAAAATTAGCACAAATAGTCCCAAATTTCAGTTGGAAATTGAAGGGAAACACTTCAAAACAGAGATGACCCAAAGAAAGGGAGGGGAAATGTTAATAATGGTGATCCTTGTCGATTTCAAAGAACTTTGCGCAGTGCAGAAATAATGTACATAATTATGCAACACTTCAGATCTTTTCATCTGGTAGCATGTATAATTAATGGCCCGATGTTTTGACAACTGGACTGAGACTGGTAGGTTCCCATAAATAGACTGGATTCATAGTGGAGTCTCTGAAGAAAAACAAATAGAGAGGATTAGGCTTGGCAGGAAGGCTGTAGTCTTCAATTTATTAGCCTTCATGTTGCTGATCAATAGATACATGGAAAGTGAGAACTCTAGAAAAGAGAAGTGTTAACAATTCTTTTCTGGATCTGAACTTCCCAAAGGTTGGTGAAGTTTTGCTTTTATTACCAGTCTTAGATTTGCTTTCATAAGCTCCCCTGATTATTTTGTCAAAATGTTATATGGCCTTATAGTTCTATTTGGCCTACTCTCAATAGAAAGCACCAAATCAAAGATGGAATTCTACAGGCCGAAAGCTCTATCTCATTTATCAACTTTGCAGTGGTGCACAGAGAGAGAGAGAGAGATTTAGGAAGATATGGAACTCAAATGGAACTTAAACAAACAGCAATGTCATTAACAGCTCAAGACTAGATATATAAGCATAGTACTTCTTGAGTCCTAGTGAGTTCTGTAACTTAACTGATCTTCAGTTTAGCTCATTAGGAGTCTACTTTAAGTTACCAAAAACTTACACTTCTCATCTCACATAAACTTTTCCCTACCCAAGTAATGCTTTCCCACAGCCTAGTGGTACTTATCCAGGGGAAATACATTTCCTTTAGGCTTCCTCCTCCCCAGGATCTCCAGCCTCTGGGAAAAACCACAATTTCTCCAGGTTAGATGGGGTGTCATGGCAAATTAGGGTTTCCAAGGTGGAGTGGCTATTTATTTTTATTTATAAAAACTTAATACTGCGCCCCTCCTGACGTAGCAGCTTGAGGTGGCTTACAACAATGACAATAAAACATTAAAACAAATAAAACAACTCATAGTGGGAGGTTAACACCCCCCACCCTAACCCACTCCCCCCACCCCTCACCCATCTGCCCCACCAAATGCCTGGTGGAACAGCCAGGTTTTACAACTTCGTTGAAAAGAGGGATGATCCGGGGCCAATTGGGCCTCCACCGGGAGGGAGTTCCACAGCCTTGGCGTGGTCACTGAGAATGCCTTCTCCATCGTGGCCCCCCAGAAGACTCAGGGAACCTCGAGGAAGGCACCCCTGGATTACCACAGGGGCTAATCCAGAACCCGGGAGGTGAGGCGGTCCTGCAAGCAGGTAGGGTCTAGGTCATTTAGGGCTTTATAGGCAAGCACCAACACCTTAAATTGGGCCCGGAAGACTATAGGCAGCCAGTGCAAAGATTGAAGCACTGGTGTAATATGCTCCCAGCGGCCCAACCCCACCAGGAGACGGGCCGCTGCATTCTGTGGTTAGATCACTGCTCAAGAAACCATCTCTTGACACTAATGCTCCTGCCAGTTATTGGCCGGTCTCTAACCTTCCCTTTTTAGGGAAGGTTATTGAACGGGCTGTGGCACGGCAGCTCCAGGAACATCTGGACTGCATCGGTTTCCTTGATCCCTCCCAGTCTGGGTTTCGGCCTGGGTATGGTACGGAGACGGCCTTGGTTGATGATCTCCATTTGGCATTGGACAAGGGCTGTCAGATCTTACAGGACCTGCTAGACCTTTCGGCTGCATTTGACACAGTCGATCATGAGGTGTTGGTGACTCGCCTGCAGGACCATGCTGGAATTGGCGGAGCAGTCTTGGACTGGTTTTGTTTGTTCCTGGTCGGGAGAACTCACCGTGTGGTCTTGGGGGAGTGTACATCTTCCCCATGGGACCTCATGTGTGGAGTCCCTCAGGGTGCCATTCTGTCCCCCTTCTTGTGTACCATCTATATGCAGCCATTAGGGGAGATAGTGAGCGGGTTTCAGGGCATGCAGTGTCATCCGTATGCTGATGACACTCAGCTCTACGTCTCCTTTTCCATTGACCCAGGCCATGCAGTCTCCTTATTTCCCCAGTGCCTGTCGGCTGTGGGGGCTTGGATGAGGTTGAGCCATCTGCAGTCGAATCCTGACAAGATGGAGGTGATGTTGGTGGGCGAAGGCTTGGGAAACCTGGGGGTGGTTGAATCTCCTCTTGTTGGGGGGGTTCACCCTCCCATGGTCTCCCAAGTGCAGAGTCTGGGTGTGCTCCTCGATTCACGGCTCAGCCTAGAATCTCAGGTTGTGGCTGTGGTGGGGAGTGTGTTTCGGCAGTTACATCTTGTCCGGCAACTTCAGCCGTAGCTCTCAAACTCCGACCTCGCCACTCATCCATGCCTTCATCACCTCGAGGCTGGATTACTGAAACGCGCTCTACGTGGGGCTGCCTGAGAAGCTGGTCCAGAGGCTGCAGCTGGTGCAGAATGCCATGGCTCATCTCCTTACAGGGCAGGTCGCAGGGAGCGCGTGAAACCGGTGATCCGGGCTCTGCACTGACTGCCTATAAAGCACCGGGCCAGGTTCAAGGTGCTGGTTCTAACCTTTAAAGCCCTTCACGGCCTGGGCCCTGCTTATCTGCGGGATCACCTCACTCCCCGTGTGCCTGTGCGACCCTTGAGATCGTCCGTGGGAGCCTTTTTGAAGGTTCCCCAGGCGAGGCGGGTGGCCACCGATGTTAGATCTTTTTTGGTGGCCGCCCCTGTGCTGTGGAATTCGCTCCCGGAGGAGACTCAGTTGACTCCCACTCTCCTGCTATTTTGGCATGTATGTAAGACCTGGCTGTTCCGTCAGGCTTTTGACGGGGGCTAGGGGTGGAGGAGGAGCGTTTTTCTTTTCTCTGCATATTGCATTTTTTTATTGTTTAATTTTTAAAAATTGTTTTATTGATTATTGCTGTTCACCGCCCTGGGTTGCCCTGTGGGCAGGAGGGGCAGGATATACATTTTACATAAATAAATAAATAAATAATTCTGCACCAGCTGTAGTCTCTGAGCCGTCACCCTGGGTAGCTCCACGTAGAGTGCATTACAATAGTCCAACCTAGAGGTGATGAAAGCATAGATGACAGTGGCCAGGTCAGAGTACGAAACATACGGCTGAAGCCATTGTACCAGATGCAACTGACGAAAAGCATTCCTTCCCAGAGCCTCCGTCTGAGCATCCAGGTGAAGCTGTGAATCGAGGAGAACCCTCAGACTCTGCACCACCGCTATATCAGAAAGGAGGTAGCCAAATAGAGATTTTCCCATGCGCTGTCATGACTGCTCCCCCATGGAGTGCTGCAATGTCATGATGCTTCATAAGGCTAGGATTACCAGCTCTTTCTCTGCCCTCTTTCCAATGTGGCCTCATCCCTGGGAAGTGTGGTGATGTCACAATACTAATTAAGAGGTAAGGTTATATCAGAAAGGGTGTGACAGCACCTTTGCCAATGTGGTACCTCCAATGTGGTCCTGCCCCTTTTGGTTTGGTGACAGCCTATTGACACAAGTTCTAAGCTTCTGAAATCCACTTTACAGTTCAGACTTATGGTGCAATCCTCCACTGTTACATTCAATGGGAGCTGAGCCATTGACTACAATGGATGGAGAATTGCAACCTTAGATGGAGGTTGCCTTCCATGGCAACCTTAAAATTCAGAGTTGCCATGTTAGCCATCCATTATTCACACAAATTGCCTTTCCCGAAATTTAATTGGTATCCAAACTTGTGGATCTGGGGTTTCAACTCAGATTACCCTACCTTGCCTGTCAATATGTCAGGTGTCCTAAGTCTAAGCAGGATCAGGAACAAGGAAGAGTTAGGACAGAGTGAGGTCAGGATGAGGGTCCAAGAAGGTTTCATATCAGGAACAGGGATCAGGATCAGGGCCAGAAGTGGGGAAGAGTAAGGTGAAAGGGCAGGCTGGAGGTTCAGAACAAAAAGGAAAGCACAGTTGAGAACAAGACTTCAGGGGCAAGGAGTCAGTAACCGGGAATCAAAAGGTAAGGCATCAGGAACAAAGAGGGAACAGAAAGTAAACAGATGTTCTCCCCCAAGTTCCTGTTACTACCGGCGAGCCTTATATTCTGGCTTCCAGCCAATCAGAAAGTTGGAAGGCATAGCAAGAACATCATGATGGCTGTAGCCGGGCCTGGCCAGAGGAGAGAAGCTTCCTGTGGGCGAGTGGGCCACAAGAGGTCTGGGCTAGCAGTGTAGTGAAGCAATGACCCAACAGGGCCAGTTGCTGCTCCAGGAACCCTGAGGGTGTGGGTTCAAGACCCAGATTCTGACGTGTTAAACTCAGCCTGTATGTACACAACAGTAGGATACCAGGCACCTGATCATACCGCACAATCCCCAGTGGAAGTCTCTATACTCCCTTACAAATGAAGCATAGAGTGTCTTGGTTTTCAAATCTCTCTGTGGTCCCTAGGGCAAGTCCTTAGCCAGGGCCGGCCTTAGAAATAGTGGGGCCCAGGGCAAAGACAAAATGTGAGGCCCCCTAATCTCCACCCACTTCCCACAGCCCACCCACTTTCCACAGCTCCGCCTGCTTTCTCCTGGCCCCTCCCACCCACACACTCTTACCTCTCTCTCACACACACATACACACACACACTACTCTTACTTCTCTCACACACCCACACATTCATTCTCTTACACACACTTATTCAAACCAACTCAGTCATGCGCACACAGTCATTTTCTCACACACAAGCTTTCATCTCTCGCACATGCATTCAAACCCACACTCTCTCGCTCTCATCTCTCACTCACACGCTCATTCATTCAAAACAACGCACACGCAGTCATGCATAAACACGCATTCAAACACACACGCACAGTCATCCTCACACCCCCACGCTCATTCAAGCACACACACGCACACACTTATTCAAGCCAACTCACGCAGTCACACACGCACACAGACACTCAAACACACACACACACACATACACACACTCAAATTTACATGCTTACACACATTCACTTTGGCCAGCCCCCCTGCCCGCGCACGCCTACTGCTGTCTGCTGCCACCTGGCCTGCTGCGCCACAGCTACTGGAGGTCCCACGCCACCCGCTGGCTGTGCTCCACCGTGCACGTGCAAATGCCAGTCAGCCATTTCCTGTATCTAGCGTACTGGGACTACGCTCCCCAACATGCCAGATCCAGGAAATGGCTGGCCCCGGCGTGTGCATGCATGTGCCACGGAGCAGCGGGAGATTCAGCTACAGGCAGCCTACAGCAGCAGTGTGGGCAGGTGGCGCTACGTTGGGGTGAGCAGAGGCAGACTAGCAGTGAGGCACCCAGGCGGGAGGGGTGGTGGGGCCACAGTAGCTCCTCCCCCACCACCCCATCGGCCAGGCTGCTGCCAAGGGCAGGGGCTCAGGCAGGCTGGTGGTGAGCCGGGTTTATTTATATTTATTTATTTATCAAATTTCTACCCCGCCCCTCCTAAAACAGCTCGGGGCGGCTTACAATAAAAACCACATATATAAAATACATCTAAAAACAGTTAAAACATTCCAAAATACAACATTAAATGTATTAAAACAGGACCGGGAATCATGATAAAACAATAAATAGGATAAGGGAGATAAAAATCCCTAACCCCCCTCTCCCCTCCAAGGCCTGGGCGAACAGCCAGGTTTTACAACTTCGCCAAAAAGTCAAAAGGCTTGGGGCCAGGCAAGCTTCCTCCAGGAGGGAGTTCCAAAGGCGCAGTGCGGCCATGGAGAATACCCTCTCCATTGTGGCCCCCCGCTTAACGCGGGGGACCTCCAAGAAGGCACCCCCGGCAGACCAAAGGAGCCGCTCTGGGGCGTGGAGGGCGAGGCGGTCCCTGAGGTACAAGGGGCCCAGACCGTGAAGGGCCTTATAGATCAACACCAACACCAATCAGGTCAAGCAGCGCAGGGCCCTCCTGGGAGCGGGGCCTGGGTAAGGCCGACCCTGTCCTTAGCTCTCAGTGCTGCTGAGGAATTGCATAGGCCTGGTCTGAACTTGAGCTAGCACTTCTGATACAAATTCACTGACCTGAGCACTAGCCTCATGGGGTAAAAACAAATGTGATGTGGGCCCACGTTGGCCCATGACCCACCTGCATGTTGAGCTCCCGGAGCTCCCACATCAACTGCAAGTCTCTTTTTACCCATGGTTAACTGTCTTGAACTTAATTGACTTGGCTTACATCTGCAGCTTGGACATACCCAGAATGCGTTTTCATTTGTTTACTTTCGATGAGCCCAATTGCTTGATGAGACCTCATAATCGCCTTCCATACCACCTGAATATTTTGGAATCAAACACGGCCCCACATGGCAGAAGAATACTAAAGTGCGTGTCTGACTGATCTTCACGATACCCCAAGGTATTTGTCTAGCATTCATTCTTTGAATCCCAATGATTCACCTTAATCCAAGCAGCAATACTAGCACATGGCTCACCAGGTGCCTTTTTCTCCTGGCTAACCTGCAATTTGTGTCCCTTTGATGCCTTTTTATTATTGCCTGAGCCGTTTGCATAGCCCATTCTGAGCAAACCAATTATTCGCCTGACATTCTCATTTTGTCTTCAAGGCAGATCTTCGAGCCGTCACTTCCACATAAATAGAACTTGATCTAAAAATAAAGCATTCTTAAATGTTTTATCAGGCATCTGTTCTGGCCTTCTGATACCTGCTTTCAAGCCATAATAAATCTACCTACATGTACGTGTGTGTGTGTTCCTGCGTGCACATATACACAAGCAGTTCTTAAACAGAGGCTAATGGATTAAAAAGGAAAGTCAAGTGTTGGCAACATACAATATTCATCCTATTCTAACACCTTCTTTATAGGATGAAAAGGAATGGTAGAAAATGTCAAATCTCTTTTTTGGGAAAACACTCATCATTTAGATGAAACAGTGATTATTTTAAAGTGGTTTTTAAGTAGGATAGCAAAGGTTGGTTATGATATAAGCTATCACTTTTAAATGTCAGGACTTATGTTGCAGGGGTTTCATATCGGTAGTTTAAAAAGTCAGAATCCTAAATTCAACGTAGGAAGATCCAACAGAACATACTGTGCAGCATGCTACCTTCGCAACACAATGCAGGTGATAGAACCCAAACACTCGTCCTCACCAGATCCCCACACAGCAAAGAACAATTAAAATGAAACATGAGCTAAACCAAAGAGAGCTAGCTGTAAAAATGCTTGGAAGTTAACAGTGCTTATTTTACCTCCTGGGCTAGCAGTTGACTGCTCTTCTAGTGCCTAGTATAAAAACATTCTTTAGGCAGAGATAGAAAGCAATATTTCTACAGGCAACCTTTACTTAGGTATAAAACAGAGGTGAGGATGCTGTTCCCTCTCAACAGCCACTTTGAAAATGAGTACGTTCTCAGAGCCGCAAAGAAGCTTAGGTGAGGGTGCGGCAGGGGTGCGTTCAGGAAGAGGAGGGTTCAGATCTTGTATCTGTGCCCTAACCTTGTGTGCATTCCCTCATCTCTGCTCCCTTACCCTGAGCTCAGTTTTTCAGTGCTAGGGGTAAGAACTGGATCCAAGGGCCAGATCCAGAAAATGAAAAGAGGCCACATAAAAAACTATCCAATGGCTGTATTTGGCCCCTGGGCCTGAAGTTCCCCACCTTGTAATAAAATAAGAATCAGAGACTTATTTAAATAATGCCATCACTGTACGTAGAAGTTGTTGGAAGTAGAGTAGTTTGTCTACCCCAATCCCAGGTTCAGATGTGAAGCATATAGCTGAGCAGGATGCTCAAATGCAGACACAGACAGCGGATGACAATGACAGAGATTTATTGAGCCTCAGACTGAACTTGGTTTATTCTGCTGCTGTTGTTTCTTTTTAAAAATAAAAGGAGAGGTTCATTGGTACCGTCTTTCTGGACAGATGTGTGTGTGGGGCAGGGGGAGGGGAGCGTTCTGGGGGGGCTTTGCGCCCCCTGCTGCCCACATGCACTGGACTCACTTGGTTCTGTTCTGCTTCTTGCTAAAACTGTTCCTGGTATCAAAGGTTTGAGGGTGGTGCATTTCCTGGTTTATCAAAGGTTTCCCTTTTCTCGGAGGTTCACATTTATGCCATAGGGCAACTCACGTTCAAGTGACCCTGCCACTTGCTATGACCTACCTACTCTTGTGCAGTGGAATCCACCTAAATACAACTTGCATTTTGCATAACGTGAATGACTGGATAAGCTGAATTTGTTTTCCACAGGCAAAATATCAATCTATATTTCATCTTGATCTGGAAAAGTAGAAATCTGAACCAGAATAGCTTCATTTTTCAAGTGAATATACCCACCCAGCTGAAAAGATTCTCGTAATTTTGTATACCTGGCTAGTAGATGACCCATGGTCCAAGAGCCAGTGTGGTGTGATGGCTAAGTGTTCAATACTTGGATTGGGAGGTCGGGGCTCGGGGGGACCACAGCTCAAGTCTTGTCTTACACAGAAACTCACTGGGTGACCTTGGTCCAGTCACAATATTCGCCTAACCTACCTCACAGAGTTGTTGTGAGGATTAAAAGTTGTGTTAACTTGTTACATGTGAAGCACTCTGAGTACCGTGTGTGTAAAAGATTATTAATTTTTTATTATTATTATTATTAACAGCAGTGAAGATTACTTAGTTTAATCTTTTACAGCACAGTGAAAACTTCAAAAAGTGACTGCTATACATACATTCCTCCAACTGTGTAATAAAAACAGCCCTGAGCCTTCAGGGAAGGGTGAGGTATAAATGTGAATAAAAATAAATAAATAAAATATCCAGGCTGATAACACAGATGTGTCAATTCATTGCCAATTAGTATTGTTTTATCAGTACATTGATGGCAATGACTTGGCTGTGGAACAGTTTTATGGATTTACCAAACTGCCAGACTCACATGCTGCTGAAACAGTTGCTGCAGCATTGCTACAACAGCTGGAAACTGTTTTCCCTCCGGGCACTAACAAGAACAAACTGATTGCTCAGAGTTGTGATGGAGCAAGCGTGATGCATGGAGGCATCCAAAAGCCGATACGCGATGTATACCCAAATGCACATTACGTTCACTGCTGCATCAGCTAAATTTAATCATGCAGCAAGCAGTGTCCAGGATCAAGGAAGTGAAGGTAATTCTTCACAAGCCTGACTAGCTTATTCCCTTTCTTTTCATTGTCTCAAAAAAGAACTGAAGTGCTGGATGCAGTTGTGAAAAGAAAACCTCCCAGAGCACCTGCTGCAACATGGTGGAATTTCAATAACTGGATAGTGAATGTAGTCTACGAGCACTGAGAGGCCGAAGAGCTGGGAATTTTGAGGCTGGTGGTGTTTGTGAGGCCACTGGGTTTTTTCACACGCTGCAAGAAGAAAAGCAGTTCATCTTCTTCGTGTTCCGCAAAATAATGCCGCATGCTTATATACTGTACAACCAACTCCAGGCAAGAGACAGACTATAGCCATTCAGAAATTGACTACAGACTTTATTAAAAGCATTAGTACAGTGAGAGAGTCCATTAAAGATCTGTGCTCAGAGTTGACTGATGAGTCCCAGCTCCCCAGAAAGTGTACCAGGGAACCCTTAGAACGCCTAGTGGTGGAAGTCTGTGACATCATCATCTCCCATGCAAAGGTACAATTTGCATTCACCAAGCATCTGGTGAGTGCAACATTGGTACAAGCAGGTTCGTTTGCAGCTCACAACAGACACTCTCCACTGCAAGCGTTAAAAGAGGCAGTGGAAGACTAGCCGATGCTGCAGAAAGGCAGACTAAATACTGAGCTTCCTATTTGGTATGGGAAGGGTTCTGTGGTGCGAAGGATGCCTCGGGGTTACTTCAAGTTATTGATAACAATCTGCAGGAATGCTTCGCCAAGACTGTGAAATTGCTTTGAATTGTTGTAACGCTCATGACACAGTGGAATCAGAGAGATCTTTCTCAGCTCTAAACAGAATAAAAACATTTCTGTGCAACACGACGTCCAAAGAATGACTAAATGCGTTGACAATGCTGTCAATAGAGAAGAGAATGATCAAAGAGATTCCTGACTTTAATCACAAGACAACTGAATGCTTTGCTCAACTTAAAGAGCACCAGGCAAATTTTCTTTATAAGCAGTGAATTGTTTTTTACCCAGTAAACCCTTTCCTTGAATGTAAGATACCCGTGTTCAACGTTTCCCCCCTCCCCCATTTTATACTTATGTCAAACATTACTGCGTGTATCTCAACGTTTTTGCTAAGTGTCCCGATAGTCATTGGGAGGAGGACTATATAAATAAAACTCTTGTTATTAGCATTTCACATGTGGTCTTTTAATCATTTAATGTCAAGTCTGGGGAAGTGCCTATCGAGTGCATTCAGGAAGAAGAGGGTCCAGGTCATGGATGGATCTGATTGTGCCCTCAATCTGTCCCCCATCCTTGTGTGTATATTTTATTCCATTTATTCCAAGTGTGAAATTTTAATGCTGGCCCTACCTACCATTGGAATGGCCCCAAACACTGCCTCACAACTCACCAGCTGCCACTTGGCAAATAGCTGTCAATGGACCTACCCTCCAAGAACTTGAGAAGTGCCATACTGGGATGGACCATCATCCTGTTCCCGACAGTGGCCACCTCCGGTAGCTCAAGAAAGTACATGTACACAGGACATGGAGGTGTGACCCATTTCCAGCTGACCACTCCCAGCTACTGGTAGCCAGGGGCTTATATTGATAGGCTCACCCTTATCCACATGCTTATTTACACCCTCAAAAATTACAATAGGTCAATGATTGTGGCCTGTTTTGAACTTTTTAAGTCTGCTGTTACTTTGGGTAGAACCAAGGGAATTAATTACAATGTCAGATTGTGTACTTGTTATCTAACTGAGGTGGAATTTCTCTCACATGTTTTATTTATATGCTCTTATTATGAGGAGTTGTGCCTAACTTGGCTCATTCCTCTGTTGCAAGCAGGAGCTCCCTTTACTGAGCGAGAAAAGATTATCAAATTATTTACAACCACAGATTTAGAAGCCATAAAGGCAGTTGCTCTCTCTTTCCTGCTGGCTGCTAGGAAGAGGAATTTGTTCAATGCTGATTAATTGGAATTCTTATATGCCTTTGTTTTTAATTTTAGACATTCAAATTTGATGTATATAGTATTTACTAAAATGGCAAACGCCATAATAAACAAATGAATGGGTTGCAATGATTAATTAGTAGAAATAAATTCTGCTGTGTTTAGGGACTTGGTATATTTTCCAAATGAGATAACTCAACNATCAGTACATTGATGGCAATGACTTGGCTGTGGAACAGTTTTATGGATTTACCAAACTGCCAGACTCACATGCTGCTGAAACAGTTGCTGCAGCATTGCTACAACAGCTGGAAACTGTTTTCCCTCCGGGCACTAACAAGAACAAACTGATTGCTCAGAGTTGTGATGGAGCAAGCGTGATGCATGGAGGCATCCAAAAGCCGATACGCGATGTATACCCAAATGCACATTACGTTCACTGCTGCATCAGCTAAACTTAATCATGCAGCAAGCAGTGTCCAGGATCAAGGAAGTGAAGGTAATTCTTCACAAGCCTGACTAGCTTATTCCCTTTCTTTTCATTGTCTCAAAAAAGAACTGAAGTGCTGGATGCAGTTGTGAAAAGAAAACCTCCCAGAGCACCTGCTGCAACATGGTGGAATTTCAATAACTGGATAGTGAATGTAGTCTACGAGCACTGAGAGGCCGAAGAGCTGGGAATTTTGAGGCTGGTGGTGTTTGTGAGGCCACTGGGGTTTTTCACACGCTGCAAGAAGAAAAGCAGTTCATCTTCTTCGTGTTCCGCAAAATAATGCCGCATGCTGATATACTGTACAACCAACTCCAGGCAAGAGACAGACTATAGCCATTCAGAAATTGACTACAGACTTTATTAAAAGCATTAGTACAGTGAGAGAGTCCATTAAAGATCTGTGCTCAGAGTTGACTGATGAGTCCCAGCTCCCCAGAAAGTGTACCAGGGAACCCTTAGAACGCCTAGTGGTGGAAGTCTGTGACATCATCATCTCCCATGCAAAGGTACAATTTGCATTCACCAAGCATCTGGTGAGTGCAACATTGGTACAAGCAGGTTCGTTTGCAGCTCACAACAGACACTCTCCACTGCAAGCGTTAAAAGAGGCAGTGGAAGACTAGCCGATGCTGCAGAAAGGCAGACTAAATACTGAGCTTCCTATTTGGTATGGGAAGGGTTCTGTGGTGCGAAGGATGCCTCGGGGTTACTTCAAGTTATTGATAACAATCTGCAGGAATGCTTCGCCAAGACTGTGAAATTGCTTTGAATTGTTGTAACGCTCATGACACAGTGGAATCAGAGAGATCTTTCTCAGCTCTAAACAGGATAAAAACATTTCTGTGCAACACGACGTCCAAAGAATGACTAAATGCGTTGACAATGCTGTCAATAGAGAAGAGAATGATCAAAGAGATTCCTGACTTTAATCACAAGACAACTGAACGCTTTGCTCAACTTAAAGAGCACCAGGCAAATTTTCTTTATAAGCAGTGAATTGTTTTTTACCCAGTAAACCCTTTCCTTGAATGTAAGATACCCGTGTTCAACGTTTCCCCCCTCCCCCATTTTATACTTATGTCAAACATTACTGCGTGTATCTCAACGTTTTTGCTAAGTGTCCCGATAGTCATTGGGAGGAGGACTATATAAATAAAACTCTTGTTATTAGCATTTCACATGTGGTCTTTTAATCATTTAATGTCAAGTCTGGGGAAGTGCCTATCGAGTGCATTCAGGAAGAAGAGGGTCCAGGTCATGGATGGATCTGATTGTGCCCTCAATCTGTCCCCCATCCTTGTGTGTATATTTTATTCCATTTATTCCAAGTGTGAAATTTTAATGCTGGCCCTACCTACCATTGGAATGGCCCCAAACACTGCCTCACAACTCACCAGCTGCCACTTGGCAAATAGTTGTCAATGGACCTACCCTCCAAGAACTTGAGAAGTGCCATACTGGGATGGACCATCATCCTGTTCCCGACAGTGGCCACCTCCGGTAGCTCAAGAAAGTACATGTACACAGGACATGGAGGTGTGACCCATTTCCAGCTGACCACTCCCAGCTACTGGTAGCCAGGGGCTTATATTGATAGGCTCACCCTTATCCACATGCTTATTTACACCCTCAAAAATTACAATAGGTCAATGATTGTGGCCTGTTTTGAACTTTTTAAGTCTGCTGTTACTTTGGGTAGAACCAAGGGAATTAATTACAATGTCAGATTGTGTACTTGTTATCTAACTGAGGTGGAATTTCTCTCACATGTTTTATTTATATGCTCTTATTATGAGGAGTTGTGCCTAACTTGGCTCATTCCTCTGTTGCAAGCAGGAGCTCCCTTTACTGAGCGAGAAAAGATTATCAAATTATTTACAACCACAGATTTAGAAGCCATAAAGGCAGTTGCTCTCTCTTTCCTGCTGGCTGCTAGGAAGAGGAATTTGTTCAATGCTGATTAATTGGAATTCTTTTATGCCTTTGTTTTTAATTTTAGACATTCAAATTTGATGTATATAGTATTTACTAAAATGGCAAACGCCATAATAAACAAATGAATGGGTTGCAATGATTAATTAGTAGAAATAAATTCTGCTGTGTTTAGGGACTTGGTATATTTTCCAAATGAGATAACTCAACATGTCTACTTTGTAGAGGTTTATAACCTTGGGGGCTATATTTTCAGACAGCGGCAGCTGCCTGAATACTTAAATGTACAGCCACTCTTCATTATAAACAGACGACTGCTGAAGCCCCAATTTTGCAAAAACCACTTGACCTACGTTTCTGAAAATTTAATCATGGCTGTAAATTGTGAGGACCATCATATCCACAAAGTTTGAAAAATATCCATCAGGAAAATAAAAAGTTATTGCAGCTTAAACGTTAATTGCTTGTGGTCAAAATTCATACTGGCCTCGTGCATTTGAATCATCAATATCTCC
>QEPC01013578.1:6229-16638 GCA_003113815.1 Sphenodon punctatus
CCTAATAACCTATACTATATGCAATATATTTCTGTCTGTCTGTCTATCCTATAATATTAGTGTGTGTGCATATATATATAATCATATTTTACACACACACAACTAATATATCTATATATAATATGGACAGGGGGAGACAGCACTTGAAGATATTTTATGTTTCAGCTGCACAAACAAATAAACAAACAAACAGATCGCTTGCTTCATGGTGGCATGTTATTTTAGCTAAATCCAGCAGAGGGCGATAGAGTGTGATTATTACTTTTTAAAAAAGCAAAGAGAGAAAAAGTCAGCCTCTGATAACTGTAGTGTTTAAATGTATATTTCCAGGAAATAAGGGAATGAGAGTTAAAGGGTCACTCATTCCAGCTGCCGTGGCTGCCCTGAATTCAAGGGATTCAGCTGACCATCTGCACATCTAGCTTAATTAAATCTTCAAAATGTTTGATCTCTCCCACCCAGAGATAATTTTAAAGAAGGAAGCAGAGAGAGGTAAATGGGTGCTCAGTAGAATTGAAACTAGTACCCACCAAAATAGATATTCTCATTGAATTTCTGGTACTTCTATCAACCTGAAAATTGGGGGTAGTGAGGGCTGCCTGATTAGTGCCTGATTTGGGTACCCCATGTTCCGATTATCCAACTTTCTTCCCAGAAAGTCCATTTCAGGTTCTGTTTTTCCAACGTTCTGTCCCGTTTTTCTGAGTTTTCAGCCTGATTTACCAATTTATAACTGGTAAACCAGTAAATTGGTATCAGTAAATAAACTAGAGTTGAAACAAGCAGCTACGTTGCTTCTCATGAGTAATATCGACATCTTAGGAAACAGGATCAATTTCCCAACCATTTGCCATTAACAGTACAATTTCCTGACTCTCGATATACCACGAGATACTGTCATGATTTACTGACATTCCATTTACTGTTATCATATACTGTTACCATTTATTGCATTACTAAGTGTTCCGTTTTACTTCTAGGTATTTGAGAGTTGGTTACTCCATTTTTGAGTCAATGACTGCGTGAATAGCCCACTCCTTAACCTCTCCTCCCCTACCTGCCCATGCATAGTATTAAAGCAGTGCCTTCTTCTTCTTCTTGGAGACTTAGTGAGTGGAGGGAGGGTGCTGTGTGACATCATTGAACTGGAGAGAGACATTCAGTAATTTTATCCTGACAGTCAATCAGAATTGTTGTCCCTTTTGACCAGTCTGTAACTGAATAGGAAAGGAATTTGCATAACAGCCAATGAGTGACAAGGAAGTACAAGGAATGCAGAGAAGATAGAAAAAATATGGTATTACTTTGTTACTACTACTACTACAACCACCACCATTCCTACTCCTACCCACCTCCTGTAGACTTCTGCACACCTGGTCCATTGCCCGCCATAGCCTACTCTCGGGAAGGTGCGATGGCAGCAGATGGTGATGAGCTAGGTGGGCAGGACTCAGGTGGAGATGGGTGGGGGGGGAGGAAGACCTGGGGTTAGGATCGATTTAGGCACACACAAGCTCTTGTGGGTCAAGGAGCACCACCAGACTACGGGCCTGTGTGGAAAAAGGGGGACAGACCCCATCTATGATGGGAGCTACCACTACCCCAGCCCTCCCCACCACCATCACCTCCATCTTATCAGGATTCAACCTCAGATGGCTCACCCTCATCCAATCCTCCACAGCGGCTAAGCACTGGGTAAGTTCCGAGACTGCCGGATCTAGGTCTACAGAAAAAGAGAAGTAAAGTTGTGTGTCATTGGTGTACTGATGACAAAGCATGCCGAACCCTCTCACGACCTCGTCCAAAGGTCACATATACCTGTTGAACAGGAGGGGGGACAGAATAGAACTGTGCGGGACTCTACACGCGAAGTCCCGGGGAAATGAGTTACATTCCCTGAGAACCACACATTGAGTTCTCCCGGTCAGGAACAAGTGGAACCATTCAAGAACAATTCCACCCAAACCAGCACGGTCCCGCAGCCAAGTCACCAACATCTCGTGGTCAACAGTATCAAATGCAGCTGACAGATCTGTGTGGAAAGTGGATGTTCATCTGAAACAGCACACTTTACACTCGGTCAGGCAGCCATTCCCTGGGAGGTGTTGATGCTTAACTTTGGCTCTGACTGGGGGATGTTCCTGAGTCACAGCCTGGACTACATGCCAACACTATCTTGGGAATAGCTCAGGTAAACATCTGGAAGTGCATTCAACAGTAACGGTAGCCTACAAATCCACAAGTGGAAAAGTGGGGAATTGAGGGCTTTTGTCACGTATGAAAACACCCACCATCTCTTTAGATCAGGAGGAGGAGCTAATTGAGTTATTTATAGCTGGATGACCAAGGGGATTCAGTTCAGCCTTCCCAGTCTTGTAGGAGGAAGTTGAAGATACTGGGATGTGGTAGTGACTGAGGAGAATGGTCATTGCAATTCTCACAATATACTTTCGTCTCTGAAGGGATTAGCTGTTGGAGCAGAGAGATGAGCCACTTGTTGCTGGGGAAACAGCATGGAGAGCAGAGAAGTACAGGAGAGCAGCAGGGATGGAAGAGACATTTTTCCTGCACGGGAATATGGGTTGATTTTCCACTGGGACTTGTGGGGGGCACATTTACACTGGATCACAGGCTCAAAAAACACCTAACAGTCCTTGAAGCACTCAGCACTATATTTTAGTACTCTAGTTTTTAAGCAACTTTGCAAATGCCCTGTTCTTACAAGTTTCCCTTTGCCTGACTGTCTCCACTACACAATGTTTCAGGGTCAGTTAACCCTACATCGTGCCTGCATGACAGATGTTCTCAATTTCATCTCATTAATACTGACTAGCCCTTGAGTTTGTGTAAACTGTGATTGTTTGCCCTATAACCAATCAGATGGCTAGACTCCAGAAATGGGTTATTGATGTTTTGCTGTCAGAGAGCATTTGACCATAAACACAGCTCTGGCTGAAGCAGCTTATTGGGATGAGAGGGGCAAAAGGAACATAAAGCAATCTCCTGTCATTGGGGGGGGGGAGGCAAATTTGCTTGTTGAAAACTGCCAGCATTTTTATTGTTGTTGTTCCAATTCCTTTGTATTTCCAAATGCGAAAGAATGTCAAATTCGCAACCTACCTAGGAAATAAAGCTGATGAAAATGTAATCTCCAAGAGATTACCTTCCACTATTTCCTGTGCCTTCAAAAGAAGCTCCTGTTCATTTATAGCTGCTGGGACAATATCACAGTTGTTGAGCAATTCTCCCCAGTTGCTATTGCTTTTCTTAAAAATAAATAAAACAAAAATGGTATCATCTAAAACGATTGCCACACTTTTCATTTTTGTGAGGACAGATCAAAATCAAAGTTTCACTTTGGCTTGATCCTGCACAAACTTCATCTCATTGTAAATGTCTCCACCAGTGCCCATCCTATTTCCTTTTTCCATTCCAATTTTGTTGGCTTTTCTTTCCAATTATTTTTTTACTAAGGCCACTTTTACACGGATGCTACCCATTCACGAACACCCGGAAACACCCATCGGATGGGTGGGAAAGCATTCATGTAAATATCCACAAATGGGTGGGGGTGTGTGCCCGACCCACCCGCCAAGACCCACGGAGCAGCCGCGAGGGAACCGGCACCCTCTGTAGGTGGAGATGGGTGTCCAACACCCGAGCATTCATGTAAAAGTGAAAATACCCACACACACATGGGCTGGACCAGGGGAGCCCCACTGCGCCATCGCCATGGGGCATGCACGCGCCGCCACGCAGACACACCCATGGGGGGGACGCCAGATGTCCAATTGAGAGCCCAAAAAGGAGGTTGGGACCAGGGCACACGCACGCGGGCTCCCACGATGGCAACCAGGAAGGCCCACGAGAAGGCCACGGGAGCCGACGCTGTCCCACACGTGGAAAGGGGCCAGGTGAGCACGGTCATGCAGGAGTGTCCGAATTCAGATGGCTCACCCGCATCCAGTCCTCCACAGCTGCCAAGCATCGGGTAAGCACCGAGGCTGCTGGGCCTGAGTCGGATGGAAATGAGAGCTAAATCTGGATGTCATCAGCATATTGATGACACCACACACCAAACTCCCTAACAACCTCCACCAAAGGCTGCATGTACAAATAGAACAAGAGCGGGGACAAGATGGAACTCTGCAGGACTCCAGATGTGAGGCCCTGGGGAGAAGATGAAAAATCATCCAGGACCACACGCTGGACTCTCCCAGTCAGGAATGAGCAGAACCACTCAAGAACAGTCCCACCAATCCCTGCCCGGTCCCGCAGCCAAGTCACCAACAACTCATGGTCAACGGTATCAAATGCAGTCAAGAAATCTAATAGGATCAACAGGGTCAAATGACCCCAGTCCAACTCATGGGAGAGGTCATCGACCAAGGCCACAAGTGCAGTCTCTGTCTCATATCCAGGGTGAAAACCTGACTGCAAGGGATCGAGAAAGTTAATCCAGTCCAGATTCTCCTGCAACTGCCAAGCCACCACCCGCTCAATAACCTTCCCTTCACTTGAGGGATTTCAGGTCACTGTTGGGGTGGCAGCAAGGTATGATTTTAATAATTCCAGAATATGTTTTCACTCCTTGTGTAGATTTGCCACATTTATTTTATTTTATTTATTTAAATTTATACTCTATCCTTCCCTAAGGTTCAGGGTATCTGATATTATATATAAAAAACCATCATAAAAAGACAATAAAACTCAATTTAAAAGCCTCATTAAAATTAACCTGCACGCCTAAACCCTCCCACCTCAACCTCTAACCCCACCTGTAAAATGTTTTGTTAAAAATAAAAGCTTTACATTGCTTCCAGAAAGTGCTCAGGCTCAGGTTTTGATGGATCTGCACACAGCGTAGGGCTCACATACTGCATCTAACTGCTGAAAATATTGGCAGTATAGGAAAAGGAATAGGAAGCAAAGGAAATGCACCCCACCCCCCCAATATGGCCACACGGAGTGGCATCAGGAAGAGCCCCAACTCTAGTTTGACCCAAAAGCTTTGAGTGAGCAATTCTGGATTACCCTGACCAATGTGCAGTTTCATACATCATACAGGGTTTCATGGAAGGGTTTAGGATTCCAGTGGAAGACATGAGTGCCCATAAGAAAGCAGCCAACTTGAATTTGTTGAATGACATGGACCATGTAGTGTCCACCAAACTTGATAAGCAGCTAAGAAAGGGCCACATTGTTGGACCCATTAACTCCCCTCCTCATGGCCAATATTTCAGATTCAAGTAGCAGAAATTTGATGAGTATAGTCATTTTTGTGGACACTCATTTCAGCCCAACTAAGCACCCATTTACCTTTTCTTCTTCCCTCTGCTTTAAAATTGTCTCTGGGTGGCAGAGATCTAAATTTTCAAAGTTTTAATTAAGTCTGATGTGCGGATGGTTAGCTGAATCCCTTGAATTCAGCACATCTGACCCCTGGCATGTGGTTCCAAAGGAAGCCCCAGAGGAGTTTTCCCTTATCCACCATCTCTCCTATCCTCAGGGTGGTTCGTTAAATGATGGTATTTCCCCTGAATTATGCTCAGTCCTATATGTGTAATTCGAGTCTGGTCAAAATGGTGTGGAGTTGTGCAGTGGTGGCCAAGCTGACAAAGAGCAATATAAAGTGTGACTTTCAATTACTTCCAGTCCACCCAGCAGATTTTGAGCTATGAGGTGTCCAGTTTCAAGGGAAGTTTACTTTGAGAAAGCCATGCCAATGGGTTGCTCTGTTTTATGCATAGCTTTTGAGAACTTTAGCACAATGCCAACTGGGTGGTCTGGCAGAGGTAAGGTATGCAGTTGCTCATGCACTATTTAGATGACTTCCTCTTTGTGGGGAGAATGGGCATACTTGAATGCACATGGCACCTGTAATCATTTCAGGAGGTGGCCGAGGAGCTGGGCGTACGCTTAGTGCTGGAGGAAACCAAGGGCTCCACCACCTCCTGACCTATTTGGGTTGAGAATTAGATACAATTCAGTCCCTCTCTCACCTCTTGGAAGAAAAGTTGACCAACTTAAGGGAGGGGATTGCCAAAAATGTTTTTTTTTCTTTTCCATTTTTCTTTCTTTTTTTTTCATTTTTGTTAAAATGAAAATAAATTGCAAATCCCTAGTCCATACTCCAAATTGGGAATTGCGCAATGGAAAACATTTAGGAAGGGTGGAGTTGAAAACAAGCTTACAAACTCTCTTCAACAATAGTTGGTCCAATCAAAGACCAAATCTGTGCTATTTTGCCTCATTTTATGGCATTTGGGACCAACACAGCAACCGCACTCGCCCCAAATGATTGGCTACACTCAGTTATGTTATTTTAGTAATAGCTAACAAATAGCGGGGAAAGAGTTGCAAATGAAGGAATTTGGGTATATTTTAGAAATGAGAGTACTGCTAAATAAACACCACACTCTCCAGTTCTAAAAGTCATATATTCATTTGGATGTTTGATTTGTCTCGCATCAACTTCCAGTAACTAACATTAACTGTCTTGCTAATTGCATTTTTAAGAGTGCTGTGACTCACTAAGAATTGCTAGGAACATCTTTCTTTGTGATTCTGATTATATTTTAAAAAAAATCTGCTATGTTAAAAAATAAATAAATAAATAAACAAACAAAGCAACCTGATTAGACGGCTTAAACCAGCAACATAACTACATTCCCAGGCAACTCATTTAAAAGCTTGCATTGTCTTCTGGGTTTACTTTTAGGTGGGCCTGAAACTCGATATTTATTTTCTTGTATTTCTCATCAAGAATCCCAGTTCTCAACTCATTTTTTTGCAAGAATCAATAATCAAGAAAATCTCGGTTCTCAACATTTTCTCAGTCAAGAATTTTTCTTGATATACCATTTACCATTTGCTACTTACCATTATTATTTGTTGCTACTGTTTACCATCTACCACGTTCTACCCAGTAATGCACATGCTCCACAGCCGTGGTTGCCATTTTGTGCATGCAGATTACCGAGAAGAATGCAGTATACAGTAAACAGTAATGGTAAATAATAACTGTAAACAGTAATTGTAAACAGTAAACGGTATGTCAAGAAAAATTCTCGACTATGATATTAACCAAATATCAAGACAGTCTCGAGTTTTCAGTTATGGTTCTTGATTCTCATGAGATTTTTGCATGAGAGAAATTGATTCTCATTTCAGTCCTACTTCTGCGGGTGCATTATGGTTCTGTTTTCTGATTTCACTGTTTGATACTTCAATGAACAGTTAGCAGAAGAAGCAGTTTCATGGCACCATAAAAATACAAGTTTGACTATTTCATTTTTAATTGGTTATTTAAAATAGCAAATTAGATGTCTGTTGGAAAAGTTTGAAAAACATGTTGAGAAACTTCTGTATGTGCATAGGTGTAGTTCTCTGTGCCTTGTATCTTATCACTAAAAATGTTTGCATGCAAACAGCTTTCTGTAATCTTAATTACTCATCAGTTCCTGTGCTTTATCCACCACCTGAAGCTGTAATTTCCTGTGTGACAGATTATTTCCATGGTGATGTCCCAAGTAGAGAGAGAGAGAAAGATTCCAGGAAGAATCAGAGATGAAGATCAATTGTTAAATAAAAGTTCAAGGACTGGGTGGCTTATACCAATGCTAATTGGAATGATAGCCATAGAGACTAAAGTTTTTTATTTATTTTTTAATTATCCACACAGTAGTCACGGAATGGGTAAGAGTCTTGATATATTTCATCTCATTCCACTGTATATGTACCAATGCTGAGGAGGTCTCTTGCTTTGGAAGAAACATAGGTCACTTTCCTTTCACAGTAACAGCTTGATGCAAAGACCATTGTAGCAATGAATTCAATTCTATCCATGTCAAAGAGTAGGCCTTAAATCCTTAGTCTTAATGCTAAGGTTAGGAAAGCATTTACCAACAGCAGACAAGGTCATAAAGTCATAGAAATGGAAGGATTCCAAACATCATCAGACCGAAAGTATCATCCTGCATGGTGCAAGATTTGCCAAACTTTATGTTTGTCAAGCTTCTTCTTAGGAAAAACAAATAACCCTTCAGTGATGGAGAATTCCCAATTTCTTTAGGCAGACATTTCCGTTGCCTGACTGTTCTTGAGCATTTCAGATTCTAGCCCTGTCTGAAATAGCAGCTCCAGTTTGCAAAGCTGAGGGATAGATTGATGACACTGGGGCTGATCCCATGCCCTGTGTGTGCACAACTGCATGGTTTATGCATACACCATATGCTGCACGTGGCTTGTGCGCATATGCACAGTGTGTGCTCTGCACCATAGTGTATGGGATCGGCCCCACAGAGAGACTCTTTGTTATGAACGTGGTATTAATGAAAGCAGAAGTGCTCAATGTAGGAAAGCTTAGGAAACTGGAACAAAATCAGGGATGGTAGGGGCACAAGGGTTCCTGACTTTCAGCAGGGAATTGAATTAGATTTTATTTGAGGCCTTTTCCATCTCTACATTTCTGTAAACCTTAGGGGTGGGACATCTGGCAAAAAAACGGTTACCGGTTTTCCCGGTTACCGGTTTACAAAAAAACGGTTTATTGGATTAAAACCGCTTTACCGGTACTAGATTTAATGCATTGATTTCAATGGGGAACTGTCCCCATTAAAATCAATGGGGAAAAAAACCAATACCTCCCCCCTCCCCCTCCCAGACTGTGCGGGTGGAAGGGGGGGCACCCCCCACCCACCGTGCCCAGCCTGGTTTAAAAAATATAATTTTTTTACCCTAAGTCCTTACTAGTGCGGGCTCCAGGCCACTGCCAGTGACCTGGAGCCCGCACCAGCAGGTACTAGGGTGATCCCTGGGGTGGGGGTGGTTTAACACACACCCCACCCCAGGGATCACCCTACCTCCCCACCCAGGGATCGCCTACCTTTGGTGCTCTGGGCGGCGGTGGCAGAGGCGGTCCGGTGGCTTCAGTGCTGGCTGGTGGCTTCAGCGCTTTCTAGGCCTTCCGGGGAAACCCAGAAGTTCCCCAGAAGGCCTAGTAAGCGCTGAAGCCACCAGCCAGCGCTGAAGCCGCCGGACCACCATGCTGCCGCCGCCGCTGTTGCCGCCCGGAGCGCCAAAGGTAGGCGATCCCTGGGTGGGGAGGTAGGGTGATCCCTGGGGTGGGGGGGGTGTTAAACCACCCCCACTCCAGGGATCACCCTAGTACCACAGTATCTACCTGCTGGTGCGGGCTCTGGGTTGCCGGCAGTGGCCCACAGCCCACACTAGCAGGAACTTCAGGGAAATTTTTAAAAAAAAAAATCCAGGGTGGGTGGGGGTGTGTGCCCCCTTCCACCCGTGCAGCCTGGACTGGGAAGGGAAAGTGGTTGGGGGTTTTTTGTTCCTTTTTTTACATTGTGGCCATTCATTTCAATGGCCGCAATGTAAAAAAAATCTGGCACGGGGATCCAGTACCAGTACCCCCAAATACCGGAGTAATCCGATACTTCCGGTACAGCAAAATACCGGCAGTATCGGATACCAGATGTACCGAACTTCCCACTCCTAGTAAATCTATTAGCCTGTTTTTTATTGTGGTTTCTTTCTTTTTAGTGATATAAAATATGCTCAAAAACTTCCCATGTATATAGCATTATTTTCAAGGATAGGAGATCCTTTTCCCAGGGTCTAGGCAGCCTTCTTTAGTCCCTTACCCCTTAACGTCAGCAATGGAGGAATGCACTCATGGTTTAGTTTCTTTCAGTGGACATGGTTTTACCTCAGAAATGTGGAACCTCTTTTTGTTTGAGAGAGGGATACTGACCTACATTAACCTAAATGCTCATATTTCATATTTATGTCCAAATTATATATACACAATGCCAGGTTCTATATTAGGAGTAACCACTCAGGAAAACTACCTTGGAGGCATTGTGGAAAATACACTGAAATCCTCAGCTCAATGTGCTGCGGTGGTCAAAAAAGCAAACAGAATGTCAGGAATTATTCGGAAAGGGATAGAGAATAAATCTGAAAATATCATAATGCCCCTATATAATTCAATGGTGTGACCACACCTTGAGTACTGTGTGCAATTCTGGTCACCCCCATCTCAAAAGATATAGTAGAACTTGAAAAGATGCAAAGAAGGGCAACAGAAATGATCAAGGGTTTGGAACAGCTTCCATACGAAGAGAGGCTTGATAGGATGGGGCTCTCATCTTGGAGAAGAGAAGACTGAGGGTGATTTCAGACGTGACGAGATCACGCTGAACCACAGTGAACCACGGTGAACCCCGCAGCGGGGCGAAAGGCCCCTGAACGTCTGCACAGCGTGCGCCAGATGTTGGCCACGCTGAATCTGCACATGGGGTCAATTTGAACCACGCTTCCCGGGCTAGCCGGGGGAAGGTCCCGGGAAGCGTGGTCAAATGGACCGCGGGCCGTGGCCAACAAAAAGTAAC
>QEPC01013578.1:18914-36139 GCA_003113815.1 Sphenodon punctatus
ATGGGGTCAATTTGAACCACGCTTCCCGGGCTAGCCGGGGGAAGGTCCCGGGAAGCGTGGTCAAATGGACCGCGGGCCGTGGCCAACAAAAAGTAACATCTGGCCGCGTGCCACGGCCCGGGATCCCCGGCGGGATCCCGGGCCGTGGCACGATCGGCCAGACCCGGCGGCCGCATTGGCCCCGCCGCCTGCCCGTCTCCTCGGAGGGCGGGCGGCGGGGTGCGTGGAGGGGGCGGGGCCGTGCGGCCGCACGTTGCGCTGCGCGGCCCCGGCCCCTCCCACTTTCCCCACCGGGATCCCCCCAGCACATCTGTTGGGCCGTGCAGGGGTGACCCCGGCGGGGAACGAAGACGTTGGTTACGGTACGGGGCCAAAGGGCCCCGTAACGTCTGAAAATACCCAGAGAGGGGATGTGATAGCGGTATATAAAACCTTGAGTGAAGTGGAATAATTAGATAGGGAATGTTTATTTACCCTCTCAAGAAGTACTAAAACTAGAGGTCACTCCATGAAACTAACTTGTGGCAGATTTAAAACAAATAAAAGGAACTATTTTTTTACTCAACGCAGAGTTAAATTGTGGAATTTGTTGCCAGAGGAGGTTGTCAGGGCCAGTAGTATAGCTGGGTTTACAAATGGACTGGATAAGTTCTTGGCAAATAGGTCCATTAATGGCTATTAGCCAAGTAGTTTATGAGATGGAAACATCTTACTGTCGGGAGCAGGGAGTGATCAACAGGGAATGGATTGCCCATTGTGACTGCGGATACTTCTCCCATGCAACTGAAATTGGCCACTGTTAGAGACAGGATGCTGGAATTGATGGACCATTGGTCTGACTCCGTATGGCCCCTCTTATGTTTTTACATTCTTATGTCTGTCTTCAAGAACTGCTCCTGGAGCCTTGCCCTAATGACTATATCCATTCAGAAACCACCTGTTGATGGCAGATACCACCTGAAGTTGACAGATGATCGGACCTTTGCTGTGGCACCCCCTTCAGTGTGTAAGTCTCTCCATCCAGAGTCCAAGTATTAATCTAAGCTTCCCCCTCCTCACGTTCAAAAAACACTTGAAAACTTTTTAAAATTATCCACGTGCCTTCAGAAGATCCACTTCTGGTTCCCTTTCTTATTTATTTATTTATTTAATTTATAGCCCACTGACCTCCACACAGGTGACTCGGGGGGATGAACATAAGTATAATTAAAAACAATGATACATTATAACATATAAATATAAATACAACAATCATAAAATCTAATCCCGATCTGTGGAAACTCCAACCGTCCCAATTCCCACTAACCCATCCTCCCTCCCGCTCCCCTGTCAAATGCCTGACAGAAGAGCCAGTTCTTTCAATTTTGTTGGAAAGCCAGGAGATCTGGGCTGAGGTGAACCTCCACTGGGAGGGCATTCCACAGCGACAGTGCGGCCACAGAGAACGCCTACCTGTCAGTCCAAACCCATCGATAACACAGGACCTTCAGGAGGGCACCCCCAGATTACTACGGAGGCTGCCTGGATCCCAGGGGATGAGGCAATCTTTCAGGTAAGCAGGGCCCAGTCCGTGAAGGGCTTTAAAGGTTAAAGCCAGCACCTTGAATTGGGTTTGGAAGACAATCAGCAGCCAGTGCAATGCTCAGAGCACTGGTTGTATGTGCTCCCTGCGGCCTGTCCCAGTAAGGAGATCGTCTGCTGCATTCTGCACTAGCTGTTGCTTCTGAATCGTCATCATGGGCAGCCCCACATAGAGCGCGTTGCAATAGTCCAGTCTCAAGGTGACAAATGCATGGATTATTCTTCCTTAGCTTTACCCCTGTGTTAAATTGATTTTAGGTTGTTTTATTGTTTGAACTTTGTGAAGCATCCCAAGTGTCATTCACTGACCAGGGGGAGGGGCGCCATAGAAATAAATTTATTATTTAATTAATCAATTAATTTCCGTGCCAAAACAGGAGGAGGAGAAATTTGCAGGGAATGGAAGGGAATGCAGGACGTGGATTGCAGAAAAATAAGAGTGTGGTAGAGCCATACAGGGAAGGCATACTGAAACAAGGCATAGGTAGGCAAGTGCTTGGGGGAGGATACAAAAACAGATCATGGATCTCTGCCGATCCAGTCCATACCCATACCCTTAAGCCTGCATTTCTCTTTCCTTCCCCTGCAAATGTTCCCTCAGTGCTCAGGGGTAGGGGCTAAAACCAAGGGCGAGATCCAGGGATGGTAAGGGGCTGAGATAACAGCCTTTGGCCCTCAGGTCATGTGTTCCATGTGTTTGGTTTACCATACCTTCTGTCTAATGTTAATTTTAAATTCAGAATAAGTCTAAGGCTTTCACAAAGTAATTTGGTTTCACCTTGAGCTCAAGAAAAGTTATGACTGTCACAATGGGTGCTTTTACATGGACAACACCCATGACTCTGCTCCACCTCACACCCGGGCTGCCCTTCCATCTAAAGGCGGCCAGCACATGTGCAGGAGGAGATGTGCCTGCTCCACTCCAGCCCTGCTAACCATGTTCCCAAACATCCTGGAGCACTAGCAGCAGAGTGAACTGTCCCAAACTGGGACACTGGCTGGAGGCAGAGCTGTGGTCCTTCGACTCGTGGATGGCTGCTGCAGCTCCACTTCCAGCTGGGAGTTTCCTCAGGCAATGCTGCGGGCAGTAGCCTAGAGTGGTGGCTGATCCACCTGCAGCTCTATGGTGTGGGGGAGGTGGTGTTGCATGGAACAACTGGATTCGTATAAACCTGGCACAGGTGGACTGCAGGGAGGGAATGTGGAGTTTTGTCACCCCTGGAGCAGATCCAGGGGTGGCCACTCCTGGGTCTGTCTAGAGACAACCAATGTTATAAACCCCCAATATAATTTTGAGATACATTGAATAGTTTTTATGGTGGTAGGAGGTTTTATCAGGAACCAAACATTTCTCCGAGTGTCTAGGAAGATCATTTCCTGACCCCTTTTGCAGCATCTAGGGTTAGACCTCCCCATTGGAGGAACTAGTAGAGAGGGATTTGCCAGAATGGGACCCAGTATCACAGGATGAGCTTATCGAGCTGATAGCAGCCTTAAAACCGGGAAAGGCCCCCTGCATTGATTACCTACCAGGTGAAATTTTTTATTTGTTACCTGATTGGTGGGCAGGTGCATTGGCCAATCTTTTTACCTTAATCAAGAAGACTGGAGCTGTACCAGAGCATTGGAAAGCTGGGATTGTAGTGCCGGTTTTCAAGAAAGGGGAGTTGGAGAATCCTAAGAACTATAGACCTATCACATTACTCTGCATCGTATCTAAACTCTGTGCTAAATGGTTATTGACTAAGCTGGTGGGATGACTTGCTAAGTATATTGGCCCAAGAGCAGGCGGGATTTTGTGCACATAGATCAACAGTTGATCACTGTTTTGTGATAACATACCTGATAGGGAAATATAAAAGATTTCGGCAAAAGCTATATGCCGATTTTGTCAATTGCTCATCTGCTTTTGACTTAGTAAATAGAGAGAGATTATGGTATAAACTGGACCAGTTAGGTGTAGATAGGAGGCTCTTAGTGCTTATCAGATCGCTGCATGGAGGTTCTAATTTCCGGGTCCGGATGGATGGGAGAGGTTCCCTGTCAGCTTCTCTTTTGAATACTAGATGGTCAGCCTATTGGCCCCACGTTATTCAACTTCTATTTAAATTACTTAATTGTTACTTCAAGGACAGGGAAGATGTAATGATCCCTAAAATTGGAACGCTGCGTGTGCCGATTCTTGTATGCGTATGACATGGTCCTCCTCTCCTTATTCCGAGTGGGAATGTGTCGCCTGCTGCATGCATTTGAGGAGCTCCGCCATAGAGAGAAACTGGTGGTTAACCACAGCAAGACCAAGGTAATAATTTTTGCTCCTTCAGCTGAGAGAGAAATCTGGAGTTTAGATGGACATCATCTGGAGCAAGTTAGTAACTTTAAATATCTTGGTGTCATATTTTCTTCTTTGGGGTTTTGGGGCTCCCATATTAAACATCCTCAGCAACTTGCTGTGACTTCCACCAACGCCTTGGTACAGTTCTATAGGGCATGAGGAGATTGGTTTCTCCCGCTCTTAAAATCTTTGAAGGAAAGTAATCCCGCAACTGATCTATGGGGCACAGGTCGGGGTGTGTGGAAGCGCCTGTGACTATCCTGGAGGAAGTTCAGAATTAGTTCCTCAGTGTGTTGCTGGGAGCCCCACCATCTTCACCAGCAGCTTTATTGTGGCTGGAAGCCGGTGTCAGCTCAGTTACTGCTAGGATGACCTCTGCCCTGATAGTCTACTGGCTGAAAATGTTGCATTCTCCAATATAATCTCTGCCAAGATTATGCTTAACTGAAGCCACATTCACACCTGGTCTGGTGCGGTGGTGGCGAGACCCGCGAGGGTAAACGTGGCAGTGGGGAGGAGTTCAATGGCAGAAGTAGCTCCTATATGGATGGACCTCTACCACAGCTTCCCTCTGTCAGGGCTCAGCCTTGAACCCCCCAGTCTTGGGGCTTGAATGGGACTGTCTTTTCCCCCTGAACCACTGCCTGGTCTCTACAGGAGTTGGCTTCCCTCTGATGGTATTCTCTCTGTGTGTCCCACTCACACCTGCTAGAGGGCGTGGACCTACCTGCCATAGCCTGATTGGCTCTCTGCACTATTTAAGACTGCTGAGGGCTGTGGCAAGTGCGGAGCTCCTGTTAGTCTGTCCCTGACTCTTGCTCTGCCCACTTCTATTGCTTATTCCTCTCTAGATTGTGCTCTGCTCACACATCTGCTCTGTCAGCGTTCTTCCTTGCAACCCTGTGTCAATTGTATTGGGGAGTCTTATTGTTCTGTTCACCCCTTTGTGTTCCTTGTTTGAATAGCACTTCCCCTCCTTACTGTTGCTTGTCATTCTTGTTCCCTCTGTGCATTGATGAACTTCTCTTCCAGATCTCTTGTCCCCTTAGTCTTCCCTCACTGTGTGTATTCTGCTTTGTATCTTCCTTTGTACTTCACTTCTCCATGTTGGTTTTGTCTTCCTTCATGTCCTGAGTTCCTCACATTGTGCCTTTTTCTCTATTGGTCTATCCTTCTATCACCTGGTTTGTCAAGTCCTGTGTTTTCTCCCTGTTCCACCCTCTAAACCTGTATTCTGTTAAGTGCTGTGTTGCCCCCAGCTCTGGTTCCCCAGCTCCCTGTCGCTCCCAGATTCCTGTCTGTTGACCTCGATGTTGAGCCATAAGCTCTCTTAGGCCAGCTTGTCTGGTTCTCATGCTGAGCATTCAGTCTCCCTGATATCGGAGAATGGATATGCAGATGGCCAGAGCTATGGCTTTGGCATCTAAAGTATCACATTTTTATAAATATTGGATCGCTGTGCCCGCTGAGACGCATTACTTACAGATCCTACCTTGTCTTAAGCGAAGAAGGGTATTTACTTCCTTCCACATGCAGTGGGTACAAACAGATGTGCTCATGGGAAGATATGGGGGAGGGTGGAGTGTCCCAAGCAAGTATGTGTCTGTGAGAATGGGCAAATAGAGCATCGGAACCATTCTTTATTTGTTTGTCCTTTGTAATCACAAATACACAGTAAATTGTTTGATGTATTGCATCTGCAGACATATATCCGCTCTAGACAGCTCTTGATTATTTTATTTAATGATGCTAAAGATGGGGTTACTATGGCTGCTTCCTCTTTTGCTGTTTTGGCTCCAAAAATCCTCTCCTGCTGTACGGAGACATCTCCTGGAGGGGGGAGGAGATAGAGTGTTGTTGTTTTTTGTTTTGTTTGTTTTAAATTCTCCTGCTGCTTTGTATAGGATGGAGGAGTTGTACTGGTCCTGCTGTATGTATGTCTTTTATTTGAAATGATCTGATGGTTAACTCAATAAATAACTTGCATTCCAAATATAAGCTCAGGGGTTGCAATGAAACCTAGGGTTGCAATCCAGCAATGATATTACACAGATTCCATAACTCTTGACATCTTAACTATGGTTCTAAATGGACACCCATGTTATTCTTTTAATGAAATACTTGACTGCAGTACATGAGAACAGAGTAAGTGCCATACTGGGTCAAACCAATTGTCACTGAACCTAGTATCCCATCTCTGACAGTGGCCAATCTTACTTGCTTTGGAGAAGTACCCCAAGTGGAGTGATATGTTCCCTGTTGTTTACTTATCCTCCAAGAACTCATCCAGTCCCTTTTAAAACCCAGTTTTGCTACTAACCTTGACCAAATCCTCTGGCAACAAAGGGTTCCACAAGTTAATTGTGTGTTATGTAAAAAATAAATGTCTTTTATTTATTTTAAATCTGCTGCCAGTTAGTTTGTGGGGTGTTCCCTAGTCCTAGTACTCTTTGAGAGGGTAAACAGTAACATTTTGAATGGTTCAGTAGATAATGAAGCCAGAACACCATAAACAAATACAAATCAATGGCGATTGACAAACAAGGTTCCAGCTGGATCATGTGCTATTAAGGATGTAAAAGGCAACACAAAACCGAGAATAATGTTGCACAGAGGCTCATGAAGTCTTTGCTGAGCAATTTATATGTACAGTGCGCTACAGTAGCTAGAAAGAATGATGGATAGTTTGAGTCAATAGCTGACGTTCAAAAAGGTTGCTTTTCATCTCCTACAGTTTTTAAAATGCTCCCTGAGCATGCATTGACAGAGGTTGATGAATCCATTAAAGAAAAAATAATGCAGACCTTCATTCTTTATAGGTATATTGATTAATTGCTTTGTGAGAAACATAGCTACACATTCTAATAGTGAAGTGGGAAAGGAGGAGAAAAATGGCATGTGTCTTAACTAACAAGTTTCAATCAAACTTAGACTTATTTGTGTATGTCCGGATAAAATTCTAAAGGAGAGTGTGAATTTAATCGCACTGTGTTTTCTCTGACAGATTCCAAGATTAGGATCTTTTCCTTAAAGAGACAGCAGTGCTACTGTTACTCTGAGCTAAATATGCAATTGCAAAGGGCTTATATAGAGTGTTAAATAACCAGTGGTTCTTGGCTATAAGTTGCCTGCAGAGTAGGGTGGAGACGAGAGCAAGTGTTCCCATTATGAAGGGAAATGCTGACCTTCGGAGAGTGCTTGCGGGCCTCTGTTGGTAGTTAGTTTCCCGTGATTCTGTGCTTCTGCCATTTTGGGGGTCATTTCCATCATTTTCTACGACTTTACATCACTTTCTGTGATGTTTTCATTACTTTTGTCATTTTCTGGAACTTTTATCACTTTCTAGGAGTGTGTGTTTGTGTGTGATGTTCCAGGAATTTTGCAAGAGTTTTCTGGCAGTTTTCCAGTATTTTAATGGCAATTTTTAGAACTTAGTGCTTAGCTGGACAGATTTTATCTCCACAGCCCCCAGGGATGCATGCGACCTATGGGGATTGGGTCCAGCCAATTGCAGCCCCATTCAACTTGCAAAAAAGAAACAGAAAATGGAAAAAAAAAGTGGGAAAGCCAGTATGTTTCCACATTGTGCAAATCTCCAAGGGTGCCCTGATTCTGACAGAAGCAGCAGTCACCAGGATTTTTCATTTCAGGTCTCCAGGAGACTGTTTAATGTCAAGATCCAAACCATGGGATGTAGTTAGGCCAAGCCAAAGATCTGGAACAGTTTAGGATCAGAGTCTGGGGTATTATCCCATGAGAGCAGTTATTTCACAATAGTCATGTAATAATCTCCTTTATGTCACATGAAAATGTACAGGGACTAACCTAGTTCTGAAGCAGGTAGTATGTTTATTTTTTTAGTAGTATGGTAATATTTAAGTGTTGGGTATTATAAATTCAAATATTAGACTCACAGGGGAACTTTAGGCACATCATGTTCTTTCAGCTTGCCATACAACTTGCTTCAGTGGTTGCGTTGAGTGTCTACTATCGACTAGGGGTGGGAATTCTGGTTCTCCTGAGATCCGATATTGCCGGTATTTGGGTGTATTGGCTTAATCCGATAAATCCAATATTCACCTGTACTGGCATGCTGGATTTTTAACATTGGCCGTGGTACCGGATTGTTTACATTGCGGCCATTGAAGTCAATAGTCGCAATGTAAACAATCCAGTACCTCAGCCAATGTTAAAAATCCGGTATGCCGATACCGGTAAATCTGGTATCTGAGAGATCCGATACTGGTACATCCGGTATCCAGTATTCTCCCCGGTGTCCCACCCCTTCAAACCATTCAAACCCAAATAATATATTCATTCGACCCCACCATTGCTGATGAATAGAACTCATAGTTGGAAATTAGAGATGAAATGGGTAGTTCATTCATCTCCCATTGGTAATACCCCCAATTTCAAGTACTCTGTTGGATGCCTGACAGGCTACTTAATGGTAAACTGTTACAGAAATCAGGGCAGAAAGTCAATAAATTGGGACAGAAGTTGAAAAATAAGAATGAAAAAAAAAGTTTATCATTACATCGAGTAGCCTTACAGGTACCTATTAATACCCTGTGTAACCAGGTCATGGTGAGTGCCACAATTTTGACGGATATACCAATTTTGTAGGTGCTCATTTCACCTCCAACAGGAATGGTCGGTTCTCCAAACAGGCATTAAATATTCAGTTTCATTAAAAATATTGTTCTGGTTTCTCTAATAGTCACTAGAATAGTGTAATATAGATGACATTGTGATTCAGCTAAAGTCAAGGGAAGCTACATTTCAATGGGAAAAGGTTTTAATCTGCATTGCTCTATTTTTGAACCTATTAAACTAAAGATAACGCTAATCTCAGTAGAAATTACTGTTGCAGAACAAACCATTCCCATAATTTACCTACTCTCTAATTGTTATTGTTTATTATTCCTATTTATATCCCACACTTATCCAATCAGCTCAGTGTGACTCACAACAATCAAATCAACAAATCAGCAAATATAATTAAACACATACTCCAAAAACAAGGCCAAGTACACACATTAAAAGAAATCAAGTAAAGTGAATTAATACTTAACCCCACCCTTAATCCATAGCTCATCTCTGACTACCAAAAACTTACCCCCCCAAAAAAGTTTTACACTGTTTCCTGGCTTTGGCAAGCCTCAAAAGAAGGTTTATTAATATATTGCTTTAGAGTCAAGTCCTTATTTAGATACAATTTGATTACTTTTGTCTCTTTTCTCCCATTTTTTTTTTAACCTAAGTATCTTATACTGTCAGGGCCTGGCTTAAGGTCAGGGCACTCAGCAACCTGATGGCCACCAGGGGGCACTGCCAGTAGTCTTCTCAGGAACGTTACCAGGACCAAACTAGGATCAGAAGCTGATATGTCAGTCCAGAATGTCAGTAGACTCAGGGGTAATCCAGGGCCGAGGTCAGTGTCCATTTGGGTTCCAGGAGGTCGAATGTCAGCATCAGAGCCAAGGGGTCAGCAGAGTCGGAGTCAGAGGACAAAGCAGGTTCAATTCCAGAGAGACGGTCTTGAAACAGTGGGAAAGGAACAATGCACAAGGACACAGCAGGTCTGGAACTGAAGTCAGCAATGCCTTCAGGCTGCTCATATAGCAAGCTGTAGAGGGTGCAATCCTCTACTGTTGATGTTGAGATTGTAGCTTAACTCCAACTACTGTCAGTGAGCTCTGTATAGCGAATAGTGTGTTCTATGATGTATTGTCTGCAAGTACTCAATTCAGCAGCCCTTATGGCCCATCAAGCACAATATTTCTGTACACAAAGTTTTGTGGGACTTTTATGCTGCAATGGCCTTGTGTCTAATATAGTGTTTTGTTACCAGTTATGGTCATGTCAGTCAGAGTGGTTTCATTCAAAACATTTTGAACAAAGTGGTTTAAGCAGAACTCTTTATGGTCCTTGAGAACGGATAATGTAGGAGAGTATGCTTTATGTGAAAATGTTATGGCTACATTATCTTGATGGAAACATATTTCCCCATGTTCACTCAAGTCAAAGAACATTTCAGGAAATGTTTTTGTTAAATTAAATGAATAATTTATTTAGCGCAGACAGTACGACATTAAGAGGTTTTCAAGGAGGATAAGAAACATGAATGCCCAACTCTGTTATTCTCTTTGAAAATTGCAGTTCATTGGTAACATTTTACCGTCAGAACTTACTGGTCCTGCTAGACCTTTGGGCTGCATTTGACACAGTCGATCACGAGGTGTTGGTGTTGGTGCCTGTGGGACCGTGCCAGGATTGATGGAATGGTTTTGGACTGGTTTCATTCGTTCCTGGCTGGGAGAACTCACCGGGTGGTCTTGGGGGAGTGTGGAGTCCCGCAGGGTGCCATTCTGTCTCCCCTCTTGTTTAACATCTATATGCGGCCATTAGGGGAGATTGTGAGAGGGTTTCAGGACATGCAGTGACATCATATTCTGATGACACTCAGCTCTACCTCTCCTTTTCCATCAACCCAGGTCACGCAGTCTCCCTATTTTCCCAGTGCCTGTCAGCTGTGGGGGCTTGGATGAGGTTGAGCCATCTGCAATTGAATCCTGACAAGATGGAGGTGATGTTCGTGGATGAGGGCTTGGGGGGCCTGGAGGTGGTTGAATCTCCACTTGTTGGGGGGGGTGCGGTTTGCCTTCCCATGGTCTCTCAAGTGAGGAGTCTGGGTGTGCTCCTCGATTCACGGCTCAGCTGGAATCTCAGGTTGTAGCTGTGGTGGGGAGTGCATTTTGGCAGTTACATCTTATCCAGCAGCTTTGGCCGTATCTCTCAGACTCCGACCTCACCACTGTCATCCATGCCTTCATCACCTCAAGGCTGGATTACTGCAATGCGTTCTATGTGGGGCTGCCTCAGAAGCTTGTCTGGAGGCTGCAGCTGGTGCAGAATGCCGCAGCCCGTCTCCTTATGGGGGCGGGCCGCCGGGAGCACATGACACTGGTACTCTGAACTGGCTGCCTATAAAGCACTGGGCCAGGTTCAAGGTGCTAGTTTCAACTTTTAAAGCCCTTCACAGTCTGGGGCCTACTTATCTTCAGGACTGCCTCACTCCCCATGTGCCCGTGTGACCCGTGAGATCGTCCGTGGGAGCCTCTTTGTAGGTTCCCCGGGCGAAATGGGTGGCCACCACTGATGTTAGATGTTTTTGGTGGCCGCCCCATGCTGTGGATGGAATTCGCTCCTGGAGAAGGCTCGGTTGGCCCCCAATCTCCTGTCATTTTGACATTTATGTAAGACCTGACATTTATGTAAGGCCTGAACCAAACCAGGCCTTTGGTTCAAGGGAGATGGGGGAAGGGTTTATTTTCCCTGCATAATTGTGAATTTTTAATTGTTTTTAATTGTCTTATTTTTTTATTTTATATTGTTGTTTGCAGTCCCAGGCTGCCCTGTGGGCAGGAAATTGCGAGATAATTTTTTTAATATAAATAAATAAATAAATAAAAATTTGAAACGTGACTATTTTCAAAAGTGATGGAGGTAATTCCAGTAGATTTTCCACGTGCTCACACATGAGATGGGAAGGGAGTGGGGAAAACTGGCATGAGCCAAAACGACAGCAGGGGAATCACATGAAGCTCCACTCATGTACATGGGGATTTTAGCATCATTAGTCCATTTCTGCCATGATTTCACTTATTGGTGCCAGGGCTGGACTTTGAGTTCTGTCACCCATGATTAAAATCACGGGCTAAAGATGTTAAAAACCCAGTGCACATGAGCAGAGTGTCACATGATCCCTCTGCCATGATGTATTCTCACAGCAGTTCTCCCCCACTTCTGTCTCATGTGCAAGTGCTCTTAGTCCCTTAAGAACCATGGTGCCTAGTGGATAAAGTGTTGGACTTAAACTCGGGAGTCCAAGGTTCAAATCCTATTTTAGCCAGGTACTCACTGGGTGGGTTGGAGCAAGTTTGTCTTTCCACCTCAGTTCCTCATCTATAAAATGGGAATAATAAATCACCTACTTCACAGAGTTGTGATGGTGAACTAGATAAGCATTTTGAACAATGAAATCTATGCCATATTAATAACACAATGGGATCTTAAGTCACTAAAGTTTTGTTCTCAAAATGAGGTGATAAGTAGTTATGCTCAGAAGGAACATCGATGGGACTGAAGATCTCTTACGCTTGTTCAGACTTACACAGGTGCAAGGTAATGCTCCATCTTCTGAATACCCATGCTTGTTAAGAGAGGTAACAACCTCCCCCTTTGTGTTGCATCAAGACCTCAGCTTGTATAAACAAACAAAGATGCGATGGTAATAAATTATGGAGCTATTGATTCTTACCACCAGTTTGTGCAAACACCTAAACCTGAAACTAATGTTATAACATGTACATTACATTGAAGATGCACCATATCAGAGGGACCTAAAGTATATATGTAGAGAATGATTTTGCGCTCTCTCTTTCAAGATACTGACTGAATACTTTAATCTGTTCTAAGGAGACACCTTAAAGCTAAAATAAATAAAGTTTTTTGAATTCACATCTTATTTGAGTATTTGTACAAATGCTTATAACATCATAAACTTTAAGGCTGGAAGAGACTTTAGAAAGTCATCACATTGACCTTAATTGGGACCAGCCATGTGTAGATCATTCCCGAGAAATTTATCTTTCCTAGGCATGGGTGAACAGAACCGAATTCAGAAATTCGGTTCGGTTCGAAAATCGAGTTCGGTTTGGAAGTTCGGTTCGGTCGACCGAACTATTCGAGTACTGTCCGAACTTCCAAACAGAGTTAGGAAATTCAAACCCCATTAAACTAAATGGAATATTATCTTTTAGGGATGGGCGAACAGAACCGAGTTCGGAAATTCAGTTCGGTTCGAAAATCAAGTTCGGTCTGGAAGTTCGGTTCGGTCGACTGAACTGGTCGAGTTCGGTCCGAACTCCGAAATTCCGAACCACGTTCACCCATCCCGACCCTAATCTTTCCTATTTTTAAAGACTTCCTTGATAGGGACTCCACAACTTGATAATTTGTTCTCCTGACTTGTGGTTAGAAAACTCTTCCTAATCTTTTGCCTAAACCTCTTATCCCTTTATTTACATGAACATTTATATCCTGCCTTTTATATCCTTTACAAAAAAAAAAGTATACGCACACAAAATAGTAAAAATACAAAGCAATACAGTATAAATCCCTAATCTCACCCCCAAAACCCACCCACCCAACCTCTATCCCTGTCTGCCAAAAGCTCTGCCAAAAAGAAAGTTTTGCACTGTCTCCAGAGGGACCTCAAGCTCAGGTGGACCTCCAAGGGAAGGGAGTTCCATAGTACTGGGGCAGCAGCCCAGAATGCCTCTCTTAAATTGTCTGGTGGCACTCACAAGAGGGTGCTCCCAGATGACTGTAGGGGTTACAGTGGAGCATAGAAAGAGAGGCAGTCTTTCAAATATATGGGGCCCAAGCCGCTTAGGGCTTTAAAGGTCAAAACCAGTACCTTGAATTGTACCCAGAAAGCTATACGAAGCCACTGCAGATTACAGAACACTGGTGTGATTTTCTCACAGTGACCCACCCCTGAAAGGAGCTGGGCTGCCATGTTCTGCACCAGCTGCAGCTTCCAGTCACCAAGTGCAGCCTCACATAGAGCACATTGCAATAGTCTAGCCTTGTGGTAATGAAAGCATGGATGATGTTGGCCATATCTGAGTCAGGAAAATAAAGGCTACAGCGTTCTCACCAAATGGAAGTCATGAAAAGCAGTCCTGGCCACTGCCGCAACCCTGACAATCCAGGTGTAGCAGAAGCTCCAGAAATATACCAAGCCCTATAAACCTGAATAACTGAGTAAATGGAGTTAATTTAACCCTGTTACCTCTAGTCCTGTCTTCAGTGGCCAAAGAGAACAATTAATATGTTTCTTATAATAGCCCTTTATATATTTGAAGATTGTAATAGTGGCTCCTCTTGACCTTCTGCTCTCTAAGCTCAATGTTTCCAGTTCCTTCAGCCTTGTCTCATAGGTCTTACAGTTCTCCTCTGAACCTTCTTTAGTTTGTTCCAGACTTCTTCTCATAGGTCTTAAAGCTATCCTCTGAAACTTCTCTAGTTTGTTGATGGTCTTCAGAAAAATAAGAAACCAGAACTGGATGTCATACTGTAGATGAGCCTTGACTTTAGATGTGTGGGAGAAATAGTTAATTTCCTTATCTCATAGTTGAATTGGCACCCTTTGAAAATTTTGACTTTGGATCAAATTAAACACTTGCTTTGTGTTCCATTATTTCATTTTGCCTAATCTGAGCCCTTCCTCCATGGTTAGTTTGAATAGTATGTTTAATTTTGCCTAGTTCAATTACTTCAAGTTTGATTATATATATATTTTATTGGCTCAGACAAAGGGTGATTTCAGACGTGATGGGGCAGCATTCACTCTACCACGGAATCACCCAAATGATTCCCCACCGGAATCCCGCTGTCACGGCCAGAAGACGTGCTGGCCGCTTCCGTCAGGGAATCTGGGGGTGGGCCTGTGCAGCGCAACGTGCAACTGCACAGCCCCGCCGCCCCATGCTCCCCCGGCCGCCCGCCCTCTGGGAGATGGGCGGGCGCCACGGCCAATGCGGCCCCAGTGCCCGCCCATCCTCCGGGGCATTGACCACGGCCCAGAATCAGTGGCCCTGATTCCGGGCTGTGGTCAGGGACAAACATGACACTCCCATTGATCATGACCGGGAATCGTTTTGACCACGCAAATGTCCCTGGGCCGGGCAGGAGGGCCGTTTGCATGGTCAAAGTGATTGCTGGTCGTGATTCCCGGTGGTGAACATCTGGCGGGAATCATGGTTGACCCCAACAGACATTACGGGCTCACAGTCCCCATATGGGAATTGACCGTGGTTCACCGTGATGTCATAACGTCTGAAAATACCCAAAATTAAACAAAATCCTTTTTGTTTGTTTTCTTCTAATACAAAAAGTATCAAATACTAGGGCTGAAATGGGAAATTTTCCAAAAAGGGACATCTTGTCAAAATCCCAGTTCCTGATACCATCTCAGTTGAATCGAGACCCTCTTGGTAAATGATAATGTTTCAACTGACATTCCGTTTCTTGATTTACCAATTTTCCATTTACTGGGATCCCATTACCACTTTGCCATCCATTTTACATTGAAAAGGAAGCCAAAGAGAAATACAAACAACTGGGAGTAGAGAAACCATAGTAGGTTCGCTGAATATGCAATTTCCTGGAGTGGAGGACTGCTCACATAGGATGGGAGAGCACAGAAACCAAGAAACAACAGAAACTAATGAACCAATAAGATAACTAACCAAAACAAAAGTACAATTATTGGTAAATAGTTAATGGTTAAGACATAATTTAGACAACCAGCAGCCTGTATATGTTGACCCCGGCGCGCAGTGCACAGCCAAAACATAAATGCTCAGATACGCATGCAGTGCCACGCGCACGCGGGTCGCATAAGCCAGGGTTGCACTTTTGTCCTGTGCGGCTGTGCTGCGTGCACGGCACCACATGAGCATCTGAGCATTCATGTTCTGGCTGAACACACTGGGGTTGGCGTACGCAGGCCGCTGCATTGTCCCCCATATTTCTAAGGGCATATTTTTGGGAAACCATGTATCCAAAAATATGTTACTAATGGTAAAGGAGTGCGGGTTATAGCTCAAGTTATACCATTCAGCAACTTTTATAAAGGCCACTGGAAAGACAGTTATCCCGTTTCATATGTAATTTGGTTAACATTTTTTGTGCGGTGACATCTCTTTAAAACAGACTTCTGAATCACAGATTAAAGTCTTAAATCCAATATACTCACTGGAGTCAAGGGAAAAAAATCCCACTGATTTCTGTGGACATTGGATCAGGCTTTATAGGATTTAATAGTTTCCTATTTCACACCTGAGCCCCAGAACTGAATAACTGAGCAATAACTTCTTTCCCTCCCCACCCCGCCGGTGTCTGTATTTTACACAAGGTCAATAACAAGCTTCAGTGTGTTTACAATTACCAAGAGTATGGAATTTGTTATTGTGTGCAGATAAAATTGCTGATGTTTCCATTATTTATGGATGGGAGGTAAAAATCACGCAACATACTGAGACAAAAGTCAGGTGTATGTTTTAGATCTGTATTTTTTATTTATTTATTTGATGAGTTCTCTTATAGACACAGGGGGAACTGCATGGAATGGGTCCATGGCTACATAATGTTGGGTAGTTTTGTAGTAAAGCTGTGAGAACTGAGTATTTTAATGGCATACGTTTAGGTAACTTGCATGCCAACATTTTACATTTTGTATTTATTTAGAAATACAAAAGGTAGATCAGAACACAGGGTTTATTTTAATGCTTCTTCAGTCTTGGGGCAGATAAAATGGGATCAAAAGCCGCTACCTTTTAATGCAGAGGTCATTTTGAAGAATGTTTTACAGGGAATAAGTTCTTTAGTATAAAACTGATCCCAGATGATCTTTTTTAAAAAAATAAATCCCTGAAGTGTCCTTAAAACTGGTACCCACTTTCCATCCAGTATCACTTACTGATTAATGACCAAACAAAGTCTCTAAAAGGAAATACATATCTCATGCCCAATTGTGCCTAGGGAAGATGGGTCAAAAGAAGAATGGAAAAATTGTTCAGATTTATTTTCTGTTCTTTGCACTGTTTTAAAAGGGTTGGGGGGAGGCTAGCAAAGAGGTATGAACAGTCTGTGACTTGTTTCTAAATCATGTCCTTTTGCTTCTTTGACAAGGTAAGATCAATATTACGTGCAAAGGATGCCTCCCAATCTGGATTTTGAGATAATGCTGCTTGACATTCTCAGTGCTCGGTGAATAGGAAGCCATTGCAGCCATTGCAGCAGGGCTCCACCCCCAGAAGCCCCCAGCAGCCATTGCAGCGCTCATCCCCTCCAGGTGAGCAGGGCTCCACTCCACAGCCACAAGCCAAAGGTGCACGCCCGCCTCCAGCGGGCGGCGGCCCTTGGGCGGTGCCCGAAGGGCGGCGACAAAAGGGCGCAGGCCGTTTTGTGGCCGTTGTGAGGACCTATGATGCCTCCCTATACCTCCCTCACCTCCTCGCCCTCTATCACCTCCCTCCTTCTAGCCTTTCTCATGCACCCCCTCCTTCTCCCTCTTCCATCACCAGCGGCCTTTCTCCAGCCAACCTACCCCTTATTCTCACCCACGCCCATCCCCCCTCCCCACCCTCATCCCCCCTTACCCATTCCCCCTAGGCCCAAACCCGCGACACCCAGGTGTTCCACAGACCATTGTGGCCAATACGAGGCCAGTGCA
>QEPC01013578.1:54711-78476 GCA_003113815.1 Sphenodon punctatus
GTACTTGGAAAATACTTGGCACTCTATTTTATTTTACTGAATATTTTATTGAGTATTTGGGCAAGTTACCAATGACCAGCTGAACATTCAGAGCCGATCCTCAGAAACTCAGAAATATTCACAATTGATTTTTATTTTTATATTTATAACATGAAGATTTGGGGAAAAAGCAGGACTGAAACAAATATGCCTTTTTAAAATTTTTAAATAAATTTAACATTTGTTACTAAAAATGAATTTCTGAATTTGTCTTCTTCACTATTGCAAAAACTAGATATTTGTTTTGTTGGCCATTTTTACACAAAACGGTCCCACTCGTGCTCACGTGGATCTGCTGCATGGGCATGTGTGGGTGAAGCCCATGTGCATGTGCAGCAGAGCCCCACTTGACCATGGGGTAAGTGTTGTCAGGATCAGGCCCAAAGTATAATGTCACTCAAGGCTCCACTTTGACTCAGTTTATTTATACTCAGAGTACAAAGTCCCAGGCCAGGCACCAAGCCTCTGGCCAGTCACAGTCCTGATGCTAGAGCCTAGCCTAACTACAACCAAAGTCCCAGGCTAGCTCTGTGGTAAATCAATTTCCATGCTCTTCACATCAGGCTTCTCACTTAAAGGCCTTCTGGATCAGCATCCATTCAGACAGCCGCTAATAGAGAAGTGCACTCCACGACAGTCAGGAGCAGACTATCTTTAGCTTCCTGCTTGCCTCCCCTTTATACAGGTAACTCTACCCATGTATTTCCTCTTCCTGTGGGCAGCCATTTTAGGTTTTACCTCATGGCTGGTGCCATCTTGTGGCCTAGTCCTGCCACATACCTCCCCCCCTCACCCACCAATGGGATTACCGACAGGCGAGTCCATCTGACAATTTCTTTAAATATGACAACAACACAATATTATTCAGGGTCTAACATCCTGAAGTAGGGCTTTGCCACCCCCCTGGCCTCCACTTCGCCCCTTATAGCCAGGCCCATACCACCGGGTATCATGATAGAGTTTCTTTCAACTCATATTCATATACGTTTCTGTAGAGCTACTTTTAGCTTTCCTTTGTCTCCTGCAGGGGAGCAGTTCTCCGCCCTGTTTACAGGCCAATACCCTTTGGGGGTTTGAGAGGATGGCCTACCCATTCCTTCCGATCACTCTCCCCTGGGACCCTTTTGACCTTGTCAGGCCAGTCCAATATACACAATATGCTATCCCCTTCCCAGAGGTTACATTGCTGTATTTCTCCTTACTACCAGGGAGGTAATCCTCCACCTGGTTTACAGGCTTTACTAGTCTTGTATTTATACAATGTTAGAGGTTTCCTCCACCCATTACCACATACTTATGTAATTTGATAGCCTGTGGGCCTTCCCTACCAGGCTTAGAGTTACCTTCCACCCCATTAACTATTTGGGTTCCCTCCAACCATTACACTTCTTGCTTATTTTGGTTTCCTTCAACCATTATTTATTTATTTATTTTATTTATTTAATCATATTTTTACCCCGCCCCTCCTGAAACAGCTCGGGGTGGCTAAATAAAAAATACCAGTATAAAACATTTAAAAACATTCGTAAAATTGCAACAATTAAAACAGGGCAAAGGAACATATAAATTAATACAATAAATAAGGGTGGAGGGGGATAAAACAAAAACCTTCCCCCCCTCCCCAAAGGCCTGGGCGAACAGCGAGGTTTTGCAAATTGACCGGAATGTTAACAGGCTTGGGGCCAGGCGAGCTTCCTCCGGGAGGGAATTCCAAAGGCGTGGCCCGTCCACCAAGAATGCCCTCTCCATTGTAGCCCCCCGCTTCACACGGGGGACCTCAGAAGGCACCCCCAGCAGACCAAAGGAGCTGCTCTGGGGCACGGAGGGTGAGGCGGTCCCTGGGGTACGAGGAACCCAGACCATGAAGGGCCTTATAGATCAATACCAAAACCTTGAATCTGGCTCGGCTCGGCCGGGCTCGCTATCAGCAGCCAGTGCAGAGTCCGGAGCACAGGTGTTATGTGTTCCCGACGGCCCGTTCCCGAAAGGATCCAGGCTGCCTCATTCTGCACTAGCTGTAGCCTCTGAACCAGGAACAAGGGCAGCCCCACGTAGAGCGTGTTGCAGTAGTCCAGCCTCGAGGTGACGAAAGCATGGACGAGGGAGGCCAGGTCTGGGCTGGAGATGTAAGGACGAAGCTTCCATACCAGATACAACTAGCAGAAGCCAGCCTTCACCACTACCTCCACCTGTCGCTCCAGGCGGAGATCTGCATCCAATACCATCCCCCAAACGCCGAACCTCCTGGGCAATAGAAGAGTGAACCCCCCCAATCGGGGGCCGACGCCTCCCTCACTCTCCCCACCAACATCATCTCCGTCTTATCGGGGTTGAGCTTCAGTCTGTTCTGCCACATCCATTCCGCCACGGCCTCCAAACACTGGGATAGCACCGAGACAGCAGGGTCTGGTCAGGGGAAAAAGAGAGGTACAGCTGAGTATCATTAGAGCCTCCTTCAGCTCATTTTAATTCCCTGCCTGGGAGACAATCCTTTACCAGGCTCACAGTCTTTTAGGGTTTCCTGCAACTCATGTCTAGGAAGCACCTTGATGTAGCCTGTGAGTCTCCTCTGCCAGGCTTCTTCACTTATTCATAGAGCTACCTTCAGCTCTTTACTTTACATGTCCCCTTAGGCTATGCTAAGGCCCCTTACTGGGGTGCGAAGAAGGCCCACCCTTCTCTCCTAACCTTCCAGCCCTGGGACCCTTAAGCAGGACTGTTTCTGCATTGTACAATCATGTCAGGTTTCCTCCACCAACACACTACAATACAATTCCCATAGCTTTCATTTAGACACTTACGGCTTCCTGCAGCCTTTACCACTACCATGCTGGTCCTCTGCATGGATCCCCTCCCCCTTCATAAGAGGTTCCATCTCTCAGGGTTTAATAATTTCTCCCCTTTTTCCTGCTGTCAAGGGATTTTAGATTGTCTGGGATAGCCAGCATTACCCTTCTGCTCCCACTTTGCCTCATTCCAGAAGGAATTTTCTGTCATCCCACTACCTTGATCTTCCAAGGCTGCTCTAAGCACCTCTACTTCTCTATCTGCTCTTGCTTTTTGTATCCTTAATATATCTAATTCCTTCTTCAGCTACAGCTCATCTTTTGGTTCCTTCCAACCATTTTCCTTTTCAACCCCCTTTTCCTTCACGGTGGTTTGGGTTGCTGTATTTGTACAGCCCCAGTTACACTCCCACTGGGTTGTTTCTGGTTTGCTTAGGGTTATCACCTGTATCCCACAACTCAGGTGTTTCCCTTCCTTTGTTCCTTTAGTCTGGGTTGCTGCATTAGCTACTCCCCAGCCAAACTACCACTGAGTCGCAGTGGTTTTATTCTGTATTGCCGTCTGAGTCTGGGCCTCTAAACATTTTGATGTGGTGTTTAGTTCTATCTGTGAAGCTTCAGTACAGAAGAGTTCCCTTTCCTTATCCTTCATAGCTTTCCCCTTTTCTCTATCTCCTTGCCGGCGCACCCCCCAATGAGACAGGACACAAGCATACGCGTTTAAACGGCCGCACTCTTTATTCAAATTAACTTAAATCTGAATCAGAATTGGTGGGGGGAATCACTCAGCTCAGGGGATTGGCCCAATATACCATCCAGTACCAATCCCTATTAACCACTTAATGTCTCCCCCTCCCTTACAATATGCTGTTGGGAGGGGGAAAGGGCCCCTTCTGACCCGGAGGAAGGAGGATAGTGCCCTCAAGCTGGGGACAGTATGTGACCCTACTGCTCTCGTGATCACTTCTTCCCGGGGGTTGGCTCCACTGCTTGCCATACCCTGTAATTAAAGCAGGTGTCACTCTCCATCTCTTATGGAGATGACTCATATTCAGACTATAACCTACCTAACTGGTGCTGAACCCCTGCAGAGTGCGACAATATAAGGTCAGCAGCAAAACAAAAACGCACCTAATGGGCTCCTAAACCAATTAAACCAAATGGCCCCAACACTATGAGGAAGGTAAAAAAAACAGACAACAATGCGCCAATTATGTTACCCACCAAAAATTCCTTCCTGGCCCTACTAAGTGACCATTTTCACCAGAGTGTTGACTGGGCAGGTACGAGGGTGCTGCTCTGCCTGACTGCCACCTTCAACTGAGGAGGCAAGTGGACCCGGATTCCTAGCACCACCCCCTCTGGGGCGATGCTCCAATCAATGCACGCGCTCTTCGTGCTTAAACCTGGCAGGGGCTGCCTAGCAACCCCAGTCGGTCCACGCCAGCGAGAGCGTGGTCGTACCTCGCACCCCCCATGCAAGTGAAAGTCTACGCCCCTGGGGGCGGAGAGAAAGGAGAGACCCCCCCTCAGTCGTCTGCGCTACCCCATCTCCCCCGTCACCGCCACGGGGGCAGCAAAGGGGCAATTTGTTAATTCTTCAGTTTCTCTCTCCAAGGTTTCATTCTCTTGTACTATTTCCTTCATGATCCCAGCTATTTTTAATATATTGTTTCCAGTTACTATAGTCAGTCTCCTGCTGTACTTTTCTTGGGGTTTTCTTTTCCTAGGGGCTGTCTTCTACCTAGCCAATCTTTTTTTTTAAAGTCCCCTATTTCATGGCAGACCCAACAGTTCCCTTCCTTCACTGGCCTGTTCTCTTCCACCTCTGTTTCTCCAACTGTTGCCTCACAGGTGGCCACAGTTACACTTCTATTGTTTTTACTTTTTACCACCCTATTTCTCTCTTTTCCCAGGGCAGTCTTTCTTTAAATGTCCTAGCTGGTGGCAAACCAAACAGGTCTTTTCTAAGGCCAGCTGCACCGCTCTGTCCTTTTTTAAGTCTTGGCACCTAGACCCATGCCTTGCCTCTCTCTGGCTTCCCAGAGTTTAAGTAACTTCCTCAGATAAATAAGGGCACCCTTTCCATAAGTGTCCCCAGAGCCCACAATGGTAAGAGTTTCTTGGGGTTCCTCAACTGGGTACACCCCGGTACCTTTCTTCCCTTGCTGTCTGTCTGTGGGGATTCCTCCAGTTCCATGGGGCACATTGTATTCGTTGATCACCACTTCACCATTGTACTTCCTGCTCTACTAAGCCCTACAAGCTCATGGGTTGCCGCCATCTTGATTGTGCTCTTCTAGCAGCCATCTTTTTTTCTAGGATCCACATCACGTCTTTGGGTTTGGGCAAACCTCCAGGCTCTAGCCCTGCTCGAGCCACTGTCCTTCGGTGAGCTCCTTTGCACCTCGCTATTTGCACCTCACTGTGCCCACCCAGCACAGTCCTCTCTGGGTGCACTCCTCTACAACACTCCCCTGCTCCAAGACCTTATCGCCGTGGGGAATCAGTGGAATGACAACCAGCAAGACATGCCCGCATCCGCCACTATTTTGTAGCAGGACCCCACTTGACCATAGGGTAAGTGTTGTCAGGATCAAGCCCAAAGTATAATGTCACTCAAGGCTCTACTTCGACACAGTTTATTTATACTCCGAGAGTACAAAGTCCCAGGCCAGGCATCAAGCCTCCGGCCAATCACAGTCCTGATGCTAGAGCCTAGCCAAACCACAACCAAAGTCCAAGGCTAGCCTTGTAGAAACTCACTTTCATTGCGCCTCACATCAGGCTTCTCCGTTAAAGACCTTTTGGGTGCATTCGCACTCCCACGACCCATGAATCCCCACTCATCCCCCATGCATCCCCACTCATGGAGCAACCAGCGAAAATGGAGATTGCTCCATGAATGGGGATGTGGGTGTCACTCCCCATCGGTGTCACTCCCCAAGGTGCCCGTGGGCACCGGCACCCACGTGCTGCCCATGCTGCGTCGCACGCACCCTCCTCCCAAGCCTCATATAAAAATGGCCTTTGTTTTATTTGCTTTATTCTGATCACTTTGGTAGTTCAGAATTCAGTATTCAATTTTCACTTTGGCAGTACTAGGTTTTTGAATTGTTAAATGTGAATAGAATGTAATTTGACCATCTATGTCAGGGGAGGGGAACTTTTTCCATCTGGGGGTCACTTTGAAAATTAATACAAGCTCCAAGGGCAGCATAGAAGTTGGGGGTAGGCGTGCTTAAGTTGAAAAGAGATCTGTGCCATGTTTGTTCCCACGATCTATTTGTGCCATGATCTGTTTGTTGCCCTGATCTCTTTGTGCACAAGAAAGCAGGTCTTTGGTTTCTTACCCTGAGCTCTGTCTTTCAGTGTTTGAGGACAACTCAAACTCAGACTGGATCCAGGGGCCAGATCCAAAAATGGGTCAAATAAAAAACTAGTTTCAGGCCACTTTTCATTTGATTAATTTTCATAATTTATATCCCACCCCCTCCTGCCCAAAGGCAGCTCAGGGCAGCTAACATACAAATTATAAAAATATACAAAACCTTAAAATAGAATAATCTATACAATATTTTAAAAACTCGCACAAACAGCCAGGTTTTGCAATGTCTACAGAAGGAGGGGAGATCCAGAGACAGGAAAACCTCCACCAGGAGAGAGTTCTGCAGCCGTGGTATGGACACCAAGAATGCCCTCTCAAATGTCACCACCCGGTGGACCTCCAAGAGGGCACCCCTGGCCGACCACAAGAGCTGATCCAGGATCCGGGGGATGAGGTTGTTTCGCAGGTAAGCAGGACCCAGGTCTTTTAGGTCTTTAAAGGTAAGAACCAACATCTTGAATCAGGCCCGGAAGGCTATAGGCAGCCCGTGCAGAGAACGAGCGGAGCACCGGTTTTATGTGCTCCCGGCAGTACATGCTGCACCAGCTGCAGTCTCCAGATCATCGCTGCAGATATCCAATGCTTCAAATTTTTTCAAACTGACTTATTGTACCAGATCTAATTGAGATACGCTTTTCTATCCAATTCTGTCTTAATCAGATGAAAGCAAGACTTCAAACCAAAGTATTGGAAGCCAAATTTCAGGTTTTTCTAATAAATGTAAAATGAAGAGAACTCAACCACACACTATGTAAATTCAAAGGGTATATAAATTTAGCTTGTCCGAGGCATCACGCTGATTGGCTTCAGAGAAAAACAGAAGCTAGTGCATCCCTTCAAGACAGTTCTGAAATGGGAACCTAGAGTTGCTGCTAGATGTTTTCTAACTAAGGGTGTTTTATGGCTGTAAAGTCTTTAATTTAATCCTATATAGAGACAAAAATCACTGAATTTATTAGGTAGATGGCTGTCTGCAGTTGTCCATGCTTATGATTGTTATATATTTATTTATTTATTTAAAATATTTCTGAGTTGCCCCCCATGCCTACGGCATCTCGGGGCATGTACAATTCCATAAAAACATAATAAAAACATTTTAAAACACAATAAGTTAAACTTAAACAGGATTGGGGAACAAAATTTAGAAATAAAGCAAAACAAAAGGAAGGGGAGAGCCAAAACACTATTCCACCCTCCTCCCCACCTCCCCAAAGGCCTGGGCGAACAGCCAGGTTTTACAGACCCACTGGAAAATCAAAAGGCTTGGGGCCAGGTGATCTTCCTCTGGGAGGGAAATACAGAAATGTGGCCCACCACCAAGAATGCCCTCTCCATTGTAGCCCCCCGCTTCACACGGGGGACCTCAGAAGGCACCCCCAGCAGACCAAAGGAGCTGCTCTGGGGCACGGAGGGTGAGGCGGTCCCTGAGGTATGAAGGGCCCAGACAATGAAGGGCCTTATAGATTAACACCAATACCTTGAACCTGGCTCAGCACGCTATCAGCAACCAGTGCAGACTCCGGAGCACAGGTGTTATATGCTCCTGACAACCCGTCCCCACCAGGAGCCGGGCCGCCGCATTCTGCACTAGCTGCAGCCTCTGAACCAGGAACATGGGCAGCCCCATGTAGAGCGCATTGCAGTAGTCCAGCCTCGAGGTAGCGAAGGCATGGATAAGGGAGGCCAGGTCTGGCCTGGAGATGTATGGACGCAGCCTCCGCACTAGAAACAGCTGGCGGAAGGCGGCCCTCAACACTACCTCCACCTGCTGATCCAGGTGGAGATCCAAGTCCAACACCACCCCCAGACTCCGAACCTGCTGAGCTATCAGAGGGCGAACCCCCCCCATCAGGGGGGCTGACACCTCCCTCACCCTCCCCATTACCATCACCTCCGTCTTATCGGGGTTGAGCTTCAGTCTGCTCTGCCGCATCCACTCCGCCACAGCCTCCAAACACTGGGACAGCAACAAGACAGCAGAGTCTGGGTCTGCTGAAAAAGAGAGGTACAGCTGAGTATCATCAGCATATTGGTGACATCGCACCCCAAAACCTCTCACAAGCTCCCCCAAGGGCTGCATGTATACATTAAATAATACCGGAGACAGAATAGAACCCTGCGGAACGCTGCAGGACAAGGCGCAGGGGCAAGATGTTTCAGCTCCCAACACCACCCGTTGGCTTCTCCCCGAGAGGAATGAGCGGAACCATTCAAGAACAGTCCCATCCAGACCCCCCAGGTCATGCAGCCGTCTCAACAACAGCCCATGGTATCAAAAGAGGCTAAGAGATCTAGCAGGATAAGAAATGTAGAACATCCTGCGTCCATCTCCCGGCGGAGATCATCGACCAAGGCCACCAGCACTGTCTCAGTGCCGTAGCCGGGACGGAACCCAGATTGAAAGGGGTCCAGGAAACCGATGCTGTCTAAATGTGCCTGGAGCTGGATCACCACCGCCCGCTCATAACCTTCCCTAAAAAGGGAAGGTTAGAGACAGGTCGGTAGCTGGTGAGTGCGTCCACATCCAATGATGGTTTTTTCAGCAGGGGGCACACCACAGCCTCCTTGAGGCTGGGCGATAACCTCCCCTGCTGCAGTGACACGTTAACCACTCTTACCAGCACTGTCCTCAATGCCTCCCTGGAGGCTTTCACCAACCAGGAAGGGCAAGGGTTCTGTGACACAGGAGAATGTTTGAGCTATCGGTGTGTAAAATGGGTGTGTGTATGCGTAACACATCTGATAAGAACATAATTGCCGTATGGTGTTAGGAACACCACCATTCCCCCCCCCAAAGACCAGAGACCCCCTCCCCCTTTTGGCAGCACCCCACGAGACACAGGTCAAAGAGTGCAGGGAAACAGATGGGGGGAAAGGAGAAAGAAAGAAAAAAAAATGCTCCTTGCAAAACTGGTCTGGTCGGAAGGAATAAGAATGAAACAAGGGAGGCTTCCAGGTAAATAACAGAGCAGCCAAAAAACAGGTGGCCTCCCTCTTTTGAGATGAGTCCTCCGCAGCCGCCTGAAACTCTGAGCAAGCAATAGATCGATCATCAGGTCGATCACACCCCGCCCGTTTAGAAATAGCTCCCTTCCTCTGTCTCTAGAAACTCCCTTTTGCCCTCTTGTTTATTCTGCCATGCCCTCCCATTGAAAGCCTCCAAAGCTGTGTTACAGAAGCTCCCTTTAGCCCTTTGACTCATCCTGCCCTGCCCCCATTGAAATCCTTCAGAGCTTTGTTTCCCCCAAACACATCATGCAAAGGTTTCTTTTTCAGCCCTAGCGTTTCTGAGGTACTTTTAGGAACACCTTTTGTGCACGTTTGAGACCCCTTGCCCCCCTCTCAAAACCCCATAACTGCCCTTGCCCCCATCAGCAAATGGGGTCATTCTTTAACACAAACACAAGCAGGTTACTCTGTGCGAGCTTGCCTCAAGGATCTCTCCCGACCACTACCCCCTTTTGGTCTGTCCAAGCTTCTCCCCCCCCTTCTCTCCGAATGCCACTGGATCTACAGGGTTACCTGTCCCTTGTCAACAGGTTTGGATAGATAATATTGCTTATTTCCCCCTTTCCCCTGTCTCTCCCTTTCACAACGTCCACTTACACCAGAGAACCAGACCGGAGGGTTTTGCTTGTAAAATAATGTGTATATGTCAATTGTGTTTGTGTGGGAACGTATAGAACTTATTTGTATGTAATATACCTAGTCCTTTGTTAACAAAACTCCCTTATTTGTATCAGAGTATCCCCTTTCCTGTGTTGGGGTGTGGGAGGGAGATTCCAGACAGCTGGCACTGCATCACGTCCTCAGACTGATCCCAGTGGACACGCGCAAACCCTTTGAATCAATTCGGCTAATTTCCCCTACATTTAAGAGGCTGTTTGGATATTGGGGTACCGGCCCCCAATATTCACTCATGCAGTGGGTCCATGTCCTACCAATGGTGCTGGACCAGCAGTCCATCTAGCCCAGCATCCTGTCTCTGACAATGGCCAGCTCCGGTAGCTCAAGAGAAGTACATGTACAGGTCTTGGAGGTGTGACCCATCTCCGGCTGACTGCTTCCAACTACTGGTAGCAAGGGTAGCCCCATGTAGAGCATGTTGTCAGTAGTCCAGTCCTGAGGTGATGAATGCATGGATGATAGTGGCAAGATTGGAGCCTGAGATATAAGGCCGAAGACACCAGACCAGATGTAATTTACAAAAGGCATTCCTCACCACAGCTGCCACCTGAGCATCCAGGCAGAGCCGTGAGGAACCAAGGAGGGGCACACCTCATCAGTGATGGGAACCTTCACCCCTCTCCACCAACATCGCCTCCATTTTATCAGGATTCAGCCTCAGACGACTTGCTCTCATCCAATTCCCCACCGCAGCCAGAAACCGGGTAAACACCAAGACTGCAATGCCCGGGTCAGATTTAAATGAGAGGTAGAGTTGGGTGTCGTCAGCATACTGATGACACAGAACCTCAAACCCTCTCACGATCTTACCCAAAGGCTGCATGTACACACTGAACAGGAGAGGGGACAGAATGGAACCCTGTAGAACGTCACAGGTGAGATCCTGGGGATATGATGAAAAGTCCCCCAGTACCACTCGCTGAGTTCTTCCGGCCAGGAAAGAGAAGAACCATTCAAGAACAGCACCACCCACCCTGGTACAGTCCCACAGGCGGGTCACCAACATCTCGTGGTCAACTGTGTCAAAAGCCGCTAGCAGATCCAATAAAATCAACAGAGTGGACCAACCCCAGTCCAACTCCCGGCACAGATCATTCACCAAGGCCACAAGTGCAGTCTCAGTGCCCATATCCTGGATGATAGCCAGACTGCAAGGGATCAAGGAAACCGATGCGGTCCAGATGTCCCTGGAGCTGCTGAGCCACTACCCATTCAATAACCTTCCCTTAAAAGGGAAGGTTAGAAACTGGCTGATAACTGGCCAAGGAATTTTGCCACATGGGCTGAGGTTCCCCACCCCTGATCTACTCATTCAAATTGGCCAAAGCAATGAAGAATGGATCAGATATTCGTTTCAGCTCCAAAGAAAGGAAAAAAGGAAGTGGAAGCTTGTCAGAGCCTCTGTGAGACAAACATGAAGCTGAGGGTGACTGCAAGCTCGATGGAGAGATAAGAAAGCAAAAAAGCAGGGCTAGCTTGGAGGAAAAGAAATAAATAAAAAATAAGGCTCTTTTTGTTACTGCCAGTTTCTCTAGCAGTGGAAAGAAAATGGTTGATTATGGGGAAAGGCACTGAAACTTTACACATATTTTTGATAGTTTTGTATGAAAAAGTTTACTACTCCAGGAATAAAAATAACTGTCCCCCCTGTGAATAAGTCAGTAATCATGTGCGTGCATAATAAAGCATACCCAGAAACAGGCTGTGCTACAGTGCTTGATTTACAAAAGTGATGGCATGATGACAATCAGTCAAATTAAATCTTTCAGTGAGATGTGTGACTCATCTCTAAAGAAAGCTAGTAATTAGAGGCTTGAAGTTAACAGCTCAGAAATCAGTCACAATTATGGGGTATGATGCTCACATGACACTCCATCGTCAAAGGGAAGAGATCCCCCCCCCCAATAAAATGAAATTAGCAGAATCCAAACAAGTAGTATAGGTGGGTTTAGAAAAGGATCGGATTAGTTCTTGGAGGATAGGTCCATTAATGACTATTAGAGAAGTAGGTTGGGGGATGTAAACTCTCAGGAGCTGCGATCAAAGAACAGGGAATGGATTGCCCCATTATTTATTTAAATAAATAAAATAAATTATGACCTCTTGGGTATTTCTCCAACACGACCCAGATTGACCACTGTCGAAGAAAGTGCTGGGCTCGATGGACCGTTGGTAGGACCCAGTGTGGCACTTCTTTTGTTCTTGGTATTTCACCCCCTCTGTGTCCTACACACCTACCACATACCATACAATTCCTACTTGCAGGGTCAGTGTGATTTGTCAATAGCTTGTTCTATATGGTGGGCAAAAATTGGCCACACCAATGCAGAATACTGTTGGCTCTTAATCAGGAAAATGATAATCAATGGTGCTGCTTAAATGGGACAACACTTTGGGAATGTCTCTTCTCAGTGACACAATTGTTATTGAGATTGAGTCTCTTTTAATTGGTACAGCCTCCTATGCAGAATATTTTTACATGTCCCAGGGTGCCCTCGTAAAGAGGTTTCTACTATTTCCAAATTAATCACTTCAATCTCTGAAACGGAGCTGAAAAAATTATCCGTAGAAACATAAGTCTGTCAAATTTATGTTATTTCAACCGAATCTGATAAAATGGATAATAATAACTCCTATTCATTTCTATTTCATCAGGTACTGGTTAGTTATTTTGGAGATTTGGGATATTTTGGTTTTTCTTTTTGATGATTTCATTGTTTCAGTATTTTGGTTCTGTCATTTAAGCACTCTGATGTTCTAGAGTCGGCACTGGCTGCCAATAGCTTTCTAGGCACAATTCAAGGTACTGGTTTTGACTTATAAAGCTCAAAATGGCTTGGACTTCAAACATTTGAAAGAACACCTCTTCCTTCATGTCCCATTGTGGTCTCTGTCAGCTGGGAGGGCCCTTTTTCAAGTACCATCTGCCCATAAAGTTTCTACAGCAAGGACACACACACAGGCATTTTCAGTGGCTGCCCTGCAATTATGGAACTCGCTAACCTTGAATGTTTTTCTAAGCCCAAATCTGCTCGGCTTCCAGAGACAAAGGGTATTTTCAGACGTTACGAGATCACAGTCAACCACAGTGAACCACAGTCAATCCCGCGGTGGGGCCAAAGAGCCCTGAACGTCTGTTCGGCAGCTGTCAGATGTTCACCACAGTCAATACCCACATTATTATTATTATTATTATTATTATTATTATTATTATTAACAAACATTTATATAGCGCCAGCAGTGTACCTGGAACTTTACAAAGTAATAAAATAGACACGGTCCCTGCCCCTAGGGCTTACAATCTGAGAGACAGGAGCTGGGGGAGAGACTTAGGAAGGGGAACAGAGGGAGAGACAAGGGGTCTAACATTCATGAAGATGCGAGGTCTCAAGTGCACGTACTTGGCTTGGTTACGATGAGAATGACAGCAGGCAGGTCCATGTTGCAAGGATAAGGGTAAACCGATCGTAGGTATAGGAATAGTGGCTCAGCAGGATAAAGAGTCAGACAGAGCAGAGCGAAAGAGGTGAGTTTTAAGGAGAGATTTGAAGGTATGAAGGGAGGGGGCAAGGCGGATGTGGACAGGGAGGGAGTTCCAGGCATGGGGGGCAGCAAGTGAGAAGGGACGAAGGCGCTTAGGGGAGCAGGGAAGGCGTGGAAGGGTGAGAGAAGGGACAGAGGAGGAGCGAAGTGCACGGGCTGGAGTATGGAGGGCGATAAGTGCAGAGAGGTAGGGGGGAGCAAGGTTGTGAAGAGCTTTATAGGTGAAGACTAGGAGCTTGTGCAGGATTCGTTCAGGAAGGGGAAGCCAGTGAAGCGAAGAGAGGAGGGGCTGCACATGGTCGAAGCGACTGGCGAGGTAGATGACCCTGGCAGCAGAGTTTTGGACAGAGATGAGGGGAGAAAGGTGAGACCGGGGAAGGCCAGTGAGAAGGAGGTTACAGTAATCGAGGCGAGAGATGACCAGAGCATGAACAAGAGTTTTGGCAGATGAGACAGAGAGAAAAGGGCGAATCTTAGCAATGCTATGGAAGGAGAAGCGACAGGATTTAGCAACAGAGTCAATGTAGGGTTTAAAAGAAAGAGCTGAGTCAAAGATGAAGCCTAGGCTACGGGCTTGGGGGACAGGCAGGATGGTGACTCCATCAATAGTTATTGACATTGAGGAAGGAGAGGAAGGATGAGGGGGGAAGAGGAAGGATGAGGGGTCAAAATCAACCCCTCTGGGCTCCCCCCCCACCCTGTCTGTGTGCCTCACCTGGGTCCTTCAGCTTCTGCCTGGGCTGCTGTGCGTCGGCCTCCTCGCCTGCCTTCCTCTGGTGCCAGGGCATTCCATGCCCTGTAGGAGGCATGTACCACATGGGGTCAAAATCAACCACGCTTCCAGACCTCCATCCCGGACCATCTCCGAAAGCGTGGTCAAAGAGATTCCCAACATGAAACAAAAAAAAGTAACGTCTGGAAGGTAATCACTGGTCGGATTTAAAGAAAATTATTTCCAGCTGGGGACAAAGTACGGAACGGCACTGCCAGGCAACCAGCAACAACACAGGCCACGGAGGGAGATTTAAAGGGCACACGGCAGCAGGGAAACGTGGCAGGATGGAGCGAGGTGGAAGGAAGAGGAAAGCAGCGGGTGAAAGAGCAAGGGAGGAGGAGGAGGTGGAGGCACGGGCGGAGGAGGAGGTGGTTGTGCTGCACATGAAGGAGGTGCAGGGACATCAGCACCAGTAGCAGCAACAGGAGAAGCAAGGACAGACCACCCTGGGAACATTGACCGGCCCGGGGGAGGAGGCACCCCAGCAACAGGTAAGGGGAACGAATGGGAGTGGACCCGGCAGAACAGGGGCACCACGGGGGGGGGGGGAATGATGGCCGGCCGGCCGGCAGGTGAAGAGAATGGGGGAGGGATGTGGGACCATGGCAGACCAGCACCTGAACACCCAACAACCCCCCCGCTTCTGTTCTGCAGAGACGCAAATGGGCCTGGGAGCCCGAGCCCCTGGAGGAGATGGGCCCTGCCCAGATGGAGGAGCAGGATCAGGAGGTGGAGGAGAAGGAGGAGGAACCAGAGGGGAGAAGGGGGAGAAGGCTGTACCAGCGAGGGGGTCTGTGGGAGCTCCGGGAGACCCGGGACTTTATCCGCATCTGGGGGACCCTGTAGCATCAGCTGGAGCTAGCGCTCAATCAGAGAAATGAGCATGTGTTCTGGGAGATATTGTGGGAAAGGGAGGCAGCGGTGCATCACTGGACTGTCGCCCAGTGCCGCTCCAAGGCCAAAGAGCTAAAGAGGGGGTACAAGACCATACGGGACAACAACCAGCGGTCCGGACATGGACTCTGGACTGCCCCCGTCTACGATGCCCTGGACTGCATCCTCCATATGAAGGGATCAATAGTCACCCCACAACTCGTGGGGAGCACTGTGGTCCAGTGCAGGGAATGGGCCAAGGTACCCCCTCTCCTCGCCGCCCCACAAGAAGGCACCCGCTCCGGGGCCCGAGACCCCCTGGAGGAATGCCCCGGGACCTCGGAGATGAGCAGCCCCCCCCGGACAGCAGCCCGGAGAGCCCCCACCCCCTGGCCAGACAGCCGGACTCTGAGGCCGGTACCCTCATCACCCTCAGCCAGCAGTTGCAGGGGGAGCACAGCAACATATAGGGGCCAGCCTCGGAGGGATCGGAGATGGACATTGAGGGTAAGTAGGCAGATGGGATGGGGGGATGGACCCGAGGCAATGGGGGAGGGGGTTGGTTGGGGATGGCCCGGCCAGGGGGCAGGCCCCACCCAGGCCTGTCAGCCTGTGACACGGGTCCAGGGCCAGGGGGGCTTCCAGGGCACCCCAGAAGCCCTCCACCAACCATCCCCCCATACCCTACAGGGCATGGAATGCCTTGGCACCAGAGGCAGGCAGGCGAGGAGGCCGGCGCACAGCAGCCCAGGCAGCAGCCGAAGGACCCAGGTGAGGCACACAGACAGGGTGGGGTGGGGCCCAGAGGGGCGGGAAAGGGTGGGCGGGCACCCGGGGTGGCAAACGACTAACCACCATGTACCCTACAGGACAGCCGGAGGGGCCACAGCAACCTGGGACCATGCCCCCAGTCCAGCGGATGAGGGACCACCGGGCACAGGTACGGTGCCGGAGGGAGGACCAGGCAGACAACATTGTCCAGACCACCACAGAACAGGGGGAGAAGATGATTGTGGCTGTGGACTGAATGGAGGTGGCCATAGAGTGCTCCCTGGAGCAGGCGGAGGTAAGGAACCAGAGGCTCCAGGCAGAGGTATGCCTGGAGCAGAGGCGGGAGCACCTGGAGCACAGCAGGCAGTTAGAGGCATTTGGGTGGGTGGAGTAGGCCATCACGGGGATGGTGCAGGAACATTCCGCCAAGATGGACAGGTCCCATGACATTGGGACCTCCCTGCTCCTGCATGCGGGCACTGTGTGTGCCTATGTGATGGCATCTAACCCGCTGGGCACCCTGCCTGCCCAGGGCCCCATGCCGGGCCCCTCAGCACCCCCACCGCCTCCCCAACCACCCCAGCCACCTCTACACCAGCAGGGGCCCTGCATCTGCCTCCCGGTCCGTGCCGACCTCCAGAGGGAGCAGCCACCCAGGGGGGCCCTCGGGTCCTCCCTCCCTCCCACCACCGCCTGCCCCTCTGGACACAGAGGCATCCCAGGACACCATTGGGGACACGGACAGTGGGGTGGAGGGCAGGTCCCAAAGCTTCGTGCTGCCCACAGGGTGCTTGAGGGGGTGCCCTAGGAAACACGGGGGCTGGGGGGACGAGGGGGAAGGGGGAGGGTGGTCTGAGGGGGGGGCGGTGATGGTAGTGGTGGGAGCACGGGTAAGCGGATGATATAATAAACGCTCGACTGACACTGCTGCCCCCTGTGGTCTGTTCAGGGGCCCAGAGATGGGGGTGGTGGACCATGCCCATATAGGGGCTTGGCCAGGGAATCCCCAGGGCCTCCAGGGGGTGGGCTGGGGGGGTGGGCAACCTCACGCCTGGGCCCACCCGGCTGATGGGCCTGGCTAGGGCGGCATGGATGCGTTTGGCATAATGGGTTGTCCATGTTCATGTACAGAGGCACAGGGTCGGATAGGCATGGGGTATTCGACAGAAGCACCATCAGTCTCGCACACATTGTACAGAACACAGCAGGCACTGATCACCAGGGCCGAGGTCTCCACCGTGTAGTCTAGCTGGCCGGCGAGGCTCCTCCAGCGCTGCCTGAGGGCTCCAAACACCCACTCGACCACGGTCCTGCTGGCACACAGGCAGGTATTGTAAAGCGCCTCCTCCAGGTTCCGGGCAACCAGGTATACCTTCATCAGCCACTGGGTGAGGGGGTAGGCCGGGTCCCCCAGGATACAGGGGGGCATCAGAACCCCCTCAATCCGGGCCATCCCCACATCTGCGAAGTCCCCCCAGTAGTTCCGGGCATAGAAGGGGAAATGGTCATGATCTGGGCATCGTGGCTGCACCTGGAGTTGCCCGTGAAGATGTCTATGAACCTCCCCTCGTGGTCTATGACTGCCTGCAGTTGCAGGGAGTGATTCCTGTGCCTGTTGACATACTCCGCAGCCTCCCCCGTGGAGGGGCAGAGGATCTCAATGTGGGTGCCGTCCACGGCACCCATGCAGTTGGGGAAGTCCCCAGCCATGAAGCCGGCTATCACGGGCCCCTGATCCACCAGCTGGATGACCCCGTACAGGAGTACGCCCTCCACAGTCTCACAGACATCTATGAGGATACAGTCCATGGTGCTCACCCTTACACCAAAGTGCTGCGAGACTGACGGGCAGGAGTCGGGCGTTGCCAGGGTCCAGACCCCGATGGCCACCCGCTGGACCATGGGGATGGGGGTCGTCATGGGGGTATGCTGTCGCTCCAGCCAGGGCGTGAGCAGCTCTGCAAGCCTCAGTAGGGTGAGCTTGTCCATCCGAAAGTGTGCCCTCCAGGCTGCCTTGTCCCACTGAGCCAGTGCCCGAGACCACCAGCCCTGGGCCCGCTCCATGACCCATAGCTGCCGGGCAATGGGCATAGCGAGCAGGGAGGCCCGGTGCATGGTGTCCTTCCTCCATTGGAGGCACCCGGCCACCTTGCAGATTTCTGCAGGCCTGGTCTGGCTGTGACTCACGGCCTGTAAGTCTGCCCCAGACACCCACTGTGCCCTGAGATGGGCCAGGGAGCGCCTCCAGTCTTGGTGAGCCCTGCGGGCCCTTGCAGTGCTCCAGGCCACAGTAACCTGCAGGCAGGCTCCCAGGTGCACCTCAACGGTCTGGATGCGCAGTTGATCAGTGTGGGCATGGTATCACTGGGCATAGAGTGCAAGGAGCATCCCACATGCACCCAACCTGTCCTGCTCCATGGTGAGGTGAGCCCCTGGGGACTGCTGGCGGCCTTGATATAGGGTGGGACAGGATGTGCCCACCCCCTGGCTGCCTGTGCCGGCTCCTGTAGGGTGGGCAGCCTGGGGCAGCGGGTGTCCGGTATTGAGCGCACCTGCTGTCCCTGCCGGGAGTCGTGTACACAGCCCGGCGTGCACCTGGGTGTGCAGGCTGCAGCTGCATGTATCCTGTCATTACCTCCCACCTCTCCCTGTTGACAACATCGTGTCCTTGCCAGCCTGATTAGTGGGTCGGCTGTCCTATCTAGGGCTGATGTGGCAGCAGCTGTTACGGCGCCGCGATTCCATTCTGTCATTTCAGAATTGCCCGCGCCACACCGCAGCTTTTCTGTGAACATTCGACTAATTCCGCCGGCATTCTGAAAATTGCGGAATTGCAGAAAAATTGCAGAAACTGTCAGAAAACCACTGTTCCGCTATTGTGTGACATTGGTGGAATGGCAGAAGTAGTGAAAATGTCATGTTTCTGCTATTTTGCAAAGCCTGTGGAGGTAACAGAATGAAATTAGCGGAACTGCGGAAGTAGCAGAATGAAACTAGCGGAATGAAAGCCTCTGCCACACCATACCACTAATTGTGGAAATGCTGTTTCCGGCTGAAATAGCTACTGCTGCGACATTCCGCTACAACCCTAGTCCTGTCTGTGTGCTCGGTTCCTGCAGCTGTGCTGGATCAGCACCCCACGCCTCTCTCTGCTGCCATACATTGCTTCGGCCTGTGGCTTTTTCAGCCTTGGTGCCCCCCCGAGCCCCCTCCCGCCCCTGGAGGGAATGTGGGCCCCCTATCTATAGTGTTATTCTCCCTGGCATGCTAGACTATGGCTGGCTGTGCTTCCACTGGGCTCCCAGCTCCTGGCCCCCATGGGGCCCCCATCCATGGTCCTTCCAGGAGACCATGGCCCTGTGTGACCTGTGGCATACCCCAGCGGTGCAATTGCTGCTGCGCTACCTGGACAACCTGTTGGGTGCTTATGCGAGCCTGAGCTCTGGCCTTCGTTACTTCGGCTATGAGGAGAGTGCCTGGGATTGCCAGCTGCATGCTGAGACACTGGGGCTGGTTCCCTTTCCCGATGGGAGCATTCCAGAGATGAGGTGCTCGCATGTGGCTTGGTCTGCAGAGGAGACCGTGTTCACCCTGTCTGTGTGCATCCTGGCTGCCTACACGGTCTGTCTGGCAAAGGGGGTCCCGGTCTTGGCTGTGTCCTACTTTGGCTGCGTTCACGGGGCCCATGGGTACCAGTGCTCCCATGGGGGAGTGTATCACCGGCTGTTGGAGCTGGGTCAGCTTCCGTGGCCCCCTGCTGCCAATTGCTGCGTGTCTGAGCCTACCGTGGCGGAGCTGGCGGTGTTGTCTGGTGTGTGGTCCCATTCCGATTTGCAACTGGGTCTCTCCATGCAGGATCCCTTCGAGGCTTACTACCTGATTGCCCACCACATGTCCATTCAGGGGTACCACCGGGGAATGCTTCATTGGCCCCACCTCATTCACTAGGTGGGGCACTCAGCACCTGGGCCTTTCTTGGCCCCCAGCAGCTGGCTGTGAGTCCTCCTGTGCCTCCCAGACCCCTGTTCCTGGCCCCTGTGTGGGCTCCCAGCTCTGCCATGCTGCCGTGGCCCGCTGCCTGCTCCCTCCTTGCTGACCCGGACGTTCTGCTGTGCTGCCTGCTTCCTGGTTTGTCGCTGCCCCTGCCTGTGGCTCCGGGACCCCTCCGCCCCCCCCGTCTGCCTCTGCCCCCAGTGTTCCCCTCCATGGCTGCCATCTCCATTGTCCTCGTCCGGCACCCTGACCGCCCCCCCCCCCCGGCTTCCTCCCGGTGGTGTGTGTGTGAGTTTGGACCTGGTGCACTGCCCTGGACCTCCTCTCTCCCCTCCATCACCCCTTTGCCGGTGCTTGGGTTCCGAGTGTGCCTCCTGGACAGTTCCTGGCCTGCTCCCTGTTCTGTGTGTGCTCCCGCTGTGCCCGGACTGCCTGTGGCCCCCCGTTACGGGACTGCCTGTGTTGCTGTGGGAGTGCCCATTCGGACTGTTCTTTATTGGGTGTTCTGGTTGCCGTTGCCTGTGTCCTGCTGTGCCCCTGTGCCATTTCCCCTCCTCTTCCCTGGCCCTGGCCCTGCCCTCCCCCTCCATGCCCATCGTGCCTTGTGTGGTGTCTGTCCCGCTGTGTCTCCCCCCCTCCCTTTCCTTTCCGGGTGTGTGCGCACCCAGGCGTGTGTGTTTGTGCTGTGTGTTCCTCTGTGCCCTTGCTGTCTCTGTGCCTGTTGTGTGTGGTACCTAGGTGGCTCTTCTCCCTCTCCCCCCTCCCTTCCTGTTTCCCTTGTGTGGGCGTTCCCTTTTGGCTTTGTTTGCCCTCAGCCGGCCATGTCTGTGTCCCACCCCTCCCTGCCGCCTTCTGGGTGTTTTGATCACAGCCGGGAATCGGCATCACATCTGTTGTGCCGTCCCGGACCATGGTCTGATGGCCTGATTCCCTGCCATAGTCCTGATCCTGTCACATCTGTTCAGTGCCTTCTTTGACCATGGGGGGTGGTTAGCCGGTTCACCACTGCTGGGAATCCACTGTGGTGACTCGGGACCGTGTAATGTCTGAAATCACCCAAAGTAAGATATTTTTTGTTTGTCCAGATATTTGGCAGGTAGGGGCAGGGCTGGCTTTACCACATCAAGACTCAGTCCCAGACATGACACTGAGTCTAGGGCCCCATAGATGGTGGTTCTGAGGGGATGGGGCCATGGAGAAAGGGGGTGAGATGACCAGGGGCTCCACATATTATCATGGCCTTGGGCCCCGTAAATTCTATGGCCTTTCCTGGGTTGTGGTAGGTTTGGGGTGTTGTGAGTTAGCATATTTTATCTGTTTTTATTTGGGTATTCTAATATTTTTGTATATGTTCATTTATTGCCACCCACTCTGAGCCTTAAGGGAACTGACAGACTATAAATGTAAATAATGTAATGAAATGTATAAGTTTATTATTTAGCCAAAGCCATAACAAATGCAACAAATAAAACAAGTAATAAACAACACATGGCACTTATTTACAGAAAAAGAAAAACTAGAATAAAATATTCATGCTTAACCAGCAGTCTGCTACTAGCAGACCCTCCAACCATCTCAAACCTCAATGCCTCCGCTTGAACCACTCTCTGGATTATCTGGTGTTTTGGGGAAGTGCCAGGATTGAGCACCTGATCCGAGTAGCTGCCCAGCAAAATTTGGCCACTGCCCTGGATGGATCAGAATCAATAGGATTGAGTAAGCTCTGAAGAGCACTCCCAGAGATCCCATTCTCCTATAATATCTCACCCAAATACTTATATCTAGGACCATCAAATGCTGGACAGCACATAATTATGTGCTCGGGGGTATCTACCTCCCCTAGTTGGCACAAGGGGCACACCCTCTGGACTCACGGAATCCCCGCATAGCGACCCTCCAGGACTGCTGAGGGGAAAACATTTGCCCTCATCTGGAAAAAGGCAGTGCGCCAATTGGTGTCCTGCCACTCAAAAAGGTAGTAAGGGCAAGGCATCAGAGGGGTATAAGGGATATAATGAGGTGCCACTTTCTGTACGGCCATCAGGGCATTTTCAGTTTGCACACACTGGTCCCACAGACATCTTTTAATTAGACTTTTGGAGGCCACCCACCCCAGGGCTTCCAAGCTCTCAAATGAGAACCCCAGGTTTGAGACTTCACTCTTGGCCCTTCTCCACCAGCTATCCCCAAGACCAGCAGTGACGGCAATGTTCACTACCGAGCCATTTGAACAGAGGAATAGTACCTTCCTGACCCAGTAATTTAGGAAGGCCTGCATAGCATACACTCTGAGGGGCAAACCGAGGGCTTCTGCTCTCAGTATCACTTGTGGGGTCCCACGGGGAGCACCCAAAATCGTCCACAGAAATGTATTCTGGAGACACTCCAGGTTAGTAAGAAATGCCGGTCCCCATACTGGGAACGCATAAAGAAGCTGGCCAATCACTTTAGCTCTAAAGAGTCGCAGGGCCGGGAGGACCAACCTCTCCCCCTGGCCAAAGAAGAACTTGGTAATGGCTGTTATAGATGTCCTTGCTTGCTCTTGGGCAGCTTCAGAGTGGGCCTTCCAACCTCTGGCGGTGGAGAAAATCACACCAGGGCACTTAAATGCCTGCACCTGCTCAATGTGGTTGTCCCCTATAGCCCAGCAGTGGCATTTTTGGTCTCTTCTAGGCCCCACAGCCAATACCTTTGTTTTGGTGAAGTTAATGATTAACATCTCAGCCTGGCAATATTCTCCAAATGCTGACATCGCATGCCTCATCCCCACTAGAGTTTGGGAAATGAGTACAGTGTCCTCCGTGTATAACAACAGTGGTATTTGGTGATCACCGATCTTCGGGGGATATGTTTTGCGCGACTTCATAAATTGGACCCAGTCATTCAGGAAAAGGTTGAAAAGGGCGAGGGCTTATAAACATCTCTGTCGCAGTCCCGATTTCACCTGCACAGGATCGGAAAGTACACCTTGAGAGTTGGCCCAGACTTGTAAAGAATTCCCCGAGTGGAGCTTAATTATGAGGAACAGTAGCCTAGGTTCCATATCCAGGGACTGGAGTTTGATCTAAAGACGCTCCCTACATATAGAGTCACACACCTTCTCAGGATCAATAAAACAGAGGAAGAGTGACCTCTGGTCAGCAGTTGGCCTGGAAATTAAAGCCCCAGGACAAATATGTGGTCAGAGGTTGCAGATCCCTTACGAAAGCCAACCTGCTCCAGCTCAACTAGCTCCTGGCTTGTTATCCAAAGTTGTAATTTGGTCAACAAGAGCCGCATATATAATTTGGCTATAATACACAAGAGACTAATTGGACAGTAGTTGCCTGGGTCCGTGTGGTCCCCTTTTTTGTAAATGGGGACAAACGTTCCGGAGAGCCAAGAGGACGGAAGAGTGCTGGTCTCATTGATGTAAGTGAATAGAGGTGCTAATGCCTCTGCCCAGCACACCAGATCACTCTTCAGGAGCTCCGATGTTATAAAGTCCGGCCCAGGAGCTTTATCAGATTTAAGGGAGCCAATAAATGTAAATAATAAATAAATGACATTAATACATATTAGTGTGCAAAATTAGCAATATAAAGTGACCAAAATAGCAAAATAACCAAACTGAATGACTGAAATAGCAAAAGAAGCAAAGGGTCTCAAGGGACCACTTAGGATGGTCCGCCCTCGGAGGCTGATGGAGCCACAGCGGTTCCAGGAGGCCCTGAGGGAGTTAACCCTGGATCTTAATGGCCACTCTGTGGATGAGCTGGTTCAGCATTAGAACAACTTGCTGGAGGAGGCCATCGACAGGGTGGCTCTGAGACGCCTTCTGCCTTGGGCTCGTCACCGCAGGGCCCCTTGGTTTACTGAGGGACTGCGGTGTATGAAGCGTGTAGGCAGGAGGCTAGAGCGACGCTGGCGT
>QEPC01013578.1:87024-103471 GCA_003113815.1 Sphenodon punctatus
CTGGGGGAAAACAACAGGGAATGGATCCCCCATTGTGACCTGTTGGGTGCTTCTCCCAAGCCACCGTGATTGGCCTCTGTCGGAGACAGGATGCTGGGCTAGATGGACCATTGGTCTGACCTATTATGGTGGTACTTATGTTCTTATGGTTTATGGGGGGTTTAGGGTTTTGTATTTTAAATGGTTTTATTGGACTGCAAGTTGCCTTGAGCCTCAGGAAAGTGCGGTATATAAATGGAAATAAATAAATAAAATGATATGTTTTGGTTTTAACATGGAAAAATCTGCACGTCCACATTTTTTATAAACCACTATGACAGAATGTGATTTGGACACACAAAGGGAGGAATCGAACCCAGGACCCTTGGCCCAGAAGTGTTACTAAGCTACATTATTTAGTATTATTTAGTATTTCCACAAATACTTACGGTCTGCCCTCCTCTGCAGACTCCTGCCTAACTGTAACCAAGCCAGGCACGTGCACTGAGACTTCACATCCGCTTACATGTTTGTTTGCTTCTCCCTTGTCTTCCCTTTGTCCCCTCTCCTTGTCGCCCCCCTTCTTGTCTTATTAGATTGCAAGTCATAGGCAGGGACCGTGTCTTTATCTTTGTTTTGTAAAGCACCAGGTACACAGCTGGTGCTATACAAATGTTTATAATAATAATAATAATTAATACATTGGCAAGACCCTCACCAGCAACCCTTTATGTGATCAGTATGCAATTCCCTTCCCCGTGACTGACTGACGGGCAGGGTGGGGGAGGGCCATCAGTTGCTCAGATACTTCTGGTGGTAGAGCTTTAGAAAGGAAACAGGAAGGGTGTGAGATTAAAGCTGCATAAAAGCAAAGGAACAGGTGTTTTTTTTTAAAAAGGATTTTAAAAAATAGGAAACAGTGAAGAAATACAATAGTACAGGGTTGTACCAAGGATCCTGGGTTCCACTCTTCCCTCTATGTGCCCACGTCACTGGATGTCAGCTGGCTTGTGAAATAAGTAAACATTTACACACCAAAATGGATACGCAAATATAAATTCCCCATTACGGATATTGTTCGGGTTCCCACAAGGGCTATCTGATGCTGAAGGTAATACACGTGGGGTGTCTTCACATGACCAATGTGGGCCAGAGCCACGCGTGGCTCCAGGGTGCTCACGATCACCACCACCACATAGGGGGCAAGCACAGGGAACTGGCCACAAGGTCACAGGTGGACTGACCCCTTTCACAGCTGCTGCCACAGCTGGGGACTGGAGGCTCTCTGACGTCTGCAGAGATTCAGGATTGGGCCTGCTGCCAATAGGCATCTGTTGGGGAGGGGGGTGGAGGGGGAGTATGTGTGCTCCTCCCCCTGCCTGACAGCTGATGGGAAAGGGGGTCTGGGAAGGGTGTGCACCCTCTTCCAAGGCTCCCCACCGCAATCAGCTGTCAGTCTGGTGGGATGGGGGATTGGGGTGCTGGGAAGAGCACAGGTTCCCTCCCCCTGATCCACCTGACAAACAGCTGATTGGGGAGGAGGGGCCCAGAGGAGCACCTGTGCATACTCCTCTGGACCTTTCCTCCCCTGATCAGCTGCTTGTCAGTGCAGCTAAGATCCTCTGGGCTTCCCATCCCCCCGATCAGCCCGTCTGGGCTTCCTCTCCCTCTAGTCAGTCCCACTGTGGAGCTTGCCATGCGGCAGGCAGAAGGGGCTTGACCACACAGATTGCCCCGCCCTGGGCAGTCTTGCCCCAATTGGGGCAATCCATTTCTTGTTTACTCCTTGTTATTCACACCAGTTGGGCGTGAACAACAAGGAATGTTAGCCCCCTCCCCCCTTGGGTGATTTCAGAAGTGACGCGTTCCAGTTCGCCACAGTGAATCCCACCCCGGTGTGAAGGGACACGTGCAGCCCCAACAGAAGTGACAGGATCGTAACCACCGCCCGGGGGCAATCAGAGAGAACATGGGCCGGGGGAATACAACAGACATGCAGTGGAGACGTGGACCGCAGTTCGAGCCCCAGAATGCACCGTGGCTGGGGTCAATTCCTTCCACCACGGCTGCGGGTTTCTGTTCAGAAGTTACTTTTCATTCACCCCTGCCGTGGTGATCATTCACCACACTTCTGGACCTCCTCCCGCCCTGACCTCACGAAGCGTGGTTAGTTTCACCCCAGGCCACATTTGACTGTGGTGAACATCTGGATGTGAGCAAACAGAGGGTGATTTCAGACATGACGGGGCCAATTGGCCCCATTACGAAAACAATAAATACATCCCCCGCCGGGATGACCCCATCATGCCCTAACAGATGTGCCGGGGCACAACGTGTGGCCGCACGGCCCCGCCCCCTCCACGCTCCCCACCGCCCGCCCTCTGGGGAGACGGGCGGCCGCCGTGGCCAATGCAGCCGCAGCGCTCGCCCGATTTGGCCATGGGCCGGAATCCCTGCGGGGTGGCCGTGGCCGCCATCCAGAAGTGACAGCGGGGTTCATCACGGCGGGGAATCACCTTCGTCATGCGACCGCCGCCGGTCCCGCCACTTCGGCTGCTTGCGTGGTGAAAGTGATTCTCCGCCATTGTAACATCTGGGGGGAACATCCGTTCCCCCCAACAGACGTTCTGTGATCGCAGCCACCACAGGGAATTGACTGTGGTTGACTGTGATCTCGTAATGTCTGAAAATACCCAGACATGCACGGTGCTTTCACCATCACCCCGCGTTTGACTGAGGTTGACTGTGGTGGACATTCACCACATCACTTCTGAAATCACCCCTTGTCTCTCTTAGATTGTAACCTTGCTAGGGCAGGGACCGTGTCTCTTTCTTACAATTGTAAAGTGGCAGGTACATTGCTGGTGCTGTATAAATGAATAATAATAATAATAATAATTAATAATAATAAAGATAGTCGAATCATGGAATCTTAGATTTGGAAGGGACCTAGATGTATATATCTAATCCAACACCCTAATTGGATGCAAGATGACTACTGCTACAGTCTTGTAATAATGACTGTAGAATAGTAATGATTACTAGCATTAATGGGAATGATTAAAGTGTGTGCGCTGAGTGTAAGCACAGGTAGAAATCAGTATAAGCTTTTCCACTTTACAATAAAAACTGATTTTAAAGTAAAAATCTTTTTTTTAAAAAAATAAGACCATAAATATGTATTATCATTTTATTTAAGTATAATATGTACATCACTTTCAAATTCCTATCAGAATGGATCCATTTACAACAGCAGCGCTACCAGCAGCACGTAGGCCCTTTTCAAGCGGGCTGTGGTGGTAGTGGGGGGAATGTGTGAGTGTGGCAGCATGGACGGTGTGGGGGGGGGCGGTGTACACGGGCTCACACTGATCCTGTCGCAGCCCCATGCATGGAGTAATTACTGGTTTGACCCATTGCTCCATGCATGGGCAAAGGGTAGAAGTGGGTGCACATGCATGTTTCGCAGGAGCATGCACGTATGCCCACCCACCCACCCTCCGCTGCAGTCACATGGGCAGCACCCACTCATGTCCATGCAGCTGACCTACGTGAGCATGAGTGGGTGCATCTCATGTAAAAAGTGCCATCGATTGAATTTCTCCCAGCAAGCAAGCAAGGGATATGAATAGCAAAAGGGAACTATGTCAGGATATTTATTTATTTATTTATTTATATATTTATCTGAATATCCCACCCTTCCCCTAAGCCTTAGGGAGCTTACATAATAAAAACATACGGAAAATACAATATAACTCCATTAAAAGGAAAAAAACAACACCACCCTCATTAAAAACCCACCCTCGGTCCTAAATAGGGATAGGGTTAGGGACCTGTCTAGCTATGATTGTGTGGTGCCACATTGCTAGTGCAAGATTAAATAATAAAATGAAGTGGCCGTGGAGCTTGCTTCTCACCGACAGAGGTCTGCAGGGTCTTACTCGAACAGCGATGCTAAGGGAGCATGCTATTCTTCCAAGCCATCACTAGAGGGCGCTCGGCTATTGTGCTTTGCTATTTGAGCCACCCTTTTCAGAACCATGAAATGCTTCTTTCTCTTTGCAAAAGAAAATAGCTTCTTTAAATGGAAGGATATAGCCAAAAACATAACTCAGATTTATTCCTAATATCTCATTTTCAATATAAATAGTCAGGGCTATTTCAATGGTTACGGAGTGTAGCTTAGTATGGAACGTGGAATGTTCTCGCTATGAATAACATTATTTTCATGTGTATGAACAGGAATAATATGGATCTCATTGTCTTTTACATCAAAATCAGCCCAACAAAACTGGCTAATGGAGCTGTGGTTATCTAATGAAATTTTGCTGTGGGGTTATGTGCGGCCTCAGAAAATTCATAAAGAACAGAGGGGAGGGCTGTTCTGTCCAAATTCCTGTTTCCACTGGGTGGTCTTCATATTATTGATCATTGAAATGATGCATTCAGTGTTCAATAGCGTAGCAAATGATAGCTCAAATATTATAGTATATTATTAGTGTATAGTATATTATACAGTCATTCTAACTTTGGAAAAAAATATTTGTAACAAAAATTTCAGGACCCCATATAATGCCGCCTGTGAGAATTAGAGTAAATCAAAATTTCAATTGCTTTTCTTGTGTTTTGTTGTCCTAAGCTAATCAAAGCCAGGAACAGCTGAAGCAATGAATACCATATTGCTGCGTACTGAATTGCCAAGTTACAAAATGGCTGACCAAACAGTGCCATGGGAACTTCACAAATTCAAACAGGAATTCATATTTACAATTTTGAATAGGAAAAGAAAATGAACCTTCAAACTTGGACAATATCAATTGCACCTGTTCTGTTTTGCCTTTGGGGGACGGGAGGGGAGAAAATGTCCAGACTGCGAAGTTTTGAAACAGCAACCCTTGAATTCTCAGGTCAAGGCTGGACTTACAGCACCCTCACCAGCTCTTCATTGTTAGCCGCTCTGAGGGTCCCATGACTACTTCCCTCACCCAGTAGCTCAGGTCACACCCTGGTCATGTGGGATTGGCTCCCTGCTAATATAAAGAGCCAGTAAAAGGAGACACTGAGAGTAAGTCTTGTGGATAAAGTCTTAGTCATAAGAACGTATGAACAAAAGATAGGATAGACCACTGGTTCTGTTCATCGAGCCCAGGATCCCGTCTCCGACAGTGACCAATCTCACTCACTTGGGAGAAGTACCCAGCAGGTCACAATGGGGCAATTCGTTCCTCATTCACTCCCAGTTCCTGACAGTAAGAAGTTATGTCCCCCATACCTTCTTGGCTAATAGCCCTTGACTTATAATTTTATAAACTTCTATCATATCCCCTCTCAATTGTCTCTTCTCCAAGCTGAAGAGCTCTAAGCTATCAAGCCTCTCTTTATGTGGAAGCTGTTTCATAAACTTTATCTCCCCCACCGCGCTTCTTTGTACCATTGCTAGTTCTACTAGAGAGAGTTCTTCTCGCATTCTCTGAGAACTAGGACCTCTTTGCACTACGTGCACACACATATGAGACCTATCCACAACAGGAAGATAATCAGACATGTTGCACTCTGTTCAAAAGACTGGATAGCCCCAAGGGATTTATTAACTGGGGCTTAATGTTCCTACCTTTGTTTAGAGGTAGCTACCATTCCACAGCACTTTCACAGGTTACACAACTACAGACGGTCTCTAGTTTAATTTACAAAAATTAGGTGACTGTATAAATAAGCAGAGGGGGTTTAACCTAATCTCACACCAACCAAGTCACCCCTCCAGGTTGTCTCCCATGGCGAACTCCCAGGCAAAGTCCCTGTTGTCTGGTCCTGGTTTCTCAAGCCTGTGTCATGAGCTCCTGTGTTGCTTGCTAGCTGCTAACTTTCTGAACTCCTGGATGCCTGTGTCTCTGAGTCATCAGAAGTTGATAGCTACACCCCCTAATCAGGGCAGGATTAGGGGCAAAGGGCTCTAAATCAGAGCTCCTCCCTCCTACTTCCTGAGCACACTGACACACTACACACTAAGCACACTAACAACAAACAAACCCTAGGACCACACTTGCCTGAGCTATCAAACATAGAAAACCTCCCTAAGCACATGGTCTCCACGGTCCCTCACTCCACTTACTCCTGTCTCTCCTGTTCACACTCTGCTGCTCTCAGGAAAACTCTCCTCCTGTTGTTGTCTGGCCCTGCTTGCTGGGCCCTGTGTCATGAGCTCCTGTGTTGCTTGCTGACTGCTAGCTTTCTGAACTCTTGGACCTGAATGACTTAACATTTAGGAGGGATTGGAGAGTCTCTTTGCTATGAATTGGCCTTGGGCAAATCATTATCTCAGTCTCAGATTCTCATCTGTGAAATGGGAATAATAATACTTCATGGAGTTGCTTTGATGCTGAACTAAGGGTGTTTTCAGACGTTACGGACTCCCGAATCACCACAGTGGATTCCTAGCAGTGGTGAGCTGACCAACCACCATCCATGGTCCAGGAAGGCCCTGAAGAGATGTGACGAGATCGTGACCATGGCAGGGAATCGGACCGGAAGACCACAGCCCGGGATAGTGCAACAGACGTGATGCCGATTCCGGGCCATGGTCAAAACACCCAGAAGGCACCGGGGAGGGGCGGGAGGCAAACATGGCCGACTGAGGGCAAATGAAGCCATAAGGGCTAAAAGGAAATGCCCACACAAGGGAAATGGGATGGGCGGGGCAGGAGGGAGATGAGCCGCCAAGGCGGTACACACAACAGGCACAGAGAAAACGAGGTCACAGCGGAACACAGCATGAACGCATGTGCGGGTGCATACACACCCACACAGGAAAGGAAGGAAAGGGGGAACACAGCGGGACAGACAACACACACACAACAACGAGCAAAGGAGGGAGGGGGGACCCGGGGCCAGGGAAGTGGGGAGGACTGGCCGGGGGCAGGGCAGGACATGGGGAACAGCTGTCTCTTATACACATCTAGATGTGTATAAGAGACAGGAGCAAAGGAGGGAGGGGGGACCCGGGGCCAGGGAAGTGGGGAGGACTGGCCGGGGGCAGGGCAGGACATGGGGAACAGCTTCCAGAACCCCGACAACAGCACAGGCAGCATGGGCAACCCCACAGCTACCAAGGCAGCCCTGGCACAGGGGGACCCCCCAGGGGCAGAGCACAGACATCTAGATGTGTATCCCGACAACAGCACAGGCAGCATGGGCAACCCCACAGCTACCAAGGCAGCCCTGGCACAGGGGGACCCCCCAGGGGCAGAGCACAGGCACAGGGGGAGACCACATGGACAGGGAGCGACCCGGGATTGGTCCAGGAGGTAGACAGGGACCCCATGTGCTGGTGAGGGTGCAATGAACGGGATGGAGGTGAACCGGAGCCGAAGAGCTGAGCAGGAGATCCAACACCACCACCACCCCGAGAGGACACCGTAGTCCAGGGGTCCCAGAACCCCACGGTCACAGAGTCAACCTGGGGGGGGCACAGGCACAGGAGGGATCACGATGAAGGACAGCAGCACCCGGGGTGCTAGACCCTGCTCGGAAATCAGGACACAGTCACAGGAGAAGACAGCAACCGAGGGGAACAACGGTTGTAGAGGCAGACAGGGGGTGGTGGACAGGGGGGCCCTGTGGAGGGGGCCCAGGTCTGGGGTGTCAGGGGTTGCTGGGGGCAGCCCCATGGCCAGTGTGCCCGCCTTCCCCCCTCGGCCCATCCCCTCCGGTCCGTCTCCCCTTCCACCTGCTTGCTTACCCTCAATGTTGGTCTCGGAGCCCTCCGAGGCCGGTCCCTCATTGTTACTGGGGTCCCCCTGCGTCCCCTCGCCGAGGGAGACCGGTGTGCCGGCCTTGGATCCTCCCATTTCGAACATCAGATGGAGGCTCTTTGGGCTGGTGCATGAGGGGGACATGCTACTCCCCAAGGTTCCGGGGCGTTCCTCTTGGGGGGCGAGGAGCCAGTGCCTTCCAGAGGGGTGGTGAGGGGAGGGGGTTCATTGGCTGGTTCCCTGCCCTGGACCACAGCGCTCCCCATGAGGCTCAGGGCAACTATGAATCCCTTCATGTGGCGGATGCGGTCCAGGGCGTCATAGTAGGGGGCCGTCCGGACTCCATGGCTGGACCACCAGTTGTTGTCCTTGATGGCCTTGTACCCCCTCTTGAGTTCATTCACCTTTGAGTTGCACTGGGCCACTGTCCTGTGGTGCCCCACCACCTCCACGTCCCGCACGATCTCCTGGTACATGTGTTCATTCTCTGATTCACCGCTAGCTCCAGCTGGTGCTCCATCCCCCAGATCCTAATGAAGTCCTGGGTTTCCCTGTGCCCCCATTTCCCCCCTCGGTGGTACTGACGTCTCCCGTGTGGGCCCTCCTGGTCCTCCTCCTCCTCCGCATGCCCTCTGCTCGTCTCCTCCGGGGACTCGGGCTCTTGGGCCCGTTTCTGTGTCTGTGGGTCATAAGGGGGGTTGGTTGCCAGGTTGCCTCAGCCCCGTGGCCCTCCCCCTTTCCCCCCTCCTGCCAGGCCGGACCTCCGGAAGGGTGGTTGGCTTTGTCCCCTGCTGGGAATTGTCTGTGGTGAACATCTGGTGACCGCCGAACAGATGTTCGGGGCCCTTTGGCCCTGCTGCGGGGTTGTGTGTGGTTCACTGTGGTTGACTGTGATCTCGTAACATCTGAAAACACCAGGATTGTAAAGCACTTTGAAACTGAAAGCATCTGATAAATGGTTATTAATATGAAGTCCTCCAAGTGAGAGCAGGAAGTTGGACAGAACAGCCTTCCCTCAGTTCTTGCTCTGATTTGAACATTATCGTGGCTTTCCCCCATTCCTCTGTTGCTGGCTTAGCCATCCATATCTTGACCTTAGATCTGGCCTGCTTCTCTGTTCCCGGTTGTCTATGGCCCAGATCCTGCTTGGATGACTTTCCCAGTAACCTAATGGCTTCCCTTGGACTTTACATTAAGGTCTGCTCTGCCTGCTTTGGTTGATCTTGTTTATTAATTATTATTATTATTATTATTATTATTATGCATTTATATAGCACAGGCAATGTAGCTGGTGCTTTACAGAGTAATAGAATAGACATGGTCCCTGACCTAGGGCTTACAATCTGAGACATTTGGGGGTGGGGGGAGAGAGAGAAAGGAAGGGGAACAGAAGGAGAGACAAAGGGTGTAACATTCACGAAGAGTTGAGGTCTCAGGTGCATATGCTTGGCTTAGTTACATCGAGAATAATGGCTATTTGGTCGAGGATATGAGTACACAGACCTCAGGTAATAGAATGTACTGGATGGAGGGTATCAGCAGGAGTGAGGTGAGGGGATTGAGGAGTCAGGGAGGGCAGAGCGGAAGAGATGGGTCTTGAGGAAGGATTTGAAGGTAAGAAGGGAGGGGGCAAGGCAGATGTGGGCAGGAAGGGAGTTCCAGGTATCGGGACAGCTAGGGAGAAGGGATGAAGGTGGTTAGGGGAGCAGGGGAGGCATGTGAGGGTGAGAGAGGGGACAGAGGAGGAGCAGAGTTCATGGACTGGAATACAAAGGGAAATTAGTGCAGGGAGGTAGTTATAAGGATATAAGGAGCTGCCTGAGCCAGACCAATGGTCCATCTTAGCCCAGTATTGTCACAACCTGACACAGCAGCAGCTCACCAGGGTCTCCGGCACAGGACTCACCCAGGTGTGCTACCTGGAACCCTCCAGGATCCCCGGCACAGGGCTCACCCAGGTGTGCTACCTGGGACCCTCCAGGATCCCCGGCACAGGGCTCACCCAGGTGTGCTACCTGGGACCCTCCAGGATCCCCGGCACAGGGCTCATCCAGGTGTGCTACCAGAGATGCTGAATCAGAGATGCTGATAATTGAACTTGGACCCTTATATATGCAAAGCATGCGCTCTACTACCTGAGCCTGTCTGCTCCCACACCAGCCCAGACCCAAACTTGCTTCTCTTCCAAACAAGACTCAATCCTATTGTCCACCCTAGGCCCTGACCCAAGCCTTACACAATAGACCCAATGAGCTCTTAGGATTAGGGCTAAAATAAATAGTGGATTCTGTATTCAGGAATATTTTTCAGTTTTGAACAGCATTCTGAAGACCCAAATGAATATTTTCACCAAAACAAATATTCACATATTTGCTAGCCACCCCATTTCCCCACTTTTGTGGCAATTGTTTTTGTAGGGCTGAATTGCAAAATTCCACCTGGTTCCAATTCTGTCAGAACCAGTATTTGGTCCAATCGGAACTTGGACCGAACAACAATTTGTTCTGAGTTCCGATCGCACTGAACAAAATAAGGTTAAGGCCATTTTGTGCATGCTGAAAATGGCTGCTCTGATTCTGTGCATGCGCAAAATGGTGGTGGCCGTACTTCCCGTGTGCAGAATCACAGTGACAGTACTGCGCATGTGCATAATCATGGTGGCTATTTTCTGTATGCACAGAATCATGGCATACATTTTCCGCATGCACAAAACGGCGCAGTTGGAATTCCGACTGAAAAATCAATAATCCATTCCAATTTCATGGAAAGTCTGCAAAATTGGAATGACTTATTCAATCCAGCTCTACATTTTTGTTTAGCTTTTAGTTATTTAAATAAATATCAAGACCAAAAAAGGGAGTCTAAAATACCAAACCCAATCAAAGAGAGCAACCCACATGCTGATGTGAATATCCGTACGGGGCGGGCATGAATATTGCTTTGTATCTGCTTCAGCACACCTGAATTGAAGCAGACAAACGCGGTATTCATCACAGATATTTGATTCAACTCTACTCAGAATAACTGAATGCAGGTCTGAGCTCTCAAAGCCATATGGCTGAGTTCTACAAAAAAAAAGCATGAAAAATCTTAGCATTACCAGATGAATAAAAATTCCAAGACTTTGAAAAAGGAAAAAAAAAGTCATTCATTGTGCCATTTGGTTTCTGAGAAATCAGACCACATTTTAGTCAATCACCCCTTTACAAGTCTTTCCACAACCATGAGGGCTAGAAACATACACTTTTAATAATACTAGGGGGAAATTCTCAAGATGCCTCCTGTCCTGTCTTTAAACTGTCAAGACTTTAAGAGAATACTTAAAGTTACAAGATCCAGCAACCCTACATTTTTACCATTCAAAAAGATCACTGGAAACTCTTTCTGTATGGACCTGAATCAATCTTGTCACAGCTCCATGATTCTTTTTTTTACTTTTAAATGAACTCCATTGAAAACAAACTGCTTCTGTTTGGGGAAAGTAAATGGAAGCCACCAATTCACTTGGAGTAAATCATGCTACTGACACACACGGCTTTGTCTCCTAATAAATACCATAAAGTACATCTGACTTTGTAATAGGCTACACAATTGTTTCATTGATACCTCAATCAGACTTTTGTTAGGACTCTGCTGTCTCCAACCAGTAGTGGTTTCAACAAACAAGACTAGGAGACATGATGTTCACTACAGTTGCCAAGAACATACGGTATTGACCATGAGTAATCTGCTTGCACTCAAGAGGAACCCAATGGTTCAGGAAATTGTGACTGAAGTGCCTACACAGAAATGCTTAACTAGAATGCACTTGCTGCTCCAGCAAAATTGGGTTTCAGTGGGACTTGGCATCCACTGGGGTTAATTACTCCAATTCCAAGTCATTTTCCATGAGCCTTTGTCTGCATTAATCATTAAAACTCCACTGAAATCACTGGAGCTATGCCAGTTTACACCATCTGAGGAGTTGGCCAATTGTTTGGAAGAAGAAGAGGGAAGGTTCGTGCAAATATTTGAAAAATCAAAACATTCAGCTGTGCCTTTGTCTTAAACATCAAATGACCAAGGTATTCTCTCTTGCCATTGTAAGCATTCTATAGAAGAATATCAATAGCTGGGAACAAAACACTAGGTGGATAGAAATTATAAAAAATAACCAAGTGAGTCAATGAGAGGAAGCTCCAACTATATTCAAAGCTATGCAGGTGTGAAGGATTTCTGCTGTGAGTCTTTTAAGCCAGAGTTGAATTTAAAATTAAAAGTCAGAGATGTGCATGTACAAGGCACAATAAGCAAGCCTGACCTAATTTGCAAAGGAATTGCCAATATTAACCGTTGGTTATTATATGATGGAAATAACTCCATGAGTAACGATCTCTGATGGTGGCACTTCTAGCTTAATTGCCCTTTGAAGGCATCTAGCACCACTTTCCTCATTTATAAATTTGTCTGAGGAAGAATTTCCAGGCAACGCTTTTCCAGATTCCACTGCTATTTATTGTGAAAATTTCAGGGGCCCATCATTGGGTATTTTCAGACGTTACGATCCCATGCTCAACCACAGTGAATGCCCACATGGTGAGCAAGGGACCATAATGTCTGTTGGCCCGACAAGAGATTCCCACCAGATGTTCACCCCCGTGAATCACAGGCAGGAATCTCTTTGAGCACACAAACGGCGGTCCTGTCCAGACCATCGCCATTTGCGTGGTCAAAGAGATTCCATCCTGTGATTCACGGGGGTGAATACCCGGTGGGAAGCTCACGTTCGGGCCAACAGACGTGACATTCCCACGCTCAACCAAGGGAAATTCACTGTGGCTGAGCGTGGAATCGTAACATCTGTCCCCTGACCATGGCCCGGAATCAGCGGCCGTGCCCGCCGCTGATTCCAGGCTGTAGTCAGTGCCCCGGGGGCGGGCGGGCGCTGAGGCCACATTGGCCACGGTGCCCGCCCATCTCCCAGGGGGCAGGAGGCCTAGGGAGCGTGTGGGGGGGGGGCTGTGTGGCCATATGTTGATCAGCACAGCCCCACCCCCTCCCCTGATTCCCCACCGGGATCAGCCAGCACATCTGTTGGCTGTGCCATTTTGATCCCGGCGGGGGATCAATAGGTGATTCTGTTATGGGGCCAATACTGGCCCCGTCACGTCTGAAAATACCCATTGAAAGTGCAAATGCCAGAGAGCGAAAGCACTAAGTGTGGACAAAAGCAGGTCTCAGCATAAGTTCTGGTAGGAGTAAGGCCAGACATTATTATTATTTTCCATTTTTACCCTGCCGGTCTCTCAACCACGACTCGGGGCAGCTTATAATTATAAAAAAATAAAACAACAATTGCAATATAAATTAAAGACAAACATATATATAAACTAAGCTACACTAAAAGAACTCCGGTTTGTGCATTAAGATTCCCTCTCTCCCTCCCCCACCAAATGCCTGGCAGAAAAGCCAGGTCTTACAATTTCATCGGAAGACAAGAAGATTCAGGCTGAGGCAAACCTCCAACAAGAGGGAATTCCAGAGCGACAGCACAGTCAATCAGAACTCCCTGCTGTCCGTCCAAACTTGCTGATAATGCGGGACTTCCAGGAAGGCACCCTGGACGACCGCAAACATAACAAACACATCTGTAAACATGTCATAAAATTCCTGGAAAATGAGAAAAAGTTCCTGAAAGTGACAAAAATGATTTAAAAAATATGGTGGAAGTGAGGAATCACTGGAAACTGATGAAGTACCAATGATTAATCACAAGCACTCCCAAGAGGTTGGTATTTCCCTTCAGAAAAGGAACACTTGCTTTCATCTCAGCTGTAATCCTTCCAACTCCCCATCCTCTGCCTCTCACCCAGAGGAGCACTACCCCCTGGTAGACCATTCTCCTCCACTCCTCATGGAGAGATCATTGTTAACTCTCAGAACTTCCAACCTCTCCCCTTTCTCTCACCTGGGGAAGAGAGCTTAGTCTTCCTACACAGACCCCAGCCTCCCTCTAACCACCAACAAACTTAAAAAGATAAACCCCCCTTTTCCCCACCCCAGTGGAAGTGGCAGTCCCACCCCATATCCCTCAGACAATCATTACACATATATTTTTGTAAAAATCATCGCTTGTCTGCATTTTAAATCTCTACTGTTTTTTGTAAAAAACTTTGTCAATTGCCTTTAGCAGCTGCCTACAAGGACTGGAGTCTAGATGTAGAAGTCAGAGTAGGGGTGGTGTCGGGGCAGTGATATTCCCTTCTAAGTCAGTCCTTATAACAGCTCCAGCAACCTTCACCCTGCAAGGGCCAAAAACTAGATGTGGAAAACGGGGTCTGGGGTGGCAGTGCACTTCGGCTCCCAAATGTATATTTAGACTAGGACTGAAATGAAAATTTCACCCTGGTTCTGATTCCATCTGAACCATGAAATTTGCTCATGTGGAATGGAGGAAATTCCGTTTGGGTTTTCTATCAGAACAACTGAAAACAAACCCCACCATGTTGCTAATGCAAAATGGGAATGGCCATACACGCATGCAGAAAATGGTTCGATTGGAATTCTAATCAATGATCAGACTTTTTTGATCAGAATTCTGATAGTAATTTCACCAACCTTTCTGTTTCTGTAGAACTGTACCGCAGAAACGGAAAGGCTATTTCAAACCCCCCTTAATTTAGGTGCCAAAATAAATGTTGGCCTGGTTTGTTGACACACCAAAATCTTGGGTGCTGCATATACTCCCAAAATGGATGATCAACTGTCATATTTAGGTGCTTAGCTGTGAATTCTGAAGTGCCTGACTTTGGGCATGCAAGTTTGAAACTGTTGGCCAAATCCTTTCAATCTGCCCACAGGTATTAAATTTATTGGTATGCAATTGCTGTAATCCCTACAACAGGATCATCTCCAGATTACCACATCAGCAAATGCTGGTGGGACTGGAGTGATAACAGGAATAAACTAGTTCAAAACAGCATCTTCTAATAAAGATCAAAGGAACACATGACACAATTATTTCTCACTTTTCTGCAATCCACTGCAATGTGAAAATTCATAGTAATTGTACGGCACAGAAACCAAACCTAATCGGTGAACTCGATCATGGCCCCGGCCTTCTTCAGAAAGAGAGGTGTTAAAGATAAACTTTTCCAGCTGCTGAATCCTTAAAGCTTCTCTTTCTAATTGCACTGTGTTTGCAAGTACAGTAGAGACTTAAAATGCAAACAAGGGAATGACAGGAGTTTAGCAGGATTATTATACTGCATTATTCAAATCAACAAAGCCTTGTAACTAAAAGATAAATTTGGTATTTTTTCTTCTTTTTTTTAAAAAAAGTAAATATTTCCATTGATGGTGGGTTTATTTAAAAAAAACAACACAACACATAAATAGATTGAAACTCCAAATTAATCTGTTTTACCTGTTTTCTCTATTGTATTTTCCCACCAAGGTCTATTTCAGGGATGGCCAAAGTTCTCAGTTGAAAGATTCACATATCAAAACATGCATCCAACCAAGAACCATTAAAAAGACATTTATTTATTATTTTATTTTAAAAACTTATTACACCGCCCCTCCTGCCACAGGCAGCTCGGGGTGGCTTACAACAATCAAAAACAATTAAAACAATTAAAACAAATCATAAAAAGAGGAAACAGAGAAATACCCCCCTATCTCCCAGCCTCCCCCCCTCCCCCCCACTGCTATCACCCCTCTCCCGCGCCAAAAGCCTGGTGGAACAGTCAGGTCTTGCAACTTCTCCGAAAGGAGAGGAGGTCTGGGACCAGACGGGTCTCCACCGGAAGGGAGTTCCACAGGTGCGGCGCAGCCACCGAGAACGTCCTCCCCTGCATGGCCACCCGAGAAACTCCGGGGACCTCGAGCAGGGCATCCCTGGACAACCACAGGGGCCGGTCCAGGACACAGGGAGTGAGGCGGCCTCATGGGTAGGCAGGGCCCAGGCCATTTAGGGCTTTATAGATTAAAACCAACACTTTGAATTGGGCTCAGAAAATTACTGGCGGCCAGTACGGAGAACGGAGCACTGGTGTAATATGCTCACGGTGGCTCAGTCCCACTAGGAGACAGGCCGCCACATTCTGCACCAGCTACAATTTCCGAGCTGTCAACATGGGTAACCCCACGTAGAATGCGTTACAGTAGTCTTATTGAGAGGTGATGAAAGCATGGATGACTGTGGCCAGGTCAGAGTCCGAAACAAATGGCCGAAGCCATCACACTAGATGCAACTGGTGGAAAGCACTCCTCACCACAGCCTCCACCTGGAGATCCAGGCGGAGCTGCGCATCGAGGACCACCCCTAGACTCCATACCTGGGAGGACAATGGAGGACAGACCCCCATCAGTGATGGGGGCTGCCAAGTCCATTGCCTTACCCACTGATATCACCTCCATCTTGTCAGGATTCAGCTGCAGTCAATTAGCTCTCATCCAATCCCCCACAGCCGCCAGGCATCAAGTAAGCATCGAGACTGCCGGGCCTGGGTCTGTTGAAAAAGAGAGATACAGTTGGGTATCATCAGCATATTTTATTTATTTATATTTATTTATTTATTTATTTATTTAGTAGATTTCTATACCGCCCCATCCTGCACAGCAGCTTGGGGCGGTTAACAACAATAAAAACCATCTAAAACATTTAAAATACAATTATAAAACATATCAATAAAACAGGGTGGTATAAAAATAAATATACAGGTGGGGGATTAAAAATC
>QEPC01013578.1:107347-147167 GCA_003113815.1 Sphenodon punctatus
GCGGTCCCAGCAGCGGCAGGGATGGAAGCGGCGGCGGCGGTGACAGCGCCGGCAGCGGTGGCGAGGAGACCAGCCTCCCCCGGCACCACCCGCAAGCAGGTAAGTCCAGGTGGGGGGGAGATGGAAAAGAGGATCCCCACAGCAGGAAAAGAGGATCCCCACTGTGTGTATAGTGAACCCACTATTCACCTCAACGAGCAGCTGCATATACACGTTGAACAGGATTGGGGACAGAACAGAACCCTGTGGAACTCCACATGAGAGGTCTCGGTATGATGAAAAACAGTCCCCGAGAACCACCCGCTGGGTTCTTCCAGTCAGGAACAAGCGGAACCATTCAAGAACAGTCCCACCCACTCCTGCAGAGTCTTGCAGGTGTGTCACCAACATCTCAAGATCAACGGTATCAAATACAGCCAACAGATCTAACAGGATCAGCAGGGTCAAACGACCCTGATCCATATCTTGGCACAGGTCATCTACCAAAGCCACAAGTGCAGTCTCAGTGCCATAACCCGGACAAAAGATGGACTGAGAGAGATGAAGAAAACCAATGCGATCAAGATGCCCCTCAAGTTGTTGAGCCACTACCAGTTCAATAATCTTCCCTAAAAAGGGAAGGTTAGAGACAGGCCGATAGATGGCAGGGGAGTCAATGTCAAGCGATGGTTTCTTGAGCAGAGGCCACACCACTGCCTCCTTGAGACAGGCTGGCACGCTGCCCTCCCACAGGGAGGCGTTGACCATCCCAGCCAACAACAGCCTCATTGTCTCCCGGCAGATCTTAACCAGCTAGGACGGGCAAGGATATAATTCACAAGAAGTGGCCCTGACTGCCCCAAGAACATCCACCGCATCGGCAGGTGTCACTGACTGAAACTGATCCCAGAAAACCAGACATGACGGGACTTCCATAACCTCTGGATCCCTTAGTGTAATAAATGCTGTGTCAAAATCGTGGTGAATACAAGCAATTTTGTTCACAAAGTAATCCACAAACATGTCACAGCGAGCAATAGATGACTCCACTCCAAGGTTGAGGGAGGCTGGACTGACCGGCCCCTGCACAACCTGGAACAACTCCGCTGGATGGGATTTTGAGGACCCTATGAGAGCAGCAAAGAACTCCCTCTTTGTTGCATGGATAGCCATGGCATAGACTCGTAAACTGGCTCTATGCCACAATCTATCGACTTCAGCACTTTAACAATGCCACCATCGCTCCAACCGCTGCCCATCTCGCTTCAGCAACCACAGCTCCTCGGAAAAACAAGGAGATCTGTGGAGCTGCCGCCTGGGCAGCGGATGCCTAGGAGCCGTCTGATCAATGGCCTCCATCAGCAAGGTGTTCCACAGCACAACAAGGTCATCGATAAGATGGTTGTCAATGTCAGAGGGTATTTCCCCCAGAACATTCCGGAACCATTCTGCATCCTCCGGGAGTGAACCATCTGAATTGGCTCAACACCCTTCCGGGGACAGACGTGCGCTACGAGCAAGGTCTGCAGGAGCTAATGGTTCGTCCATGACAAAGGAACAGCTGATATCTCCCCCACTAATGGAACACCTGCCTCAAGGCTGGTGAAAAACACAAGGTCCAAGGTGTGTCCTCTCTGATGTGTCAGGCTGATAACCATCTGAGACAGGCCCATGGTTGCCATGACGGCCATGAACTCATGCTCACCTCTCCCAAGGGTGGCATCAGCATGAATGTTGAGATCCCCTAAGACTATCGTTTTTGGGAACTGCAACACCACCCCCGACAGCACCTCTGCTAGAGCATGCAAGGAGGCCACTGCACAGGTAGGTGCACGGTATACCAGCAGCACTCCCAAACTGTCACCTGCCAAATTCAACTCAAGATGGAGACCTTCAATACCCAATATGGATTGCACTGGATACCTCCGCACAGACCATCCCTCCTTAAAAATCATAGCTACACCACCCCCCGGTCTCTCCAACCACGACTGGTGCTGCACAGAATACCCATCCAGAACAAGATCAGCCAGAATAGGGCGCAATTGATTGTCCAGCCAGGTTTCTGTGATACATACAGGATCGGCCGCATGGTCCAGGATTGTTTCCCAGACTGTTGCTGCTTTATTAACCACCGATCTGGCATTTAACAGCACCGTCACAGGGTCAGGGGCCCTCTGTAGGGATGGGTGAACGCGGTTCGGAGTTCGGACCGAACTCCGTCTGTTTGGAGGTCTGAACTGAACGTCTGAACCGAACTCTTGAACAACCGAACAGTTCGGTCATGTGTGGATAGGTTTGGATGAATTCAGGGGTGGGAAAAACGTCTTTTCAGGGACAAAAATTCGGTTTCAATTTTGTTTCAATTTCGCTATCGATAGCACTATTTTTGAATGTTCGGCCAAGTTCAGGCAAACCGAACTCGGCTGAAATGAACCATCAAACCCAACCTTGGGTTTTGAACCAAACGAACAACCGTCCGAACATCCAAACCGTGTTCTGTTTGCCCATCTCTAGCCCTCTGACCAAGAACCACCTGCTCCACTGCTTTGGGGATAGTGAGCGGGACATGCAACAATTGTCTCTCCCACCTCCCCGATCTCCCCCCTCTTACGACCATATCTCCCCCATCCCATCACAACTCCAATAGCTGTGCCCTCTTCCCCGCCCTGGTCCCCCCCCAGCCTCGCCATATCTCCCCCATCCCATCACGACCCCAATAGCTGTGCCCTCTTCCCCGCCCCGGTCCCCCCCCAGCCTCGCCTCCCTCCAAGCCATCCTACACTGGCAGTGGGGGAGATCCTCCCCCCTCACCTCCATATACCCTCCCAAGCCCCACTCCCTAATCCAAAAATTCCCCTCCCCTCTTCCCACCCTCCCCACCATCATAAACAGTTACAACACAACCCCACCCACAAAAATCCCCCCATATACACTATAAAACCCTATCAAATTCTCCACTCCTCCCACAAATTACCACCTCCTCAAGCTCCCAGCATTTTTCACCCCAGCCCCTCAGGCCCCGCTAAGGGCCATGCCTAAGGTCCATCTCCTCTGCTTCATGATTGGCTGGTAGAGCCAGTGGTCTTTTATCCTGGCTGCTGAGAATCTGAGGAACAGTTGAAATTCAGCTGCTCAGACTGAGGTGCAATGAAATAAAAGACAATACTGTTTTGAAAGTGTAGGGCCTGGGGAAGTCGAGGGACTCACTTGAACTGTCTTAAGAGGCTCATATGGCTTCTAAGTCAGTTTGGTCAACCCTGGTCCTAGAATCACGGAATCATAGAGGTGGAAGGGTATCAAGGGACATCTAGTCCAACCCCCTGCTCAATGTAAGAAATCTGCAGCCACAGCATCCCTGAGGAATGGCTGTCTAGCCTCTGTTTGAATATCTCCAAGGAAGGAGACAGAGCCCATCACCACCTCCTTAGGCAATTTGTTCCACTGTTGAACGGCTCGTACCGTTAAGAATTTCTTCTTCCTACTGTGAATCAAAATCTGCTTTCTTGTAATTTGAGCCCATTATTTCTACTCTTGTTCTCAGGGCAAGGTTGGTCTATTATTATTATTATTATTATTATTATTTATTTGCAATACAGTTGCCTGTAGTGGCCCAAACAAGATCAGGACTAGAACTGAAACTAGTACTGGGAAAATTTTTTATTTTTATTTATTTATTTTAATACATTTATACCCCGCCCCTCCTGCCAGCAGCTCGGGGCGGCTAAAAAATTTCAAATAAAAAAACCTTAAAATATCTTAAAACAGTCATAAAAATCTTAGAAATAGAAATGGGAAAGGACAAAAAAATAATAAAAATAATAGAGAAGGGCAGGAGGATAAAAATCCACTAACCCATCCTCCCCAAAGGCCTGGGAGAACAGCCAGGTTTTAAAAACTCGCCGGAATGTTAAAAGGTTTGAGGCCAGGCGAGCTTCCTCCGGGAGGGAATTCCAAAGGAGTGGCCCGGCCACCGAGAATGCCCTCTCCATTGTGGCCCCCTGCTTAACACGGGGGACGTCCAAGAAGGCACCCCCAGCAGACCGAAGGAGCCGCTGTGGGGCGTGGAGGGCAAGGCAATCCCTGAGGTATGAGGGGCCGAGACCGTAAAGGGCCTTATAAATCAACACCAATACCTTGAACCTGGCTCGGCACGCTATTGGCAGCCAGTGCAGAGCCCGGAGCACAGGTGTTATGTGGTCCCGGCGACCCATCCCCAAAAGGAGGCAGGCTGCCTTATTCTGCACTAGCTGCAACCTCTGAACCAGGAACAAGGGCAGCCCCACATAGAGCGTGTTGCAGTAGTCCAGCCTCGAGGTGACGAAGGCATGGACGAGGGAGGCCAGGTCCGGGCCGGAGATGTACGGACACAACCTCTGCACCAGTTACAACTGGAGGAAGGCAGCCTTCGCCACCCCCTACACCTGCTGCTCCAGGCGGAGATCTGCATCTAGCACCACCCCCAGACTCTGGATCTGTTGAGCTACAGGAGGGTGAATCCCCCAATCAGGGGGGCCGACACCTCCCACACTCTCCTCACCACCATCACCTCTGTCTTATCAGGGTTGAGCTTCAGTCTGCTCTGCCATATCCATTCCGCCACGGCCTCCAAACACTGGGATAGCAACAAGACAGCAGGGTCTGGGTCAGCTGAAAAAGAGAGGTACAGCTGAGTATCATCAGCATATTGGTGACAATGCACCCTGAACCCTCTCACGACCTCCCCCAAGGGCTGCATATAAACATTAAATAATAATGGAGACAGAATGGAACAGGACAAAGCGCGGGGGCAAGATGCTTCAGTTCCCAGCACTACCTGCTGGCTTCTCCCCAAGAGGAATGAATGGAACCATTATTGAACGGTTCCGTCTAGCCCCCCCCAGGTCGTGCAGCCGCCTCAACAACAGCCCATGGTCCATGGTATCAAAAGTGGCCGAGAGATCTAGCAGGACAAGAAATGTCGAACGTCCTGCGTCCATCTCTTGGCGGAGATCGTTGACCAAAGCCACCAATGCTGTCTCGGTGCCATAGCCAGGGTGGAACCCAGATTGAAAAGGGTCCAGGAAACCAATGCTGTCTAGATGCTCCTGGAGCTGGATCACCGCTGCCCATTCAATAACCTTCCCTAAAAAGTGATGGTTAGAGACAGATCGGTAGCCGGCGAGTGCGTCTACATCCAGCAATGGTTTCTTCAGCAAGGGGCATACCACAGCCTCCTTGAGGCTGGGCGACAACCTCCCCTGCTGCAAGGACGTGTTAACCACTCTTGCCAGCACCATCCCCAATGTCTCCCTGGGGGCTTTCACCAACCAGGACGGGCACGGATCAAGTTCACAACAGGTGGCTCTCACAGACCCCAGAACATACACCGCATCGGACGGTGTCATTTCCTGAAACTCCCTCCACAAAGATGGACCAGACGGGGCCTACATCACCTTGCGCTCTCTACCTACTGCCTCTAATCCAGCGTTGAAGTCACTCTGAATCTGAGCTATCTTGTCTGTGAAGTAAGTGACAAACTCCTCACAGCGGGCCTGGGACACATCCCTGTCCAGGCGGAGGGATGCTAGACTGACCAGCCCCCACACCACCCGAAACAGCTCCGCCGGGCGTGACTTCACAGACGCTATGAGGGCAGCAAGGAACTCCTTCCTTGCTGTCTTCACAGCCTCAACATAGGACCGCAAATTGGCCCTAGGGAGAAGTCAGTCAGAGTCAGATCGAGTCCGACGCCAGCATGGCTCCAGCCTCCTGTCTACTTGCTTCATCCCCTGCAGCCCCTCAGTAAACCAAGGGGCCCTGCGGTGACGAGACAGAGGCTAGAAGGCAATGGGCATAACCATTGAATTTTGCATACCTGGATTGATCAAAATACTTTGTATATGTTTTGGTACCCAATAGGGATGGGCGAACAGAACCGAGTTCGGAAATTCGGTTCGGTTCGAAAATCGAGTTCAGTTCGGAAGTTTGGTTCGGTTGACCGAACTGGTCGAGTTCGGTCCGAATTCCGAACTTCTGAACCACGTTCGCCCATCTCTACTACCCAAATGGGTTGTCAGTTGGGTACCGAAAATACCAACAACCGATTAATAAGACACTGGCATCTGGTATACGAAAATTTAAAAAAAAATCCTCCCAAATCTCGGATAAGTTGTGTCAGGTTTTTCAGGGCTTTTCGGTATTTCTGTATGCCTGTTGTCGGTATGTCAATATTTTGGTAATTGGTTGTCAGTATTTTGGATGCCGTATCAAAAAATACACAAAATATTCAGTTCGATTCAGGTACTGGAAATTCAATGGGTAGGACTGCTAAAACATTCTGCAGATATGGGTGAAATTGAGCAAATCTCTTTGGGAATGATCAAAAACTCTGAAAGCATTATCATTCAATCCTGAAACACACTAGAAAGAATCCCAGGATAATGCTGTCTCAAAAAAATTTAAAAAATAATAATTAAAAATCAAAAAAGCAAACCCCGATCAGATTGCTGACCCCACACAAGAACTTCTAGGCTTCAAACTACTCTGGAAGCAATTGGTGCAGCTGCATGAGCTAGGGCTGGCCCAATCCCCCACCACACTTTGGACAAGTGAAAGGAGTTGCCACAGTTTGGGCAGGTGAGAGGAGCAGGCCATGCAACATGCCTCCCAGGTGGGATATTGGGAAGGGGGGGCACTGTCAGATATCCTGCCATGCCACAGGGCAGGATGACAAGTTGGTCACATGTGTGGCCTCCCAGCCCCGTAATACCCGCCATCCCTCAACCTGCCCACTCTCCCACCCCTGGACATGATGTGGCTGTGTGGGGATGGTGAATGCACCCTCCGCTCAAGTCCCCATTGCAGACCTCACCATGGGGGGCAGCATGGGCCCAGCCACATAGGTGATGACTCATTTATCCTGATCTAGGCAGCATTACCCCATGTTGGGCATTGCTGCTACGTGCTGTGTCCCTAGCCTTCCCTGGTGGACGCAACACATATCAGCCAGCTGCTCACCCTGCCCTGGAGTGGGGTGAACATCTGGTGGCTACTGGCCATACAATTTGCTGGTAAGTCTGCCAGATGAAGGGTATTGCTACCCAAATCAGGTTAGTGTTCCATGTGGCTTCTTCCAATGATCTGGGTTGAACTGCTCTTGAAAAGAGTATAGGAGATGTAGCTATCTCACATCTCTGGAAAATGAGAAATCATTCACAATGTGATTTCAGGCACCCGTTAAAAAGTACGGACCACATTGAAAAGTAGTGCAAGATTCAACCATTTGCACAGGACATCTGAGAACCACAACAGCCCACTTCTTTGGTTCACTAGTCTGGACTTTATCCGTTGAACACTACCAATCAGCTCTTTGGCCGCATGAAGGACGCAGCATTGGAGCATGTCAACTAGAGCTGAAGCAAGTGCCCACCAAAATGAGCAAATCCATCTCAAAATAAATGAACTGAGTAACAAACACGACCGATCTGCTCTTTGGTCATTTATCAATTTTCACAATTTTAGTTCGTTTGGTTTGGTTTGGTTTGTTCAGCTTCTCCAGTTTGTTCAGTTCATTTGGTTCATTCGTTTTGGCAATTTCCACTTTTTACCATTCATTTCCCACCAGTTGTTTTCATTGTTCCTAGTGAAAATGAATGGAAAACCTGAAACAGATGAAATTAACCGAATGAATCAAATGATCCAAAATTATGAAAAATTGGTTACTCGGATGTTTTGATTAATGCCATTTGTTTCCACTACACACACGCAGTTATTCTGCTTGTTTCACCTCTGACACCAGCTCAACCATTTTCTTCCTTGGCTTGCATACCTCAAACTACCCTAAATATTTCACCAGTTAAAAAACTAGCTTTAGGTTATGTCCTTTGATGCTATCATGGTATGCAATTGTCAGTCTTGAACCCCTAACCGCAGCAGTTTGGAGTGCTTCCCCAACTGCTAACACCACCACTCAGGCCTGAGACCAGCTGATTTCCCTCCTCCCCATGTCTCCTCCTATGTTCTCCCATTCCTTGCTATTCCACACCCATTTCCACCTGTGTCCCATTGCACCAGTCCTGCCTCCCAGCTTCCTGATTGGCTACCAGGCAATACTTAAGCCCTGCTGGTAGCCACAGGAAGTTGGATTGAGCAATTGATTTTCTCCTCACTCTGTTTGTTAATCTGGGTTGTATGAATGCCACTTCTGTTTCTAGTCCCTTGTGCTCTTCCCTTCTTTTGCCCTAGCCTTGATCCTTGATGTTCCCTTCCTAGCTTTCAGGCCCTGTGTCTCTAACAGTTTTCCAGCTGTGGTTCCCAGCTCCCTTTCCTTGACCTTAATGACGTGCCATAAACTCTCAGGCTGGATTCCCTGGCTCTGAACTGAGCATGAAGTCTTCTTGGAATCAGAGACTGACTGAGAGGTTTCCTCCACCAAATTGTTGGCCCTTCCAAGGCTCCAACCCCAATCCCCTGACAGCCATGAATTATAATATATTGGTTCCATTTGCAAGTGAGTTCGGCTATCTCTGTCACTACTTTGTTTGGGGTTTTTGTTTTTTTTGGCATTTCATCTTTTCTCTTCCTCCCTGGGTTACTTACTTCTTATCTGTATTCCTCCCTGATTTCCAGTGTTGTTCCTTGCTAGTAGGTCTCATCTGTATGTTTTTTTCTGGTGGGAAATGTCACTTCTAGCTAGGGGTGGGACACCGGGGAGAATACCAGATACCAGATTTACTGGTATCGGATCTCCCCGGTGTCAGATTTACCGGTGTTTTTTAACACTGGCCGCATTACTGTTTTTTTTGCATTGCGGCCATTTATTTCAATGGCCACGATGTAAAAAACCCGGTAAAGCTGCCAATGTTAAAAAAATGATACGCCAATACCTGTGATTATCGGATTAATCCGATACATCCGATTATTATCGGGTGTATTGGATTAATCCAATACCGATATTCCCACTCGTACTTCTAGCTAGCTTTTTCAAACAACATTTTGAGACAAGTTCCCAAAGGGAAATCTCCATCTGCTGAGCTTTTTCCTGCAGCAATTGCTATGCTCTGAAATGTGGTCCTTGGGTGAATGTCCATCTAGCCTCTGGCTAAAGTCAACCCTAGTTATCACAGGCAAAAACTATTTTTTTCCTACTGGTATGACACTGTTTGACCATCACTAGTCAAACTGAATGGTTAAATTAGCAGATGGAAAGCATGTTCCTGCAGATTTCCAGTCTCACTGGCTGGATTGCAAGTCCAATGAAAAAATAAAATTCAGAAGGCTCGTGTAGTTCTATAATTTCACCCACGTAGCACCACAAAAACTGTTAAAGGCATCCCACTCCTACGCACTCATCCCTGATTAAGCAACATTAAAATAAGATGTTGCTTCACCCTGGCCCTGTCTGGATGTTGCTTCACCAGACCCTGGCCCTGTCTGGCCATTATGATGTATTATCACTGAGACTCGCATTGCCAGGTCAGGGGATCTTATTGGAATTATTGTGTTGCTTTCTGGGATTCTTTTTGAAGTGCCTTCTCTGGCACCCTCTTTATTGCCTTCCTGGCTGCTTGTGGGATTAGGAAGGCAGTTCCTGACACTGGATTTCAGGCAGACTAGAGAGTACTTTTGTGATTGCACTTACAATTGACATTAGCTGAGAACAAGTTGAACTTTTGGCATTTTTACTCAGAGTCAAAAACTTCAAGAAAGTCATGTGCTCAGCTCTGGAGACCAGAATCTCAGATATAAAATACCACTAAGATTAGCTGCATGTCTACAAATACAGATTAGCTGCATGTTACCACTAAGATTAGCTGCATGTTACCACTAAGATTAGCTGCATGTCTACAATACAGATTAGCTGCATGTCTACAAATACAGATCCTGGGTACCTCCAGCTTGGGGACTGTGCATGTCCCTACCCGCCATCACAAAACCCCCCTTCTCAGGATGCTGGCACTGGCTGTGCTAGCCCTGCCTTTGTACCCGGTGTTGCTTTCCCATCTCTTAAGGAGATGACTTTGCTGCTAACAAAATTCTACTTAAAACTATATAACAGCACTGGACCCCCGCCACTAAGGGACCGCCAATGTTTACTTCGAACAGGACCGACCCCCAACCCCGCTCTTCTTGCTTTCCGAAAAACTTATCAACTCTGCCTTTAACATGTCAAGATAACTGTCATTCCCAGCAGGGGACAAATGCACCCCATCATCCCTGAAAAACCCGGGATTCCTGTATGTGATACCGCAGTGGCTCAGCCGGAATCCTCCCCTGTTGGTGACCCACTTTCCAACATCCCTATTGATGTTGCACTGGACTCTATCCACTTTTCTGGGTTTTACGGACCCAGCCCACCTCACTCAGCCAACGAGGTCGGTCCACATAATCACTAACCCGGGGAATAATTTCTCAATTTCAAGTAGGTCAGATTTAATATCGGTGATCAATCGGACCCCCTTTACGGCCGTCAGATCATTCTCACCCAGGTGGATGACTAATGCATCCTGTGGGGGTCCCCTCACCTCCACCCTGAGGGTAGGTAGTAGTTGATACCACCGCATCCCACTGCGCCCCATCCACCGGATCATGGCTCTGGAGGAGAGGCCCAACTGGGTCCCCCAGCAGGCCTGCCTGCCTGCCTTTCCAGCCCAGCGCACCAAACTGTGGCCGATTATCCAGATCATGACCCTCTTGGGCAACCTTGCTGGACCTGGGAGCATGAACATAAACAAAAAATTACTGATGGAGACTGTGGATATATGTCCTGCAGGCCCTGGATCTCCACCACCCTATTGCCCTGACATCTTGTTCCGTGAAACCTGATGCAACTGCCGAGTTCACTGCCCCTATCCTATACAAGTGAGACCTGTACTCCCCTGGAGGGAGACCAAGACAGCCTAAAGCGCTCCGCAGGATTGCTGTAAATTGATACCGAGTCGGGGGGACCCTGATGCGTGGCAAAACAACGGGCCTATTATAGTTGGGCAGGCTAACAGGTACCCCTCCAGGTCCAGCACTGGGCACAGCTCACTCTCCCCCCCTCCCTCCCTGAGATAGATGACCTGCCCTCTGCCCCTCTGGTCTGTCTTCGACCATCAAAAACTAATCTGAAGGGTATGTTGCCCTATTTGTACTTCCCCCACTGTCAATGCCCTGTTTGTAGTATCTCGGGCAGACTCTGCAACCATCTCACTCACTCTGAAAGCCCCGAAGAAGGTGATCTTAAATGCCGCTACAATAAGTGCAACTTCAAACTGGTCACTACATATATGGGGGAGCATGCTGCAAATCCTCAGAAGGAGGTGGGGGAGATGGGAACCCAGCTATCTGGTTGTCTGGGCCCCTCGCAGGACCATCCCTCTAGCATCCTCTGGGCAAAGAACCCTCCATCGGGGCATACTGTGGGCATGCTGGGCCCCACAAGGGAGGGGGACAGCTGAGTAACTGCAGCCGTTCCCATCCCCCAGGGGGTGGTATAATATGGTGTCTGCATCTGGCCATTTCCAGTATTCCCACCCATGGGTCTGCTGAGTCCTGCAAGGGAGGGTGATGGCTGAGCCACCGAAGCCATCCCCATTCCCCAGGGGGTGGTATAATGTGGCATCTGCATCAGGGGCTGGGTAGGCCCCACACCTAGGCCCCCCCCTTTCTGGGTCCACCATACCTCCATAGCTCACGCCTTGGTTCCCTGAGTGCAGTTGACTGGTAGTTCTGGGCTATCACATGGAGTCCCCTCTCTAAGACCGCAGTCCTCTGGAGGGCCTCGGTCATGCCTGGAGACATTCTATCCTCATCCCCTGGCATGCCGCCTTCCTGGTATCTGGGTTCCCTGTGGAAAACAAAATCGGTCTTGACCCGACCACGCCCCCCGCTCGGGGGGGGGGGGGGGGAGGGGCTGGCCAAGCACATTCTCTTCCGACCTTGCCCTGGGGCAGGTGCCAACAGGCTGCCCACATCCACCGGCCCTCTGCACCAAGAGTGAGACTGTTTCCTCACCCTCCTATGATGGGTGGGATCCATTGTCTGCGAAGTGGCTAGCACGCACCGCTCAGCCATCGCTCTGTACCTGCTTGGGAGTGCCACAGTTCTCCCACTCCTCCTTGGTTCGGGTGGAGCCCCAACTACTGGGAGGGACACTCCCAGTCCTTGAAACGAGCCCCTCCCCAGCAGCAGATCCTGGTAGCCCTCGAGGCCACCCTCCACTGGGAAATTCATTCTGGTTGGTCCCTACCCAATTGCTGCCTGTCTGGGGGGGTGTCATCTGTCTGGGGGGCATTGCCCTAGCAATCCTGGGGGGTCATCCTGGGGGAACATCTCCTATTGCCTGGGCCATGGGGAGAGGAGCCTGTACCAGGAGGGGCCCTGTGTGGTTAGGGGTTTTAAACCCACCCACCCGTGCCCATCCTTGCCACCCGGAGGGGCTGGTTCCCAATGGAAGTGCTGGGGGAAGAGGAGCCTGCATAGCATGCGGCACCACCGGGCCTGGCAAACCCATGGTGCCAAAAGAGTCACCCAAACCCTGCTGCACCTGGCACTGAATAAGGGCCAGACTGCGACCTGCGGCCATGCAGCCCATAAGGGTCTCACAGCCAGCCAACCGATCCTGAAGGGCCCCCAATACCTCCGCAGCTACTCCCGTTGTGCTTTGCCCAGGCTTGGGGAATCCCATCTCTGCCACACTCACCATCTCTTCCATGGCCCCAGGTGTGGTGGCAGCCTCTACCTTTTTTCCTCCCGCGGGGTGCAGCCCTTCCTGGTCTTCCCCTTTGCCTTCCCCATCCCAGGAAAAAACGTGATAGGTCTCCCACCTCAAGAAACCACGAGGCGCGGCCTGGCTCAAGGAGCATGTAGCGCAAGGTCGAGACCACCAGGAGCGGTTTATGTTGAGGTGCGGCCTGAACTGCTGGCTACGTAGGCCCTGCACCAAAGAAACCCCAAGGAGCGACTTGCTCCCATTGCCTCAATGATGCAAATGGTGGTTAGAGGCACGGTACGCTGGTGAGGGAAGTCCCGGCCCCAAACCAGGTGGGGCTCCCTGAGCCCAGGTTCTCGCAATTGGAGCTCCCCTGTTGCCAGGGGTAATGCCGGCTGGGACGTGCTTTCACAGCTGCGTTCCGGCCGGCTTCCCTTGCAACTCACCCTGCTGCAGCATGCTGCTGTCTTCCCGCCTTGTCCCAGTCCTGGGCAGGGAGTGCGACAAACCCCCCCTTGGCTGCCATTCCCCCCCACCAGGGGGCCCTACTTTTGGGGTTAAAAACAAAAGATCTGAACTAGTCTTTGAATGTGGGATAAGCTCAGGTTAAGGTTCAAGTTGAATGAAGATCTTGATCTGGATTCAAATCCAGTGGTGCAAACTTGTGTAAACTCTCTCCCTGTTATAGCATAGAGTTTCGTGTCTCCCCGGCGTTCCCAAAGTCAGGGGAAATGACTACCCTAATCTCTTGCTAGATGGATCAAATTTATCAGAAAGTAGCCAGAATGTTGAGTGCTCTCATAAAGGGAATTTTTGTAGATGTTATATACATCTACAAAATAAGATCTAATAGGAAATAGGATCTAAATGTGCTCCACCTTAAAGCATATTGCACCAAACACGCTCTCATTTCTGCCAAGTGGACATTGAATTTTCATTGCGAAACTCCAGTTCCTTGACTGTCGGATGCTTGCTGTGACAGTGGGGTGTTCTTCCAATTTCTAAGAAAAAGTTAGACTGGGTCCTTCCTCTGTGAATTGAGTTTCTGTTTGAATTTTGGCCCAGTGGAAAGTTGGCTGCTCATTTCACTCAAACCAAATCAGAATACTAAACAGTTAATTAGGTTACGGACTTTACATGGAGTCAAATGGCGGCATTCAGAGGCTCTAAAGTGATTCAGTGACATCCATGCATTTCAGTTGCATGTGAAGAAGAAAGTTTGGATTGAATCTTTTTGTTTTTAAATGTGCTTTCTAGCACAAGCAGACAAATATTAAAATGTATAGTTACATATTTGCAGTTTTTTTTCTTAGAGGTTTACGTTTTATTGAGTGCCGTGCCTTCCAGACCTTTATTCAATGTTTCCTGAACACTTCTTATGAAACTAAAGGCAAGACTGAGCATTTGGAACCTGAAACTTGAGACCCCAAAGCTACTGCAATCAATAGCTTCCTTCTCGTTGACGTCAATGATCATTGGAGATCGGTAAGAGATGGAATTCTTCCTCTTTTAGCATGGTCACACCTCTTTCCAGGTCAACCTTTTGGTGAAGGTGAGAAATACCAAGAATATGAGACCCGGGACCGAGAACTTGATTAGATCTCATTCTTGCTACGAATTCTTGGCATTTCTCAGTAAAAAATTTTTTTAATAATAATAATAATAATTTTTAAAAGTTACTTCACATGTGCAAAATGGCTGCTGGAGCATTCTGCAGATGTGCAGCCCTTTCCCAAAATGTTGGTGGCAGCATAACCATCAGTTTTGGAAAACGCAGCTGATGCATACATGCGCAGTGGCAATTTTGCACCTGTGCAGATTGGCTTCCCTTTTCCAAAATGGTGGTGACACTGCTGCTGTCATTTTGGAAAAGGACTGCACTCCTGAAGAACAGCCCAGTGGCCATTTTTCATATGCACAATTATTTATTTTTTTTGTAATTATTTTTTTTCCTCATCGACACTGCTGGTTCTTGATTCATTCTCAGTTTGTGGAAAGAGCTGAGGACTGGTATTCTTGACAAGAACAACAACAAAAAACAATGATGAAAAAAAATACTTAGAGAACTTTCAACTCTAAATTTTATGCCAATATTCTGGCATTGTGCTAAGGTCCTGAACTAGGGAAGCATGCACAGAGGTCTCTTCTTCACAGAAAATGGTCTTTTTTACATGCACCGTGGTGCAGGAGGGGGCGGTGTGTACTTTGGCAGCATGGGGGGGGGGGGGGGGGGGGGGAATGCCCACTGGCACACACTGATCCCCCCTGCAGCCGCACACATCCCCACTCACAGAGCAATCGCTGTTTTGGAAAATTGCTCCATGACTGGGTGATGGGTGGAGGTGTGTGGATCGTAGGGGAGTGCATGCACCCCCCACTCACCCACCGCGGCATGACATGGAGGTCATGCCCACGCAACGAACCTTCATGGGCATGAGTGGGTGTGTCTCGTATAAAAAAGGCCTAAATCACTCCTAACTGGAGGAAGCATAGCCTAGTGGTTAACATGTTTGTCTTGGACTACGTAGTAATTTTTCTTCTCTAACAGGGGAATAATAGTGACCTATCTCACAGGGTTGCTTGGAGTGACGTTGATATGGATTCTAAAGCAGTTTGAAACCTCAGAGGGCTATATAAATATAAAAAGACATTGCATGACATCTTTCACTTAGGGTCTATTAATTATTTTTAGTGCTTTACAATACTTATCTAATTCACACTCACAAATATCCTATGAGGTAGGTCATTATTATTACCATTTTACAGATGGGAAAACTGAGACTGATAGTGACAAATGTCATCCAGTTAGTTCATGTGCAAGACACGACTTGAAGCCTGGTTTATAGGTCCAAACTCATCACCTTAATATCTACTAGGCAACACAGATTCTCACTGGCTCTTGATGGACCTGTGCTGATATGGCTTTTTGGGCATATCATTCTCTCTGCTGTCAAGCTGCTTCTGGACATGGTATGGACATGGCTATGGATCTCCAAAGGAGAACTCAACTTGGTCTCAAGTGAATGATTTTGGCATAAAATATTCAAACCCCGTTGACTCTGAGTGCAATATTGCTGCTTATCAGGGCACTATTTAATCTTTGCTACTTGAGCTAAAGGAAAATAACTTGTTAGTAGGCTATGAGTAGATACTGCATAGCAGTTTGGATTCCAACCAGTAGAGGGCAGTGATGCCGAAAACACTAGCTGGCTCATTACAATATAATTAGTTTAACATTGACTCACATCCTAGCTATATAAAATGTTTAAATAGCTTTAAAATATTTCACTGCATAGTTTCCGGAATGGAAATCTGGGAGAAGAAAAGATAGAAAGATTCCACACAACGAACCTTTTTACAGGGAATATGTTATACGCTGTTGCAAGGCATTGCTTTATTCCATAGAAATTCCATATCCCTACTCAGAGTCCCCAAAAACCTTTGGGACCAGAAGCAACACAAGTATTCTTGAACATAAATAAATAAATAAAATAAAAAACCTCTGTTTGAAAAAAGTCCCCTTAAAATCTGACAGATTAAAGGAGCTTAATTATGCATGATATTGATCCAGCCCTGTGAATACACACTGAGGTCAAGTAATTTAAAATGCATATTATTATTGATGAGACTTGGAGCAAGCACATTTTGGAAAAGCAGATTAATGTCTAAATGGAGTGACAAAGGCCTGAGTGGCTTCGGTGTGGTAAATCATCGCAGTCCTTTCAGGGTCTTTCATTATAATTGTTTCAATGTGTAATTAATGTTATGTCAATCCATAATTTTAAGCAGTCACAGGCGCATGGCATTAACATGCGTAGTTAAAAAGTTACTGTTGGTGCACCACGACCTGTAGTCCTTATGTGAGCAAAGTCACCTTCGGAGTCAAGAGCATCCCCACTCGGGCTGTAGCAGAATGTCACAGTGGTAGCTATTTCCGCTGGAAACAGTGTTTCCGTAATTAGTGGTATGGCATGGCAGAGGCTTTCATTCTGCTAGTTTCATTCCGCTACTTCCGTAAGTCCGCTAATTTCATTCCGCTACTTCCGCCATTCTGCCAGCGCCACAAAATAGTGGAACAGCAGTTTTCCGACAGTTTCCAACAATTCCGCAATTTTTCCAATAGTTTCCAAATTTGAAGAATGCCGGCGGAATTAGCGGAATGTCAGCAGAAAAACCGCGGTGTGGCGCGGGCAATTCCGAAATGGTGGAATGGAATCGCGGCGCGGTAACAGCTGCTACCACATCAGCCCACTTTCTTAAGGATCACACAGAAGTACATCAGGTATATGGCAGCCCATTTTAAGAGTTAGAGCCTGATTCTTCAACACACAAACACAATGTCAGGACTCAGGGACATGGGTAAATTTGGGAAGTTTCGGTCACACAATTTTTGCAGAAGATTAAAGTCAAGGTGGGAAGAAGGCACGGCTAGGTTCAAAGCAAAACAGGAAACACAAACATGGAAAGTTTAGCACTGCTCCTACATAACAGAGATTTATACAGACAAATTGCCCTTGGTAGGCTGAGGGGCAGAGCTTAAATGTGTACCCCCCAAAAACAGGTGTATCCATTGAAATTGTGGTATTTGACTCAGCCCAGTAACACAAGATAAAACCAGACATGCCAGTCACTTGCTTAGGCATGCTTTGGGCCATTGTGGAGACCCCGGCACGTCTCTTTTGGAACCACCAGATGTTGGCCTGCTTCTGCCTCAGGGTAGATAGGTGGCTAGCCCAGGCTGTGTCCTTGGACAGTTTCCAAGGTCACAGTCCGGGCTAAGGGCCATCTCGCCATGCAGCGGCCGGTAACTCACTAATGGTAATACTTGATATTTCTGAGTAATTGGGTGCCCAACTCGGTATTCGGCTACCAATTTGGCACCCAACATACTACACAAAAATGAAGGTATTACCTGTGGATAGCAAATGTACTACCCATTTTAGTTCTGCTGATGGAGGAATGATTTAGGCTAGAAAAGAAATGCTTTATGGTCCATATCTAGTTCGCAACCCTGTGTGGTAGGACATTATTATTTCTATTTTGAACATGGGGAACTTAAACAGAAAGAGACTGATTTATCCAAGGACACCTAGTGAGTTTATGGGTGCTTTCTCATGTGACAGCTCCTGCCACCATCACAGACTGCTCCGGGCTGTAGTGGGAGCTGGCACTCTGGGCCACACTTGGCCCGTTTGCCGAACAAATGTTACAGCAGCCGGGCTGGAGAGGATGCGGGGAGACATACGGATGTGTGTCTGCACATTCCCACCTCACGCTACGTGGAGCGACCCGTCCCCCTCTCCTGACAAACAGCAATGGTGGCCTATGGCAGCTGCCATGGCTACCTGAAAGTGCCATGATCCATGACTGGAGTAGGTACAGTGGCACATCAACCATGATGGCCCACTTTACCCCTGGTCAGGCAGTCATTTCCCAGTCAGTGGTGGTGCTTAGTGCAAGCTGTGAGTTGGGGATGGCACCACCTACTGGGGAATGTTACCCATCTACTTGGGCTAACAACTGGCAGCTGCTTTCAAGCATACTAAAGTGGAGTAAACCACGCCACTGTCACATCTGAAAACATCCCAAGTCTAATACAAGATGTAAACTCTGGTCTCCCAGATCCAAGTCCAGTTCTTTATCCACAAGGCTCCACTGGAACTCAGCACAAATTCCAGGCCAGGGACAATATATGGTATTAGCACTCTGAAGTCAGTCATGGACCAGAAGTGTTCTTCACATACAGTTGCATGCAGTCAACATTACATGCTTTCCTTCTACATACCTGTAATCAAATTCCTTACTCTTTTCATATCCTCTTTTCCTCCAAACATGTTCCTTGTGTTTAGTCCCCAAAGGAATCAAATTTATGACTTAACAACAACAACAACAGGCTGCAGTGGTCAGGGTACTCTAGAAGAGGATCACGCTCAAGATATTTCTTGTTCAGGTGATCTCTGAACTGCTGCTCCTATGGTTGATCAGTGGTAATGGCATGGCCCATCCTGAGAAACAATCCAGCAAGAGACAGTGGGTGTTTTTAGATGTTGCCGCTTTTTCCAGGACTTCAAAAGTCCAGGTTCGGCAAACTCCCTCAGGAGTGATTTAGGTGCTCATCACCCGACCAGAAGTTGCCCGGGCACTGTTGTAAACAGCAGTGCCACACGACTCCCAGAAGTTTTGAGACCCAGACTTCTGAGACCTCGGCTATCAGAGTTTTAAAAGTCTGGGGTTCAAAACCTCTGGGAGACACACTGCGCTGCTGTTTACAATGGCACCTTGGTGACTTCCAGTCAGGTGGAAACATCTAAATTCCCGCCACAGGAGTTTGAACTTTGCCAAACCAAAGCAGCAACATCGAAAAAGTGCTAAATGTGTGTTCCATGCTTCCTACTGTATGGATGTCTTTAGACATAATGTCAACGGGTGTCTGAATGTGTGTTTTGACCTTGATATGAACACCGGTTTGGTCCTGTGTTCACCATGTGGTGCTACTTAGACAAACAGCCCATCTTGAGGTAATTTGGTGGTTTGTTCACCACCCAATCTCAGCACGCAAGCTTTCTGTCTTGTTCTCCATGTTGTACCTGCTAACACGCCACATGATATCATTAGACACAATGTTGGGCACGTCTTCAGACAGAAAACACAACCTGTCCTTTTTATGCAATAGTGTTCACATTGTGTGTTGAATGGGTGGCCAAATTGGTATTGGGATAGTTATGGTGCTTACACATAATGGCCAAACACATACTTAGGGGGGTTTGACACCCGATCTTCCTTATGTCTAAAGACGCCCTATGTCATTGCTGTCTGGGAGTGACAGAGTATGGATCTAGTGGGATCTCAGCCCAAAGGCACAGGCAAAGCAGAACAAGTGTTAGGTCTATGTCTTGGTTCCATATTCATATCTCCATCTTTCATATGTCAGGTCTAAGAGGCAGGCCGGAGCCTGATTGAGAGTTGAAAGCATAGGTCTATAACTGGGTGGCACATTCCTACTGACCTCAGGTTCAGAGTATTATCCAGGGACTGGGTCAGAGGCTGGAGCATGAGTTACTATCGGGAGGTCAGTCCATGAAGAAATATTAAATGAAGCAAGTGGCAGACTGATTAACTGTCTGAAAGTTCAGGACTGAACATGACCTTTGAACCAGGAACTATATATAAGACTCCCTGGCCAATCCAGGTATAGGATCTCACAGCCAATGAGAGACTGCGACAAGATGGGTCCCTGCAGGAGTGCTTATCCATGTAGCTGTATGGCTGCTGCATGGCCAGATGCAGCACCTCTGTGGCAGCAAAGTGGTAACTGCTGTTGTGTAGGGGCATGAGGAGTGGGGGCCTGGGTCTAGAACCTGAGGGTATTGGATCATGACAGGATCAGTTCCTGATTGCCCTGAGGGTTCTTCTATATTTCTTTTTGAGCATTTGTACTGGCTACTGTCAGAGACAGGATACCAGTCCAGAAGGACCTAGCATGCTTTTCCTTACACTCTTAAACTGGCAGTATGTGACATAAGAAAAGCTACTTTTCCTCAGGCTCCCACATACTCCACTAGTGTCATAAGTACATAAGAAGTGCCATACTGGGTCAGACCAATGGTCCACCGAGTCCAGCACCTGTCTCTGAGAGTGGCCAATCTTGGTAGCTTGGAGGAAGTACCTAAAAGGTTAGGTCACTATGGGGCAATCCATTCCCTGTTGTTCACTCCCAGATCTTGACAGTAAGAGGCTACATTTCCCAAACCTACCTTGCTAATAGTTGCTAATTAGGAATGGGCAAAGAGATCACTGTTCAGGTTCAGCCATTCAGTTCGGATGTGTTCGGTTCATCTGTTCGGTTTAGCCATTCGGTTAGTTCGCTGGGTTCAGGTTCAAGTTCGGCTGTTTGGTTCGGCCGTTCGGTTTGGGTTCGGCCGTTCGGGAAATATTTTGTTATGGTTTTTTTTTTTTATATGTTTTTTTTATTTTTTTTTTGTTTTTTTTTTGTTTTTTATAAAAAAAATTGTTTTTATATGGGTTTTTTAATTTAAATTTTTTATCTAATATTATATATATCTATATCTACAGTAAATATAACTGCTATTAACGATTCTAAATGCTATGAATTAAATGGATTATCTAATAAGTACACAGGCCTACTCCTACAAACACTAAAACTAAATCACTAACGCTATATCACTAAGCTAACTCCTACAACTGTCTACTATCTATCTATCTATCTATCTGGGATGGGGCGGGGGGAATCACAAACAACACAAGGAAGGGTACAAAACTGAAATGAAACTTAAATCAATCTAATAATCCTACTCTAAATGAAAAAACAGGGGAAGGGAAGGGAATCTGGGATGGAATATATGGGAGAGGGAAAGGATTAAATGGAGGGGGGAAGATTGAACACAGGGAACACAGGGAGGGGTAAAAACAAAAAATAACCAGTAAATCTATCTAAGCTAAACTAAATAAATGAATGAGAATATGGGGGTAGATGGACTGGATGGGTGAAATGGGAAGAGAATTGCAATGGATTGGGGAGCTGGGAAAAGCTGGGAGAGGGAGCCTTCGGAAACGCCTGCTGTTCAGGAACAGCGACTAGCTCAGAAGGTTATGGGAAGGGGGGAGGCAGATAGTTTTGTTTTTTGCAAGCCTCTCCACCCCTGGTGCCTGGAAGTCTGCTCCTCAGCAGACTACTCCTCCCTGTCACGTTTGACCTTCCAGTGACCCTTTTTTTGCCACCCGAACTCACCCAAACACGATCCGAACTGACCGAACTGTTCGGTCATTTCGACATTCGAAATTGAGTTCAGTTCGGTCAGTTCGTGTTTGGATTCGGGTTCGGGTTTGGTCGTCCGAACAGGCCGAGTTCAGGCCAAACTCCGAACTTCCGAACTGCGTTCGCCCATCCCTATTGCTAATGGACCTATCCTCCAGAAACTTGTCCAACCCTTTATTAAACCTAGCTATACTGCTGGCCTTGAGCTTTGACTACATGTTCTGGCAACAAATTCCACAATTTAATTGTGTGTTGAGTGAAAAAATACTTTAAAATTTTTATTATAAATCTGCTACCCGTTAGTTTTATGGAGTGTCCCCTAGTTCTAGTACCCTTTGAGAGGGTAAATAACTCTTCCCTATTAACATGTTCCACGCCACTCATGATTTTATAAACTTCTATCATATTCTCTCTCAGACGTCTCTTCTCCTAGCGGAAAAGCCCCAACCTATTCAGTTTCTCTTCATAGGACAGCTGTTCCATATCCCTTATCATTTGTGTTGCACTTCTCTGTACCTTTTCCATTTCTACTATATCTTTTTTGAGATGGGGCAACCAGAACTGCACACAGTATTCAAGGTGCAGTCGCACCATAGATTTACACAGTGGCATTTACAGTTTCATTCTCTATCCCTTTATGAATAATTCTGAACCTTCTATTTTCTTATTTGACAGCCACCACACACTCCTTTGGAGACCAGAATCACTAGGAACAATAATTGCAACAGGAAGAGACAGATACTATTTCCTAGATTTTAATTCCTACTCTGAACCCCCAAATAAATAGTTTTCCCCTTGTAAATCGCTTGCAGCTTTGAGAAGTACTGACAGATTCAACTTTTCTCAAGGGAGATGCTACCTGAGCGGGAGATGAAACACATCTTTCTCTTTCCCTGCATTTAAGAGCCCATGCTATGGAAAATCAAAGTCTCTGGACTATTAAAATTCATGTCTGCCTTTCTGACATTGGAGAGAACCTTCTCTTTCTCTAGTATAGCTGTCAAGTCCTTCAGCGGAGCAGCACCAATTCATACCGGTTGTAGATTTGACCTTGTTACTTAATTTATTTATTTATTTATTATTATTATTATTATTATTATTATTATTATTATTTATTATAAACATTAATGCTTGCTACTTGCTAACTGGATATTGAAATGTTCTATTCATTTGCTTGTTTTCCACAGGGAAAACAAGCAAAATCATTGTTTTTTTGTTTCTTAATTCAGACCTCACAGGGTCCTCCATCAGGTAGGCTGGAGGGTACCAAAAAAACAAAAAAAAGAACCACAAAAAACAAACAAATCCAGACCTGCCTGACGAAGGACCATGTGAGATGCGAAAGCTTGAATACCTTCATCAACTGGAGTTGGTCCAGTAAAAAGATATCAAATTTACTACTTTGTTTCTATTGCCTATATTTGGGACCAACATGGCAAACCCTACTTTCTCTACAATACTATGGATAATAAGATCTTTGTGCAGATATTTCCTTTATCTGTAGCAGAAGGCCAAAAGATAATTTCTTAACAATAGATACACCTGGAAGGAAGATAATGACCCTTTTAAGCCTAAAAAAAATCCACTGAGTTATGCCGAATATTAATAATAAATACATTTATTTATTTATTTATTTATTTTCACAACTTATATCCCACCGCATCCCACCCAACGGTAGCTCGGGGTGGTGTACAATAAATAAACAATATAAATACAGTATTAAATACAATATAAAAATCTTAACATTCAAAAATCAAACAAATGTGGCCCGAATAACCCTACCTCCCTCAAGAAAAACTCCCCACCCACAATCTGTTCCCCTCACCGAATGCCTGGTAAAACAGCCAGGTTTTACATTTGCTGCAAAAAAAGGGGAGATCCAGAGAGAAGTGAACCTTCACCGAGAGGGAGTTCTACAGCCAAGGTGCAGCCACTGAGAATTCCATCTCAAATGTTACCCCCCGGGATACCCAAGGGACCTCCAAGAGGGCTTTCCTGGCTGACCGTAGGGGCCAATCCAGGACACGAGGGGTGAGATTTAATAATAGTAATAGTAATTAAAACCAACAACAACATATTTATATAGCTTCCCTCAACAAATAGTACTTGAGGTAATTCACAAAATTATAGTGACCTCCCCCTTAGGAAACTTGATTTGATTAGTTTGCGTTCCTTTCTTGGTATGACTTGTTTCAAGGCAGCTCAGCAAAACTGAAAACAAAGTAACCAATGTGATCAGACCCATGGTTGTTTCAGATTCAAAACAGCATAAGTTTCTTTTCTGAGTTATTAATGTTATTTAGGGTGGAGAGAATAAATTATTTGCCAGACACTCACAGGAAATCTATCATCTAGTCAGGTTTTTTTGGATACAAATCATTTGACAGAGGGTAATTTCGGACGTTACGCGCTCCCGGGTCACCACAGTGGATTCCGAACTGTGGCGATTTGGCCAACCCCCTCCCGTGGTCCAGGAAAGCCCAGAACAGGCGTGACAGGAGCGGGACCACGGCAAGGAAACGGACGGACGGACCACGGACTGGTGCAGCGCAACAGATGTTATGCCAATTCCGGAACGTGGTCAAAACACCCAGAAGACACCAGGGCTGAAGACATAGCTGATCGTAAGTCCACCAGTGGTCACCTGTTTCTCTATGGAGATGGAGCCATAAGTTGGACTAGAAGGAAGGAGTCACTTGTTACACTCTCATCAACAGAAGCAGAATACATATCAGCTAGTGAAGCATGCAGGGAAGTTGTGTGGATACACAAGCTGCTGTTGGACTTTGGAATAGAAGAGCCAAGGCCTACCTCGATGTTTGAGGACAACCAGAGTTGCATTAAGTTCTCATAAATGGAAAAAACCAGGTCTTGAATGAAGCACATTGACATAAAGTACCACTATGTTCGAGATGCACAGGAAGAAGGGCTAATTGAGTTGAAGTATTGCCCAACTGAAGAAATGGTGGCAGATGGACTGACCAAGCCACTACCAAGGGATCAGTTCCAGATGCTACGTGAGCAAATGGGAGTCGTGAGCCGGTGTGGTAGGCGATGAGAAGGGGTGTTGGAGAAACAGCTCCAGATGACATCAACCTTTTGCACCAACAAACCCTAATGACCACTAGGGGCATTGGGAGTAGAGATAGTGAGTTAGTGCGTGTGTCACTTTAACCTTTCTTATCTCTGCTTCTGAGCCCCCCCCTTCCCCCTCTCAGGTGGGATGTACCCAGGAAGCTCCTACTGGACTTCCTCCTTCTTCCTGACCTTTCTCCATTCCTCTCTTCTCTCTCTGACCTTCAATGACCACTAATAAAATTCCAACACACCCACCCGTGGAGCCTGCCCCCTCTCCCCCCTGGGGTTCCCTTTTACACCCCTGCCTGTCTGGGAGGCCCTCATTGGCCATCGTCCCGGTGGTGCACTGCTCTGTTGTCTGGGAGCTGTCCTGCGGGGATGGGGGACCGTGTTATACTGCTGCTCCCGGTAAAGTGTTACCTGGTTCAGTGGTTGTGCCAGGGGTGCGGCTCTCCCCTCCCGGAGGTGGGGGTGGGGGGGTTCCCTTGTGCTCACCTTGCTCTTGCTGCTGCTCCTTGGGCCATGCCCATGGGAGGTGCCAGGCTGGGGGTCATCCACCGGGGAGGCTGTCGGTGCGGCCCCTCTGCCCTTTGGCAGGACACATTCGCCAGGTTACTTCCTGGTGTGGTTCCCCACCCAGTCCCTCCCCCTGCTGGGCACCCCCTGCTGGTGGTCCATTACCCTCCCTTGTGCCTTCCATCTGGGGCACTTCCCCCTCTTGCACCGCCTTGCTGGGACTTCTCCCTCCCCCCCGGGCACCCCAGGGTCCCTGTGCTCACCCGGCCCCTTCCTGCACATGAGGCAGCTTCGGCTCCCATTGCCTTCTCATGGGCCTTCCTGTTCACCATCGTGGGAGCCCGTGCGCATGTGCCATGGTTCTTCCCTCCTTTATGGGCTCTGTTTCTGTTATTGGGCATTTTTACACAGATGTTAAAGTTCCAGATTTTTCAATCTTCTGGGTTTACAAGTCCACAAATAAGGCCATTTTTACACAGACGCCACCCACCCATGAACACCCATAAACACCCATCGGATGGGTGTGAAAGTGCCCATGTAAATGGCCAGGAATGGGTGGGTGCGCATTCATGATCCACCCACAGAGCAGGCGGGAAGGAGCGAGCGTGCTCCGTGGGTGGAGATGGGTGTTCAACACCCACACCCATGGGAACGGGTCCACTGAGACCACAGAGAGATGGCTAGAGAGGCCATGCAGGGGCCCCCAATCAGACACGCCCACTCTGGGAGATGCAGAATGCCCACCCGGGAGCCCTTAAAAGGGATCCAAAACAGGACATGGGTGCACTGGCTCCCAATATGTGTGGAAGGAAAGCTCCTGACAAAACAAAGGGAGCCAGCACCGTAACTCATGCGGGATGGGCCAGGGTAAGCAGAGAGACCCTGGGACACCCAGGGGAGAGGGGCCAACCCCATGGGCCTGGGGGGAGAGGGAAGTACTGCTAAACATGCCCATCCTGCCACAGGGTCGAGGACAGACCGTGGCGCCCGCGCCGACCACAGCCCCCCACTCCAGCACAGCCAGTGGGAACAGGGAAGGGAGTGCGAGCAACAGTGAGGTATTTGTGAGGGGACCCAAAGAACCCGGGGGGGGCACATGCCAACAGCAGAAAACAACCCAAGGGACACAGGATGGGCAGCTTACAACTAACATTTCCACTTCCACTTCCAGGACAGCACCCAGACACAGGAGTAATGCACCACTGGGGAGACGGTGAAGGAGGGCCTCCGTGGCAGCCAGGTAAGGCACCCATGACCCCCTGGTGGGAGAGGGGAGGGATCCTCCCACAAGAGAATATAGGGGGGCCGTGGGGCAGATGCTAACCCCTCTGCAATGCCCCCAACAGGAGATGTCCAGCTCCTCTGTCACCACAGCTACTGGGTGGGCCCCAAGCCATGAAGCTGGTAGACCCCCCACAAGCTGTACCCAAAAGGGGGAGCACTAATCAAGGCAGGAGACCAGGGACTTCATATGAGTGTGGGGGGCCAACACAGGTCTATGAAGCCATTGTCCAGGAGATGCAGCGGCAGGGGTACAATAGGGATGTCACCCAGTGCATGAAGCAAGCAAAGGACTTGAGGTCCAGATATAAACATATCAAGGACAACAATCTCAAGTCCAGTCAGCCATGCAGATAATGGAGTTCCATGATGAGCTGGACTGGTTCCTCTGCATGGACGAGGACATAGTCACCTCCCACTTATATGGCACCACTTTTGGCAGGGTGGACGGTGCTCACAACACACACACACCTGCCTGACCACTGCCCCTGGTGAGGCAAGGCAAGATGCAGGAGGGACAGCCCCATCACACAGAGGGGGAGGAGGTGCCCCAGGAACCCAATCACTCAAACATCGCCCTCCACATGCGCCCACAAAACCCACAGGGTGCTGGACCGCGGGGAAGGGGGGCACACGTGGAGTGGATGGAGATCCAGGACACCTCCTAGAAAGCTGAAGAAGATGCTCCTGGTAGGAACGCAACCAGGGCCTGGGGGGGGGAAGGGCCCCGGTCACAGTGACTGGAGTCAAAGTCAGACAGCAGGGATTGACTGATGGATCCACATTCCCATTGCAGCTCAAGGCACCCTGGAAGTTCACGAGGAGGAGGTCACAGAGGAGGAGGTGGTCGAGGTGGAACTTGAGGCAACCATGAGGTCCGGGTGCCAGGACAACAATGGTAGGCCACAGCGCACAAGGGATGGGTACCAGGGTAATGGGCTAACAGACTGGACACAGGGGCAGCCCCTAGAAGCAACAACCCCCTCCCCCCCATGCATGTGCTGTAAGCTGCCATGGACCTGAGGGGGTGGCTAATAAAGGTAACTAAAAAATAAATAAATGCATGACAGGGAAGGGCCAGTGACCAGAACCGAAGGGTCACCAAACCATACTGGTTAACAGCCCCTGAGGGGTCCGTAGTGGGGGGGAGGCCTAAGGGGTTGGGAACACATGACAGGCCCCTAGGAGAAGCTGGAATAGCATGGACCCAGGTAAAGGCGGCCCCTGATGGGGTGAGCTCTGTGACCCAACAGAGGGGACACATTGCACGGGACCCCGCTCAGCCAGTAAGATACACCATAGGGACAGACAGGAAGGGAGGGCAGGAATCCCCCTGGGCGACAGGGAGGCACAGCTATGGGCATACAGTACAAACTTGTGAAGCCTCACCCCCCAACCTGTTAACCTCACTCCCACAGATGAGCGCCCCGGTTCGGCGAGGGGAGCTGCTACTGGCAGTGCCGAGAGGAATTGGAAGATGTGGGCCCAGAACAGGTGAAGGAGAGAGGACCTCAGCAGAGAGCTGCTGGAGGAAACCAGAAGGTTAGCGGAGGTGTACGCAGAAGAACTTGTCCTCACAAGTAAGGTGCAAAGAGGGGAGGGGAAGAGGGACCGGCAGACAGTGGCAGTCATGCTAAAGCGGTCCTGCACTGAGCACCTGTGGGACAGGCGCCAGACTACCTCCCTCCACTGTGAGATGCAGCTCAACAGAGCCAAGAGGGCGAGCAGACGTGTTGTGCTGGAGGGGACCTCCGCATGGGCCCTTGACCTCACTGGGGAGGCATTGGGGCTCCTGCGAGGGAAACCTGTCAGCACGTGCCCCCTCCAGGTCCAGGTGGATGGATATCAGGTGATTACCACTGGAGCACACACACCCCCACACAGGTGCAGGTGTCTCCCTCCTGCACTTCGGCCAACAATGTTTTCCCCAGCAGCACCCCTTCCCCGGTCTCATCAACAGGATCCCTCTCCCCCACATAGCCCCACAACACGAACCCGTGGGGCTGCCCTTACGGCCCACACCTCTCCCAGCTCCTCTACAGCTGCCTTCAAGACAACCCCCCCTCTGGGAACACGGTCTCCCCTGGTGAACCCGGAACCTCCAGGTGACCAACCGTCCATGCCGGCCGCCCCACCAAGCAGGACCACATGGCTGTCAGGAAAAGGGGGGGAGTGGGGGGCATAAATAAGAGCAGAGCGATGGGGGGAGGAGCTGCTGTGAGGGGAGCAATGGGAACTGTAGAGGACCACAGAAAGGGCTGTGGCACCGGGGTAACGGTGCAAAGCAGGGTGTAACACAGACCTTATGTTCCATTACCACAGGGTCCAACACTCCAGCCCAGCATGAAGTGGACTGTAGACAATGGAGAGCCCAGGCCATCTGGCTGCCGCTCTCAAAGGATGGTGGCTGCAAGGGCGCACAGGGGATCGAACCACGGTGGTACACTGAAACAGGCACAGGCAAGACCCCGCAAATAGTGGAAAAAAAAACCTTGTAAGGAACCCCTAATAAACTGTGTTTTACATTACCACTCTGTTGTTCGGTGTGTCAATGGGGACACCATGGTGGCAAGCGATCACTCCATATGTAGTCGGGAACAGGGCATTCACAAGACAGGTGCCGGAAGCATACGTGTCTGGCCTGCAGGCAGCCGTGAGGGCAACAGCATCACTGCCATGGCCGGGTACAGGTCTGCACAGTTACATCAGTGGAGTACCAGGCATGCCACCGGACAGCCAGTGAGGTGCCGAGCCCTGGTGCAGTTCCCCCAAGTGCAAGGGCGGGGCACGGAGCAGGGGCAGGACATGGGCAGGAGAGCTGCGCGCCGGACCGCACCATCATCACGCTCCACCATGGGGACAGACCAGAGGGCTGCATATTGGCAGCACTCGGCCCTATGTGCAGAATGGTACTGGGCACACACCGACCTCATGGACCTCACCTCCGACCTGCTCCACCTTGGAGCCCTCATCCGGGGGTGCCTGGCCAGGAGTGCAGCAGGAGTTCAGCAGCAGCGCTGGAGCTCCCTGGCCCAGATAAGGGCCCTGCGGGTGGCTGGGGCATACCAACAGGCCCTGAGCCTCACCCAAGGGTACCAGGCTGCACTGTGAGAGGCAGCCGACTGACACCACTGGCGCTGGGTAGCCATGGGATGAGCCGCCATGCTCACAATGCCCACGCAATGGCGGCTATGGTCATGGAGAGGGCACAGGAACGGTGGGCCAGGGCCCTGACTTGGTGGGATGATGCAGCGTGGAGGGCACACTTCCGCATGGACAGGCGGTGCCTCCTATGCCTTGCGGAGCTGCTGGAGTCCTGGATGGAGCGGGAACGCATCCCCATTGCCCCCCTCACTGGTACCTCTGTCTCCTGTGGGTGCCCTCCTCCTCCTCCTCCGGTTCTTCCTCTTGCTCCTCCTCCTCCACTTGCCCTCTGCCGGTCTCCTCCAGGGGCTCTGGCTCCCGGGCCTATTTCCGGGTTATGGGTTATAAGGGTGGGGGTGTTAGGTACCTCATTCCATCGCACCCTCAGCCCTCCTCCCTGCCCCACTCCCGCTGGGCACAAACCCCCTTCATGCCCCTGTGCTGCTGTGCGGGGCCCTCCTCGCTTTCCTTACCCATTTCTGGGGTGCGTCCATCCCCATGCCATTTGTCCCCTGTGGGGCAGCCTGCCCTGGCTTCTGCTGCTGCTCTGCCACCTCCTCCTCCTCCTCCTCCTCCTCCTCCTCCTCACTCGTCCTCCACCCTCCTCACCCTTCTGCCTTGCTCTCTCCTGCCACATTCCCCTGCTACTGTGTGCCCTTTAAATCTCCCTTCCTGGTCTGTGTGTCGCTCGTTGCCAGGCAGCGACGCTGCGTGCTTTCGTCATGGCTGGGGATCATTTTGTTGGATCGTGCCTGGTGGTTGGCGTTCAGTCGGTGACTTTCTGTGGTTTCCCGGTGGGAATCTCTTTGACCATGGTTTTGGGGATGGTCCCATCCCAACCTCCAGAACCGTGGTTGGGTTTGGCCCCTACGGGTGATTGACTATGGTGAACATCTGGCGAACGCCAATCAGATGTTCAGGGCTCTTTGGCCCCACTGCGGGATTGACTGTGGTTCACTGTGGTTGACTGTGATCTCGTAACATCTGAAATTACCCAGAGATGCCATTGAGCGGGAATGATTTCATAATTTCTCCACAACTTTAAACTGAGGCCTGCTAGGAATCAGAATGATGTCATTGAGCTGAATGTGACTCATGTGGGAGTCAGCTTTATTTAGTGAAGGGTAAAGTCTGAACATGCATCAGAATGTGTGCGTGGATTCCTATGCCCATGTGGATCTCCTTGAAGTTAAGGAATCCAACTGTGTGGTCAAGGGCGAAAATTGGATATTTGAAAAGAGGGAGCCTTGGGGGTTAAAAGCAAGTGAGAAGGAATATCCTCCTCCCCACCCCCCTTTTTTTCTCCCTGCTGCCTAATTGTTTTCTATTGAATTCATTGGGAAGCCTAGCAATAATTTCAATGTCAGCAGGATTGGGGCCCGAGAGAATGTACTACAATGTAATTACAGCTTTTACCACTAAAGCCGCATGGAGGAGAAATTAAAAGAAATAGCATAGCGAGGCCTATGCTGTTTGAATGCTTTTGTTCTGTGCCACTGCAGCATTCAGCACTGAAGCAGAAGTTTAACCAGTGCAGCAGTGACATTTGTAAATGAGAACATGGCTAGTCTGTCAGTGTGGCCACCGCAAAATGCTCTCTTTTGAGGACGGACATGAAAGAAGTCTGGCTTCACATTAAATAAAAAAGGAGGCAAATTCAGGCCAGGAAAGGGTTGCAGGAACAAAAAGGAATTTAGAAAGAAAACAAATGGCCGAAAAAGCAAGAGTAATCAAGGCAGGGGAAGGGGATCAGGCAGACACAGAGCGAGCACGGACACAAGGGAAAGGACAGCTAAGATGATAAAAAAGCATTTGTGTCAACGGCAAAGGAACTTTGAAAAGCTAAACGGAAAGAAAAAGGCAAAGGGGAAAGAGGCAGCAGCTGAGGTAAAGAGGAGCAGGAGCAAAGCAGCTCAAGAATGGGATGGTTACGCAGCAGGTGCGTAAGCAACCATCTTGTTTTGTCAAGCATGCTATTCCAGAAAGACTTTAATTCAACTTTCAATTATTCCATTTAAAAAATAAATAAATATAGAGTGTGATTCAGAAAACACGGGCCAGTACTTAAGCTAATGTCTCTGTTTGCAGCCACTAGCAGAGACTCTGCCCAATATGTATGTGTTTAGAGAACATTGTTCAGCCACCATTTTTAACCTCACTAAACTGATCGCTCTCTGGTGCAGGGACTTCCTCTTTCTCTGTTTCTGTCAGAAATGAATACCCGAAAAAACAAATATATCCACTGAATTCATACTATCCAATTTGGATCCAAAAAATGCAGATAAAACCAATATTAATTGGGTTTCACTGGGTATCCTTTTCAGATATTTTGTTTTGATCGCTTTGGTTATTTTGGTTTGGGTATTTTGGTTATTTCGCTACTTTGATTACTTTGTTTAGGTGCCATTTGCACTACAGCACATGTGCAGCATCCAAAATTAAGGAACCAAAATAACTAAAATAAACTAATCAAAATAATAAAAATATCTCAAACAAAATAAGCAAATATGAAGACATTAGAGTTGAAAAGAGTACCTACAAAAATGGGTATAACCCGTTGAATTTATGGTGCACAAATAGAACCAAATATTTCAGGTATTTTTCGATACCCAAACCAGTCTTCGATTGGGTACACTGAGTAGTGAAATACCGACATCCTGACAACCAGTATATGTAATTGTAAATACTGAAAAATCCCACCAACCCCAAAATTGTCCTGGATCTTTTGGGGATTTGAGAGATATTTTTTGTATTTTGGTATATCAGTTGCCGGTATGTTGGCATTTCGGTACTCGGTTGTCGGTATTTCACTTTTTCATATACTCAAATGGTATTCTGGCACTGATTTGGGTACCTTAAACAGGATACGAAAATACAGGTATTAACTTCGGATACCAAATCAGGTTCCCATTTCAGCTCTAGCAGAGATAACTGAATATTTTGTTTGGTTACAGATACTGAGGTTGACCCTAAAACTCTGCACACATGTGCATGCATGATTGTGCATGGTTTGTACGCACATCATAGTCCCAATAATGGGGATGAGTGTGGGATTTAGGATCAGGGCTACTATCTCAATATTCAGATAGCTATTCCAAAGTGCACATAATACCCACAGATACAAAATCCACTATTTGTTTAACCTCAGATTTCTACAATAGGGTCCTGACTGGGTCTTCGAGGCATGGTTTCCCTTATACTTGCTTACACCTGGTGGCTTCAAGATGTAATTGCTACTTAGCAATATGTTATCCCCTTCAGCCTCTAGTCTCGTTAGTTCTATCTCTGGAAGAGGCATCACATTTAATGCCGTGGACAAGCACCCAGGAGACCTGGGTTCTCATCTGACCTCTGCTGCTGGCCAAGCCACTGGGTCTCTCCCTTTTAGTCTTGTCTCCCTGTGCAGTGGGATGGACTAGAGGGTAGAGCTGTGCAGGAGAGTACAAAAAAAACCCTTTCATCCTCACCACACCTTTAAAAAATGCCCAACCCTGTCCACATCCAGCAATCTCACAGCAGTTGAGGTTCAAGGTGGAGAGCGAGGCATGAGAAAGGACTAGCTAGCTCCAATTTAACCTCCTTTTTTAGGTGTTCTTTACCTATAGGTAAAGGGAACTTCTTATGGGGAGGTTGTGTTTGTCTGTGGCTCTGTAGCCCTGTATGCTATGGGTGACATGTCTCCCATTGGGACGTGGCCGGGCAGGGACTAAGCACTAAGGTCCTTGGGTTCTAGACAATGGTGGCAGGGACCAGTAATGGCTGAATCTGTGCAGCTAGTAGGGAGGAGGGCAGAGGGGAAGGGGTGACTGGTAGGAAGGGTGAGCTGTAAAGAACTCCTATGGTTTGCATGTATGAATGCCCTGGGCATAGATCTTTCCTCTCTTGCTCTCTCTCTCTCTCTACTCTCATTTTGAAAGTTCATTTCTTAGTATCTGATGAAGTGGACTGTCCCTTAGGAAAGCTCATTTTTCTTTCACCCATTTTTCTCTAAGGTGCTGTCCTACCTCTTTTTCTGCCCATGGGCAGAGCTACGCATAATGCTTGCCACTGTGGAGGCAAGTGTTACCTTTCCTCAAGCAAACCTGGCAGCTAGCCTCAAGGGGAGCATTAGTTTGAGAGGGTTTGCTGCCCAGAACAAATCCGGGAAACTCATCTGGAGAGCAGCAGAAAACACATGAATGTCTGTTCACTACCACCCCCACAACCCCCAGCATAACTTTGACATGATATTTTCACCAATGAGGCTTTGACACAGGAACTTTGCCTTGCAGCCTGGATCCTTCCCTTGTCGATTTTACCAGTTTGACTTTCTGGATTCACCTTTTTATGCTTCCGCCTGCACCCTATTAAAGTGGAAACAAATAGCAGTTGCCCTAACTGGTGACTAACTTGTGGGGGGTTGATGCCTGGAACAAATCCAGGGAACTTGCACAGCAACAGAAAACATGGCACTTAATGGGATAACCCTGATGCTAATTGTGTAGCTATCTGACACTCGTTGGATTCACTGACAGCTAGGGAAACTGCTAGGGGGAGGACTTTCAGCAGGGGGGGTCTGTTAACAGGAGACCCACTCCCACTCGTGACCTCTCGAAGCAATGTACCTCAATAATCACCGTTCCTCTACTACAGGGGGAATTAGCTTAATTACTTAAACCGGGGTCTCCACGTGTTCAAAGGATCAGGCTGAGGACAGTACGCACTACAGGCAGTTTATGTACCTTCCCCAAATAGAGAAAGAGACAGGTGTCCAATAACAACAAGTTTATTGTTACACAAAAACAAAGAAGTACAGCCCCGGTCTGCATGGCGGGATTTCTAAAGGGGAAAATTATGAGCGGCGGCTGGGAAAGCAAAAGTAAGGTAGGCCGGGGTGTGTGTGTGAGGAATCCAGAAAAGGCTCAGCAAAAGGGGAACAGAGAGAGAGAGAGAGGCTTCCCCACCTGGCTGGAGAAGCTGGACCTGAGGTTACCTTTCCTAGCCTGTTGACGGGGGACAGGCGACCCACGGATCCAGCGAAATTTGGGAAATGGAAGAAGGAGGAGGGGCAGACCAAGCTCTGGGAGAACCCGTAGACACGTACAGACTAGCCACATGTATCTAGGTCCAAAGGTTTCTCAGAGGTTGAAGGGAAAACTAGGGGCAGTTATAGGATACTGAACAAAGGATTTGGGGAGGCTACGGTGGGTCGTTTGGGTATACAATGAGCTAACGAGGGGAGAAACCAAACTTTTACTTCCATCACAAAAGGGCCATACAAAATGCATAAGATACCTTTGACACAGGGGGAAAGAGTAAACAACAGTGGCTGGAGGGTAATTAAGTATGAGACAAGGGGCCTAACGATTGGCTCCCTGGGACACAAAAGGTGCAAAGGAACACCTGGATTTCTTCATTCCTGACAGGGGTGTCACTGCTCGAAGTTCCAGTCATCGGTGCTCTACTGAATAGGAAGAATGCCTCTTAATGGCCCCATACTTTACTCTAGATGTTTTCCTTTTTCCTCTCTTCCCCCAGGTTCAGGCTGGTATTTCACATGAGCGACCTACTTTCTGCTGGTTTCATGGTGGCTGGGCCCGATCCTTTTTTACAAGCCCCTCTTTGCTATGGGGGCTATCCTTTCAAGCTCCCCTTTCCCACATTTGCCGGCCCTTGGTCACCAGTGAGGCCTGTCCCTTTAAGCCCTCCTGGTCCAAGTTTACTGGCCCTTGATTATACAGTGAGGGGGGGGGTTGTACCCATTTTAGGGAAGACTGAGGCCAATATCAACAGTTCCACAGGAGGAGGAAGTGTGGGAGTTCTGGGGGCTGAGGGACATTATCTACTTGAATGATTCTAGGGTTGCAAGTGGCAGCAGCTGACCTGGGTCTGTTGGAGGCCAGCCCATGGCACATTCAAGTGATTCTCAGAGATAGGGGAGTGAACAGGCATTGAACCCACCCAGTGGGCTGTTTAGATCCTGCAAATCCACCAGATCCAATTAACTGTATCAATTGCCATCTAAGCTTTCTACTTGATGGACTCTCCTTTTTGGGCAGAGTCTATAGGATGACAGCATATACATGGAATAGCATGAATGTGACTGCTCCATCTCAGGATGACATTGCAGATAATATGGAGTTGATTTTCCCCTTGATTCATGTAATAGGTTGATTAAATTGTTATTGTAATTTTTGTTATTACAATAACGATAACAAAAATGGTCATTTTTGGGTGATTACAGACATTATGTGGTCCTGATTCACCACAGTGGATTCCCAGCGGTGGTGAGCCACCCAACCACCCCCTGTGCTCCAGGGAGGCCCCGAACAGATGTGATGAGAGCGGGACCACGTCAGAGAATTGGACAGACAGACCACGTCCCGGGGCAGAGCAACAGATGTGACGCTGATTCCCTGCCATGGTCAAAACACCCAGAAGGCACCGGGGAGGGGCGGGAGGCAGACATGGCCGGCTGAGGGCAAAGGAAGCCAAAAGCGCCAACAGGAAACGCCCACACAAGGGAAATGGGAAGAGAGGGGGAGGAGGGAGAAGAGCCGGTGAGGCGGCACACACAGCAGGCACAGAGACACCGAGGTCACAGTGGAACACACAGCACAAACACACACATGGGTGCATACACACCAATATGGGAAAGGAAGGGAAGTGGCGACACAGCCGGACAGACAACACACATGGTACAATGGGCACAGGGGGGCGGGAGGGGGCAGGGACAGGGAGCCGGGGGGGAACCGGCCCAGGGGCAGGGCAGGACACTGGGAGTGGCATCCAGAACCTCACAACAGCAAAGCCCACACGGGTACCCCCACAGCTACATAGCCAGTCCCGGCATGGGGGGACTCTGCATGGGCAGAGTACAGGCACAGGGGGAGGACACATGGAACAGGGAGCAGCCTGGGACTGGTCCAGGAGGCATACAGGCACCCCAAGCACCTCAGAGGGTGCAATGGATGGGATGGAGGAGAGCCGGAGCCGTGCAGCTGGTCCAAATACACACACACACACCCGGGAGGACACGGGGAGGTGCAGTCTGGGGGTCCCAGAACCCCATGGTCACAGAGTCACCCAAGGAAGAGGGGCATGGGCACAGGAGGGATTGCAGGTGGACGAGAAAAGTCAGAAGCACCCCGGGGTTTGGGTGGCAGCTTGGAGATCAGGACATGGCCACTTGACAAGGCAGCCATGGAGGGGAACACCGGTTGCAGAGGTGGACAGAGGGCCGCCGTGGAAGGGCCCCAGAGCCACAGGCAGGGGCAACGGAACCCCGGGAAGCAGACAGCACAGCAGCAAGGCCGGGACACCATGGAGGGAGTGGGCAGTGACCCACGGCAGCAGGGCAGAGGCAGAAGCTCACAATGAGGCCAGAAACTGGGGCCCGGAAGGCACAGGGGGCCTCACAGCCAGCTGCAGAGGGCCACGAAGGGGTCTAGGGCTGGGTGACCTTTCAGGTGCACGACGTGGGGCCACTGAAGCATGCACTGATGGTATCCCAATGCTGCCATGTGGTGGGCGAGCAGGTAGTATGCCTCGAAGGGATCCTGCATTACGAGCCCCACCTGCATGTTGGAATGGGACCACACACCAGCCAACGCCACCAGCTCCACCCCAGTGGGCTCCAACAAGCCATAGCCAGCAGCTGGGGGCCACGGAAGGTGACCCAGCTCCAACAGCCAGTGATAGACCACCCCACAGGACCTCTGGTACCCACAGGCCCCGTGAACACAGCCAAAGAAGGACACAGCCATGGCGGACCCCCCCCCCCCCATCAGACAGGCCGTGTAGGTGGCCAGGCTGCACACAGAGAGGGCAGACACGGTCTCTGCTGCAGCCCACCCCACATGTGTGCACCTCATCTCTGGGATGCGCCCATCGGGAAACAGATGCAGACCCAGCATCTCCGCGTGCAGTCGGCAATCATGGGTGCTCGCCTCATAGCCAAAGTAGCACAGCCTGGAGCTCAGACTCTCATAGGCACCTGTCAGGCTGTCCAGGAAGCTCAGGAGCAATTGCACGGCCAGGGAATGCCACAGATCACACAGGGCCATGGTCTCGCAGAAGGTCCAGCTATGGGGAGTGCCAAGGGTGGAGGGACCTGCGAGCGACAGGGAAGCCCTGCCAACCATGGCCCAGCATGTGCCTGATACTAAATGTAAGGTGAGAGGGGCCCCACAATCCATGGAGGGATGGGAGAGGAAGCAGGGAAGCTCCAAGGCCAAGCGATAAGGCCACAGGCTGCAACATTGCCCGGCTAATGAGCGAGGCATGGGGTGCGGACCCAGCACAGCTGCTGGCACCGAGCACACATACAGGACATCCTACACACAGCTCAGGGTGGTGAGGACAACAGGCAGCCAAAACACAGAGAGGTGGGAGGTGATGACAGCAGGAATGCAGCTGCAGGCTGCACATGCCCGGGCGCAGGCTGGACCATGCACCAGGCCCTATGCAGGGACCGCAGGTGTGTGCATTGGGGTACCCACTGCCACCCTACCCCCATCGCCCTGTGGGAGCCAGCCTAGCCAGCCGGGGGGGAGGAGGCGGAGGTGACTTGGGCCCCCTGGCCAGTAGGCAGGTCGCGTACAGGGGGTGGTGCGACACGTGCCCCAGCCTATAACAGGTGCAGCTCCAACCCACCCAGACCCCCGTTCACCATGGAGCTGGGCTGGTTGGGCACCTGCGGGATGCACCTAGCAGTCTGCGAGGTGGAGTGCTGCCACTCTCACATGGACCTCCTGCGCATTCAAACCACAGCGGTGCACCTGATTGCTCACCTGTGGGTGAGCATGGCCTGGAGCGCAGCTAGAGACCGGCGAGCCCACCACAGTCGCAGGCACTCCCTGGCCCAGCTCAGAGCCCAGCAGGTATCTGGAATGGCCAGGCAGGCCATCATCCGCACCCAGCAGCGGACTGCAATGCTCCGCGAGGTGGCCAGCTGGCTCCAGTAGTGGAGGGAGACCGTGGACCATGCTGCCCAGCTCATTGTGACCATTGCCCGGTGGCTATGGGTCACAGAGCAGGTACAGGGGTGGTGGGCCAGGGTGCTGGCTCAGTGGGACGAGGCTGCCTGGAGAGCGCACTTTTGGATGGACAGGCACACCCTACTGTGACTCACGGAGCTGTTAACACCCTGGCTGGAGAGGCAGCATACCCCCATGCAGACCCCCATTCCCATGGTCCAGTGGGTGGCCATCGGGGTCTGGGCACTAGCAACGCATCCTGGGGGAACCGGCCTATCCACTCACTCAGTGGCTGATGAAGTCGTACCCAGTTGTCAGGAACTCTGTGGAGGCGCTGTACAATACCTGTCTGTGTGCAAGCAGGACCGTGGTTGAGAGGGCCTTTAGGGCCCTCAAGCAGCACTGGAGGAGCCTCGCGGGCCACCTGGACTACACGGTGGAGACCTCGGCCGTGGTAATCGGAGCCTGCTCTGTGCCGCACAACGTGACCAATGGGGCTGCCCTCAACTACCCTGTACCCTGATGCCCTCTCGGCCCCATGCCTCTCTATTTTAACACAGAGAACCTGCAGGAGTACTGGTACACAAAGCGCATCCATGAAGCCCTGGCCAGGCAGATGAGCCTGGAGACCGAGGCGTAAGGGTGCACACATCAGTCTCCACCACCTCGGGGCCTCCACCAGCACCCTGGGTGCACCCCTTGACACCCACCCACCCCCAGCCCTGGGCCCATGAACAGAACCACAGAGGCGACAGTGATGCCCATACATTTATTGTGACCACCGCCTCCATGTCCCGCACGATCTCCAAGTAGACGTATTCATTCCTCTGTTTGACCGCTAGTTCCAGCTGATGCTTCAGGGTGCCCCAGATCCTGATGAAGTCCTGGGTTTCTCTGTTCCCCCATTGCCCCCCTCGGTGGTATAGCTGTCTCCCGCATGGGCCCTCCTCCTCCTTTGCCTGACTGGCGCCCACCGCCTCCGGATGCTCGGGCCCGTGGGCCCGTTTCCTTGTCTGTGGGTCATAGGGGGGGGAGTTGGTTGCCGGGTTGTCTCAGTCCTGCGGCCCTTCCCCCTGTCCCCCCCTTTTGGCCCTTCCACCTCCCTTGGTGCCCCTGTGCCCATGCACACACACACCCTTCAGACCCCTTACCCATTTCCGGGGTGCCTCATCCCCCGGGCCGGTTGTTGTCTCCGGGGCGGTCTTTCCTGGCTGCTGCTGCTGCTGTCCCTCCACCGCCTCCATGTGCAGCACGACCACCTCCTCTGCCTGCGCCTCCTCCTCCACCACCTCCTCCCTTGCTCTCCGCTCGCTTCTCCCTTCCGCTTCATTCCATTGCACCCAGTCCCCCTGCTGGTTCCATTTTGGTTGATTCTGGCCGGTGGTTGCCGTTCAGACGTTACGTTTTGTTGTTTCC
>QEPC01013578.1:147418-180704 GCA_003113815.1 Sphenodon punctatus
CCCCCCCCCCCCATCAGACAGGCCGTGTAGGTGGCCAGGCTGCACACAGAGAGGGCAGACACGGTCTCTGCTGCAGCCCACCCCACATGTGTGCACCTCATCTCTGGGATGCGCCCATCGGGAAACAGATGCAGACCCAGCATCTCCGCGTGCAGTCGGCAATCATGGGTGCTCGCCTCATAGCCAAAGTAGCACAGCCTGGAGCTCAGACTCTCATAGGCACCTGTCAGGCTGTCCAGGAAGCTCAGGAGCAATTGCACGGCCAGGGAATGCCACAGATCACACAGGGCCATGGTCTCGCAGAAGGTCCAGCTATGGGGAGTGCCAAGGGTGGAGGGACCTGCGAGCGACAGGGAAGCCCTGCCAACCATGGCCCAGCATGTGCCTGATACTAAATGTAAGGTGAGAGGGGCCCCACAATCCATGGAGGGATGGGAGAGGAAGCAGGGAAGCTCCAAGGCCAAGCGATAAGGCCACAGGCTGCAACATTGCCCGGCTAATGAGCGAGGCATGGGGTGCGGACCCAGCACAGCTGCTGGCACCGAGCACACATACAGGACATCCTACACACAGCTCAGGGTGGTGAGGACAACAGGCAGCCAAAACACAGAGAGGTGGGAGGTGATGACAGCAGGAATGCAGCTGCAGGCTGCACATGCCCGGGCGCAGGCTGGACCATGCACCAGGCCCTATGCAGGGACCGCAGGTGTGTGCATTGGGGTACCCACTGCCACCCTACCCCCATCGCCCTGTGGGAGCCAGCCTAGCCAGCCGGGGGGGAGGAGGCGGAGGTGACTTGGGGCCCCCTGGCCAGTAGGCAGGTCGCGTACAGGGGGTGGTGCGACACGTGCCCCAGCCTATAACAGGTGCAGCTCCAACCCACCCAGACCCCCGTTCACCATGGAGCTGGGCTGGTTGGGCACCTGCGGGATGCACTCCCTGGCCCAGCTCAGAGCCCAGCAGGTATCTGGAATGGCCAGGCAGGCCATCATCCGCACCCAGCAGCGGACTGCAATGCTCCGCGAGGTGGCCAGCTGGCTCCAGTAGTGGAGGGAGACCGTGGACCATGCTGCCCAGCTCATTGTGACCATTGCCCGGTGGCTATGGGTCACAGAGCAGGTACAGGGGTGGTGGGCCAGGGTGCTGGCTCAGTGGGACGAGGCTGCCTGGAGAGCGCACTTTTGGATGGACAGGCACACCCTACTGTGACTCACGGAGCTGTTAACACCCTGGCTGGAGAGGCAGCATACCCCCATGCAGACCCCCATTCCCATGGTCCAGTGGGTGGCCATCGGGGTCTGGGCACTAGCAACGCATCCTGGGGGAACCGGCCTATCCACTCACTCAGTGGCTGATGAAGTCGTACCCAGTTGTCAGGAACTCTGTGGAGGCGCTGTACAATACCTGTCTGTGTGCAAGCAGGACCGTGGTTGAGAGGGCCTTTAGGGCCCTCAAGCAGCACTGGAGGAGCCTCGCGGGCCACCTGGACTACACGGTGGAGACCTCGGCCGTGGTAATCGGAGCCTGCTCTGTGCCGCACAACGTGACCAATGGGGCTGCCCTCAACTACCCTGTACCCTGATGCCCTCTCGGCCCCATGCCTCTCTATTTTAACACAGAGAACCTGCAGGAGTACTGGTACACAAAGCGCATCCATGAAGCCCTGGCCAGGCAGATGAGCCTGGAGACCGAGGCGTAAGGGTGCACACATCAGTCTCCACCACCTCGGGGCCTCCACCAGCACCCTGGGTGCACCCCTTGACACCCACCCACCCCCAGCCCTGGGCCCATGAACAGAACCACAGAGGCGACAGTGATGCCCATACATTTATTGTGACCACCGCCTCCATGTCCCGCACGATCTCCAAGTAGACGTATTCATTCCTCTGTTTGACCGCTAGTTCCAGCTGATGCTTCAGGGTGCCCCAGATCCTGATGAAGTCCTGGGTTTCTCTGTTCCCCCATTGCCCCCCTCGGTGGTATAGCTGTCTCCCGCATGGGCCCTCCTCCTCCTTTGCCTGACTGGCGCCCACCGCCTCCGGATGCTCGGGCCCGTGGGCCCGTTTCCTTGTCTGTGGGTCATAGGGGGGGGAGTTGGTTGCCGGGTTGTCTCAGTCCTGCGGCCCTTCCCCCTGTCCCCCCCTTTTGGCCCTTCCACCTCCCTTGGTGCCCCTGTGCCCATGCACACACACACCCTTCAGACCCCTTACCCATTTCCGGGGTGCCTCATCCCCCGGGCCGGTTGTTGTCTCCGGGGCGGTCTTTCCTGGCTGCTGCTGCTGCTGTCCCTCCACCGCCTCCATGTGCAGCACGACCACCTCCTCTGCCTGCGCCTCCTCCTCCACCACCTCCTCCCTTGCTCTCCGCTCGCTTCTCCCTTCCGCTTCATTCCATTGCACCCAGTCCCCCTGCTGGTTCCATTTTGGTTGATTCTGGCCGGTGGTTGCCGTTCAGACGTTACGTTTTGTTGTTTCCGTGTGGGAATTGCTTTGACCGTGCTTTCAGAGATGATCCGGGCTGGGCCTCCAGAAGGGTGGTTAATTTTGTACCCTGGTGGGGATTGTCTGTGGTGAACATCTTGTGCCTGCCGAACAGACATTCAGGGTCCTTTGGCCCCACCGCAGGGTTGAGTGTGGTTCATTGTGATTGACTGTGATCTCATAACATCTGAAAACATCCTTTGTTATTGTTATTGCAATAACAAACAGGACAAATAATAATGACAAAAATAGAAAAGAAAATGACTTTTTGTTTTTTAAATAAAGGGGGGAAATTGAAAAATGTATTTATGGCTATTACCTTTTTTATTCATATTCAGTTCTGATGAAACCTGGGAAGAGTGTTACCCCAACAGAGGACACAATGTATACCAATGTTCGAAAAGATTAGATAAAGGGGATCAATTTTAGAAGCAACTGAATGTTGTGATTTTAAGAAAAGCTCCATAAACATTCATGGCAACAATGTCTTTATCTTCCATCCACTTTGCATGAAACCTGTGAATATTATGTCCCTTTACAAGCTCAATACACCTGCCAATTTTCAGAAAGATTGAATAAAGGATCCTGATGACATTAACTTGAAAAAACATTTCCAGCTGTAACATTTTTTATATTCCATCCTGTTTACACGATATTTGGCAGGAATATATCACATACCTTCCCTGTAATCTCTGACAAATTACAGGACACTTTGATAAAGGCACCCATTTTTATAAGCAATTGAAGTTGTCCCCTTGAAGACTATTATTCAGATAAATAGCAGCACATGCAGTGCCAGTCAGAGGCAGGCACCTGGCATGGCAGGGGGAGGGTGGCTGTAGGATGGAGGATGTGGAGCAACCCAAAAGACAGACAGACACATTCACTGGCCAATTACTGCATCCTTCCAGCTTTACAGGACCAACCAGTAGTGGCTTCAAGGCGGGCACAAAGGGTGGCCCTAAGGCAGGCATAGAAGGGACATAACTGGGACTTTGGGGATAGCATCCCAGTAATCAGGAGATACAGTTTACACATCCAGGCCAGGATAGACAATTATCATCACAATCAAATCCTGCAGCAATCAAATCCTGTGACAGGACATAAGAGAATCTCTAGTGGCTCTTTCCTAAACAAATGCTTCTGACTTCCCAGTAACAAGTGGGGGAGAGATTTTGGGATGGTCACAGCACAGAATGAGGATATTTGGTTGACATTTCTTCTGGACAATTGGCATCACAAACTGATCTTATACCACTGTAACACCTAAAAGAATCCATGGCATAGGCTCCTTCTCTGCATATGCTGTGCAGGCATATAAAAATGGGACCCTTTATCACATATTTCCAATATTTGGCAGACATGATTGTGAACATGTGATATACAGCCCTGCAAAGTTTCATGTACACTGGTTTGACTACAAAGATGCTACAGTCAGTCATACATTTATATGTAAATTGCTTATACCGACCAGGAACCATTATCCAATCCTTCTGGAAGTTGGCAGAGATAGTAAATATGGGATGGGGTATAGACTTTACAAGTTTCATCTACATTAAATGTGAGGCAAAGAAGTTACCGCTAAGAATGTATATGAAGATTTTTGTAAAATAATATAATAATATAAGTATAATAATATAATTTATCCAATGTTTTTGGAATTTTGTACACTTAATGCCTTCCATTGGAGGTACAAGCTTTCCAAGTGTAAGCAAAATATATTGAAAAACAAAAATGTTACAGCCAAAGATGTGTTTTTCATTGAAACCAATGGAAAACAAAACCGAAAATTTGATATTTAGGAATACAAAAATGACAGATTTAAATAACAAATACAAAAAATGAAAACAAAAAATGACATGGGCCCCTGGTCCACACCTCTACGAGCCACCCAGTATCAGACGGGGAGAGGTTAATGTCCACTCAATTCCACCTATCAATATCTTTCATTTCAACAATTCTAACATGCCACCCTCCTTTGGCACAATATTTCCAGATGCTAGTTTCTTGCTCACTGCACCTATCAACTCAGCTGTTGGTTTTGAGACTTCAGAGCTCCCTGGAGTGCTTGCTTGCATTCTAATGTTGGCAGTAAATAATGGAGGAGAATATGCAGAAATGCCAACGTGTCTAACTTGGGATATGGGATGAAAACGAATCTAATGAAAATAAATCTCTTGGAGCTGGCTTCACAATAGAGCCAAGCTTTTATTTAGCCAGTGAGTTCAGCTTCTCAAAAAAATTGGTCAAAGGTGACACAATAAGAACTACTGGGTCTTAGCCCTTTTGAAAGCCTGGCCCTTATTATGGTGTCTGCATGGGATCTCAGCTCTTTTGTAAATTCTGGCTTCGATTCCATTAGATGCTGCCTCAGAAGACAAATACACAACGTTCAATTCAACCCATGACATTCAGATCCCACAAAGCCAAGAAAAGCTATTAAAGCAATATATTTTGATAGCTATTATTTTGCTCTGTGTTTTTGAGATGTCAGGATTCAGCTTTTCAAGATTTTTCTTTTTTGTAACTATGAAGGCTAAACAGATACTTTTTCTTTTAATGGAAACTTGAAAGTCTCTTGTAACCACATGACTCTGGTACCTAAGACAATGGGTGATTTCAGATGTTACGCGGTCCTGATTCCCCACAGTGGATTCCCGGTGGGGGTGAACCGAACAACCACCCCATGGTCAAAAAAGGCCCCAAACAGACGTGACGGGACCGGGACCACGGCAGGGAATTGGGCCGGCAGATCATGGGCCGGGGCAGCTTACTCCCTCCAGATGAAGCACCTCCTCCCGTGCCTCTACCGCTGCCTCCTCCACCTCCTCCTCCTCCCTTGCTCTCTCGCCTCCGCTCGCCTCTCCCTTCTGCCTCACTCCATCCCACCCCGTCCCCTTGCTTCTGTGTGCCCTTTAAATCTCCCTCCACTGCCTGTGTTGTTGCTCGTTGCCTGGCAGTGACGCTGCGTGATTTGTCCCTGGCTGGGAATAATTTCCCTTGATCCTGGCCGGTGGTTGCTGGCCAGACATTACTTTTTGTTGGTTCCCGTCAGGAATCTCTTTGACCACACTTTCGGAGATGGTCCGGCGGGGAGCTCTGGAAAAGTGGTTGATTTTGACCACATGTGGGTATTGACTGTAGTGAACATCTGGCGGCCGCCTTGGCCCCGCCGTGGGATTGACCGTGGTTCACTGTGGTTGAGCGTGATCTCATAACGTCTGAAAATACCCAATATTATAGCAGACTGAATACCAACAGTGAGAGCTGAAATGAAAAATCTTTGCAAGTGCAGTTTCCAACAGAAACAGCTCTTTCAACTTCATTCGTGCAAGGAGGAAATACACCAGCGTTTCCAAAATTTTCTGTGATTTTCCACTATTTTCTGCCATTTTGGTAATTACTGGTAATTTATGGTAATTTTTTGTAATTTCCGGTATGATTGGTGTTTTTTTAGTAATTTCCAGTATTAGCAGTAATATCGGAAATCATGGAAAATCACCAAAAAATGCTGGGAAATCGCAAGCACCAATACCAATGGGAATGGAAGCGCAGACGCTGAAAATACCAATGAATGGCTGAACGCATTCCCGAAAGCTTGGCATTTCCCAGTGGAACAAGAGAGCACCTGCTCTTGTGTCAGGCCTACCAACAATGAAATTTCAGAACAGAAAAACTGCACTGTGGAAACTTCATAGTATTCACTGAAATTTGAATCAAACCAAATTTTTGACTAAGCACTGTATAAATCCTTGAAGTGTATAAGATTTGGGGTTTTGCTAGAACTCTCCTCTCAACTTTTACTGGCTTCCCTGACTCCTCCCTGACTGCAAGCAAGCCAAGCACGTGCACCCGAGACTTTGCATCCTCTGGAATGTTTTATCCCTTGTTTCTCCCTATGTCCCCTCTCCTTGTCCCCACCCTCCGAGTCTTTTAGTTTGTAAGTCATAGGCAGGGACCACGTCCATCTCATTGTTCTGTAAAGCGCCAGGTACGCAGCTGGCGCTATACAAATGCTAATAATAATAATAATAATAATAATAATTAATAATAATAATAAATAATAAATAACAACAACAAAACAATTGTAGATTAGCATATCAAGAAAAATCACTTCCAAATTTTATTGAAAATAATTTGCCAAGTCTAAAATTTGACTGTAAAATATCATGTATGCTCATGTAGGTCTGCCGGGGACCCTTTTTCACTGCACTTTCCCCATTGGTGGCAATGGGACAATTACAGTGAACACAGGGCTCTGACATAAATAATAGAAATATCAATAAGAGAAATAAATCAGCTGTGTTGAGGTTGAGTTCACAGACACATAGGGATGTTTCGGAGAACCGTGATCAAAGCGGGCACAGAGCAGTTGGTGTCTGCTCCGCCTCACCTACCAACAACAACAGCTTATTTATATAGCATCCCCCACCAAATAGTACTTGAGACGATTCACAAAATTATAGCGACCTCCCCCTTAGGAAACTTGGTTTGATTAGTTTGAGTGCTGGTTTCTTGATATGGCTTGTTTTAAGATGGCTCAGCAAACCTGAAAACAAAATGACCAATGTAATCAGGCCAACTTCTTTAAAAACAGCATATATTTTCACACTAGGATATTTGCTGGAGACTCACGGGAAATCTGTCATCTCATCATCACTTTCCAGGTGCAAACTACTTGACCAAGACATCGTTAAACGGGAATTATTTCATAACTTCCCCAGAATTTTAAATCAAGGCCTACTGTGAATCAGAAATGTGTTATTGGACTGAATGTGACTCATGTGGGTGGACTGTCAGCTTTTCTTTAGTGAAGGGTGAACTCTGAAGAGTCTGAGCATGCCATTAGAATTGTGTGGGCGGATTCTTATGCCCATGTGAATCCCCTTGAAGTTAAGGAATCCAATTGCATGGTCAAGGATGACAATCGGATATCTAAACAGAATATGAGTGTGAGATGGAGCAGAGGTACGGCTGCAGCAGTCCATATAAAAGTATCCATAGTTTTCGCTAGTGTTGACTAGCTACTTCAGGTTTGTTAGCAGTTTGTGCTTTACTGCTTTGTTACTTCCCCCAATAAGTTAACCACACTGGAAAACGATGTATGTTTTCCACATATGTATGTTAAAGATTATTGGAATGGAGAGAACATCCTAAGAGGTATGACTCAGGAAGTGACTTTTGGTAATTTAATTAATTTATTTAGATTTATATCCTGCACTATCCGCTAAGGCTCAGGGTAGCTTACGATAAATACATAAATCAAAATACATATACAAATAAAATACATAATTAAAAACCCATAAGAACTAACAACACACCCTTAACCCCCCCACCCTAACTCTGTACCTGCCCATTAAAATGTATGGCCAAATAAAAAGGTCTTACACTCCAGAAGACATTCAAACTAGGGCTTAGGTATACCTACAAGGGAAAGGAGTTCCGAAGCTGTGGAACAGCCACAGAGAACATCTCTGTGGGCCCAAGTCATATGAAACTGAGCCAAGGATGGGACTTGCAAGAGGGCACTCTCGGCAGATCTTAAGGATCGCAAAGGGACAGAAGGATAAAGTCAGTCCTTCAGATACATAGGACCCAAGAAAGGAAGTCCATTGGTGACCAGAGCAACCCAGACAATAGTTGCAAAGGATTCTGGGATGCCTATGGGAATGGCTGGAGGAGGTCTTATTGCATATCAACAATTTAAAAGTAGCAAGTAACCTGAGCGAGATGGTATTCACCCAAGGGTACTGAAAGAACTCAAATTTGAAATTGCGTAACTACTGGGTTTTAATAAATGTGATGATGTCCCGCTTTGGCATGCTGACCATCATTAGCTGCCAGCCATGGCAGGGAGTGGAGCTCTGGGCACAGCCATGGCCACCCTGAGCCTTTGAAGAAGGGCGGGTTAAAAATGTGGATAAATAAATAAATAAATGTTCATTTCAGCCCTAGTAAATAACCACATGTTGTCCCAAAAGTACATTTTGGTTTGCGATCGCAAACCTTATTATAAACCACCACAAACGGTGTGGCTGCTGGGAAATTAGCATGGAGGTAGAAGGAGTTTTACGAGGTGTTCGTGTTTTGTGTAGGGATATTTTGAAAAACCTTATGTTTTCACTGAACATTTTCCCCAAAACAGATCAGTTACTCCTTTTTCAAATGGAATTCTGTTTGGAAACATTTCCAATATGAATTCCAGTCAATTGAATTAATTAAATAAAATTTGACCATTTGCATATGTGCAAAATGATGCTGCCCATACCCTAAAGGGTGGCAGTACCGGCACCGCCATTTTGGGTATGGGCAGTGCCTTTGCACCGACACAAAGCATCTTGCACATGTGCAAATGGCTGATTTCTTTTGTCCAGTCTGATCAGAAAGCAGAACTGGGCAAAAAGTTCACATTCAACACGAGTTTTGTGAGGGCATGTCTTGAGACGAGAATAAAACAGAAGTAAATTAAGACATAAAACAACAAAGGGTAAAACAGATGTGCGGGTGGTACTGCCGCTCCCCGGTCAGTCCCACAGTGGGAAAGCACAGTCAACATGGCCTGGGTTGGAGTGGGGCAGCGAACAAATGTGCCCAAGGTCTGAGAAATGTCCTGCCACCCTCACATCCCAGGTAGGGCAGGGAGCTAAACAAATGTGTGGAAAGCTGACCCCTCCCCACCCTGACCCCAGTGCCCCGTCCTCCACCATGATGAACAACCATGGTGACCAGTCATGGCTCTTGGTCATGGCTGCCTCTGCCCCAAGGCAAGTATGTCGGGGCTGAACACATACGCTTGCCCATGTTGGCCGATGTTGACCTGCATGGATGTTCCTTTGCCTGGACTGTGCACTCAGATCTTCCAAGGACGCAGCCTGGACTCGCTACCTACCAGCCCAGGGCAGTCTCGGGCTAACATCTGGTGGTGCATAAACAGACATGCCATAGCCACAGCAGGAGAAAGTGTGGGGCTGCCCTTGATGACCGTTCGGAAGCTGCAGCATTCCATTGTATAAACCCCATTTGAATGAAGAAATCCCTTTGGATCTTATAGAATTTAAAATATTTTATTGAGGTTAAGAGAATGGTACGTATGAAAACGGGGGGAGTAGAATTCTATCTATATTTGTTTCCCATTCAGGAAGAATCAGGCCCTATTTGGGCCTGGATGAATGCTGAACATTTATGAATCATGGGCAGGGTGAGTCAGATTGACACCAAGGGAGCATGGGGCCAAGTATTTTATTTTATTTTTATTTTATTTATGTCTGAAGACAATTTTGGTCATTGTTATGTTTATATTGTAGTTGCATACCATGTACTTTACTGAATCCTTTGTACTGTGGTTTATAGTTCTGCATCAGTAAAATGTAGCTTACCTAACCTAAGCTCACGGAAGGAAAAAACAGAGAAGGAACGGTTTATACATTGAAGATTATCTATGGGCTCAGGACTGGTTTTTCCCCATTATTGATATATTGGGATCTTCTCCACCTAAGGATCCTCTTAGTCTAATGCAGTACGCCGGTTTATTGAAATAGTCTACTTAGATCTATCTATGTTTTGTCTCTCACTTCTTGTTAAAGATATTCTGTATGTTTGTGTAGCTTCATTTACATAAAATATAGTAAGAACACGGAGTGCAGAGGTGTGATTAGTTGTGTTTTGCATTGCATAAACAGATGAGCCATAGCCACAGCAGGACAAAGTGTGGGGCTGCCCTTGATGACAGTTCAGAAGCTGCAGCTGATGATCAGCTGGCTCCTTTTGAGAATGGGTCGCCAGGAACACATTACACCAGTGCTCTGGAGTCTGCACTGGCTGCCTATAGCTTTCCGGGCACAATTCAAGGTGCTGGTTTTTACTTTTAATGGCATAGGCCCTGTATATCTAAAGGACCACCTTTCCTACCATGCCCATTTGTGGCCCCTACGGTTGGCTGGGGGCCTCCTCCTGTGGGTTCCATCTGCCACTTCTGTCGTTATGATGGGGGCATGCAGAGGACATTCTCGGTTGCTTCCCCAATGTTGTGGAACTCCCTCCCCCTGGAGGTATGTTTGAGTCCAAGCCTGACCCGCTTTCGGAGGTGGTGTAAGACTTTTTTTTAATTTTAGTAAGGCATTTGACGGGTGGGAATAGGGATTGTGTGGGAGGTTATCAAGTGGCTGGGGTTGTAGTGGGGTAGGGTTTTTTTGTTGGATTGTATTTTAATGTTTTAAAATTGTATTTTAGGGTTTTTTTGTGAACTGCCCTGAGCCTTCGGGGAAGGGCGGGGTAAAAATGTAAAATAAATAAAAACAATAAATAAATAAATAAATAAATAAATAAATAAATAAAGAAGGCCACTGTCACATCTGCTTTTAGTAGGGATGAAATGAGAATTAAAACTATTCTCATGAGAAATCTTGTGAGAACTAAACCTGAGATCTTGCTCAGATCTCGACACCAGGTTTGAGTTCTCAGCGGGATTTTGAGCCTGGCTCCACCTTTCCACAACACCTGTTTGGCGAGGGGTGGGGGGAGCGTACTGACCCGGCGTTGCAAGGGGATATGCTGGTCTGGAAAACTGGGGCCTTCAGCTTTTCCTGAGGAGCTGCCCTGGCAGGGTGAGTGGGGGACCCAGCTAACGTTTAGCACTAAGACCTCAGATATTGAGAACAAATGTCCATGCCCCTTTGCAAAGTCCCGCATATGGGGGGCAATCAGGGATCCACTCACCCCTCCCCCTGCCCCCAGTTCAGGGCTTTGCAAAGCAAAGAGCAAACAGTCTTTGTAACAGACAAGCCATGGCGCTAGTGCACTGAGAGAGCTGGTCCTGAGTGCCTCTGGGTCAATTATTGTCAGTTACAAAGACCTTCGAGTTCTTGGCGAGAGGCTACCATTTCTCAGCTCAGGCCGAGATGCATGTTTCTCGCTGAGAAACTTGAAAACACCAAGATCGAGTTTCAGCCCTTGTTTTTACCCATAGATAAATGCACACTTCCTTTGAGATCAGTGAAAGCTATACAGGCATACTGGGAGTAATGCATGGGTAAAAGTGGAACGCTTAGCAAGATATGTTTATGTTGTTTTAAGCTTTTGTTTCTGTCAACCAGCTTGATGGAAATTCTGCTGGGAAGGGAAGTTAAATTCTGCTGGGAAGGGATCCAGAAAGTCCAAGACTGTAGGCAAAATCTTCCACCATCAGTATCAGTGAGGCTGGAATCATTGGGGTCAATCCCATGTCCCGCGGATTTCATGGACAATGCATGTGGTTTTCGCGCAGCACAACGTACCCATAATGGAGGTCCATTCTGTGTGGTTTGTGCATGGCTGTGCGCACTTAGGGCTGCGGGATAGGCCCCATTGAGTGCAGTGGTGGATGACTGTGCCTTATGTGTTATTTACATATAAAGGATCTATTCTTTAACACAAAAGAATAATAATTTAATTATGAGCAGAAATTCAAGTGAATCACACAAGCCGTAGCCTTCCCAGTTATGGAAATATACATTTTATGATGAGCTCCTTGATTGCTGATGTCAATCACCTCGCCATATACATTTTAAATGTTAATCCCATACAGTCTTGTTTATTCTTAGCTCCACAATATTATTCTTGATAGACTAAGCCCTTTAGGGTGCTGTTCCCCCACCGTCCCTTCTTCCCTTGTCAGTGGTTATTTGGTCTTTAGATGATGTGGAAAGAAAAGAAGCTACAGAGACGAAAGGAGTAACTAAAGAATATGTAACGGCATGAATTAAAAAAGGTTGGGTGAAGGTGGGGGAGGGGGAAGAAAATCAGTAATTAATGAGTAGGAAGTATCACACAGTATGTCATTCATTTAGCTAGCACCATACAAGGTAGCACCAGATGGTGTCTTCAGGGAGTTGGATATTCCCATCTCTAGTTTAACACTCCTAAAGAGGTGATGAAAAGAAACCCCAGAAATGAGATGGATAATACCAATCTGCACAGTAGGAAATTAATATGATTACATAACTAATGACCCAAAGAATTAGACAATGCCAAAAATATGAAGCATGCCAATTGGTGGTGGGACACACTGATGGACTGGAGGCAACTTGATGGAAGCAGAAGAATGGATCATATGCAGGCATGGATAATAAATAAGGATTAGACAGAGGGAAAGATTTTCATTATGGTACAGTTAGCATATACTAAGTCAGTTCTCCAGATGTTACTTTGATGGATGGTTCAATGTCTTGCAAAGGATTTTCCTTTCTCAAAATAATGGAACTAGGGGACCCCTTATGAAATTAACTGGCAATAGATCACTGGGAGAACATTACACCAAGTCACCAGGAGGACATTACACTGGTGCTCCGTACATACATACATACATACATGTATTTGTGTGTTGTAAGCCACCCTGAGCCTTCAAGGGAAGGGCAGGGTATAAATGTAAATAAATAAATAAATATAAATAAAATAGGTTCAAAAACAAATAAATGGTGGTGTCTGAACTTACTCACAACACTACACCAATATCGGTGTTTGTTTGTTCATGTTGTTGTTAGGTTTTTTGATAGTGCTTTAAAGGATTTAGTGGCCTTTTCCATAATATTAGTTAGCAGTCCTTCATTTTAATAGTTCAAGCCCAATTTGTAGGTAGAAACTTGACTCAAATCAGGCTTCATTTGTATCACAAAATATACTTTTTATGTTATTTCTAGGATCTGGTTGGCTTAGGGTTCATTCATATGTGGAAGTTACACTGAGGGCAACTCCCCTGTATTCTGAGGTAATTATATTTGTTAGTTTTTGCATGGCACAATTTGCCAGTTATCCTGAGGTAAACGGTCTCCCTTTGAATGTGGAAAAAGATTGATTCATACTGAAGCTGGTGTTACTCCAGAACTTCAGATCCATGCAAATTGTCCTTTGATGCAACACAGACAGTCCTGGAATAAATTACCTCAGAGCAGATTACTCCAGCCCAGTTTGACTCATTTTAACAAGCCGTTGTATGACTGGTCCTGGAAGACACAAGAGTCCAAGTTGATATCATACATAACTCCTTACCATCTGTTGGCTTATGTAAATGAGCATGGTGACCTCATTCCGTGTTTTAGACAGGTGTCTACATCCCAGAAACAGTGCTACAAATGACATCTTTGTTGACAGTCTTGTCAGATTAATTGGGCTTTGGGGCTGAGGTAATTCTCACATCAAGAGCTTTGAGAGCTCACTGTTAGAGCTTTGTGAAGAACCCTTGAACTGTTGCCACCTGATCTGTAGCAGCTCTGTCACTAGATCATAACAGCTTTGATGGACTGGATTAGGAAATCAATATACATGCACTGACATGATGATCCCCTCAGAGACCGTCATTAAATAACATTCAGGCGAAGGGACCTTAATAGCACTGACAGAACCAATGGACTGCAACAGAGTGTTTTGTTCTGATTTTTCAAGATGAAAATTAAATAGAGCTGCTTAAAGAATTTGAATTAAATCCTGAAATGCAGGGTATTGAAGAAAAGGCACCACATTATCCTCCTTTGCTGGACCAAATTCCAAAGTAACTCTGGAGAATCTCCACTAATTACAGTGTAGTGACTCTGAATTTATGCTAGAGTTCACTCGTGATATTAATTCCTATTCCTTTAACATGTACCTGTTAGGGATGGGTGAACAGAACCAAGTTTGGAAATTCAGTTCTGTTCTGTTCTGAAATTCAGTTCGGTTCGGTTGACCCAACTATTCAAGTTCGGTCCGAACTCCGAACTTCCGAACAAAGTTCAGAAATTTAAACCCCATTGAACTAAATGGAACATTATCTTTTAGGGTTGGGCGAACAGAGCCGAGTTCGGAAATTCGGTTCGGTTCAGTTCAAAAATCGAGTTCGGTTCGGATGTTCGGTTCAATCGACTGAACTGGTCGAGTTCGGTCCGAACTCCGAACTTCCGAAGCGCGTTCGCCCATCCCATTCCCTAGTACCTGTCTGAGGGATGATCTTGTCCCTGGCATGTCTTAAAGGAAGGACACTGCAGGGATGGCTGGTCAGGGGGTGGCCAGCCTCATTCCTCCCTTGGTGGGGAGTAGAGAGTTAAACCCAGCAGGAGAAAGGAAGGGGGGTGTAAAAAAATAAATAAAAATTGGACCACAACCTGTTAGCCAGATCTGGGTAATGTGGATGGGAACGGTACCAGAGTAGTGTGCATGACCCACCTGCTATAAAAGAGAGGTGGGGGTGGGGCGGCATTGGCAGGAATGCTCTGGGATGCACAAGATCCACCTTCCCAGTTAAGCTGGCATTACAGGCTCAGTCTTGGCCTGATTTGGGGGACTAGGAAGGAATTTTTTCCTTTGCAGGGAAGATTGGTTTGAGACTCAATTGTGAGGGTTTTTTTTTTTGCCTTCCTTGTAGTGCCATCCGCCCTATACATTGCAGGTTGTTCAGCTAAAGGGGCATTCAAGCCATGTGGTTTTCATGCTTGTGAATAATTTGTCACAACCTGCATGTCCAGTGCCAGGGAAAAGGAGCACATGGTAAAAAAAACAAAGAAAAGGGAATGGAAATTATGGAAACTGAGGCACCTCCTTATGATGTGCAGGTAGGGGTGTCACTGATTAGGGAATAGGCCTGAAACAAGAGCAGGTGCTCTTATTCCATCAGGAAATACCGACGTTTTGGGAGCCTGGAGGAAATCTACTGACATTTTTGACATTTTCCATGATTTTCCACTATTTTCTACCATTTCTGGAATTTCAGTAGTTTCTGGTAATTTCTGGTAGTTTCCAGTAATTTTCAGTGTTACCGATAATACCAGAAATTACCAGGAATTACCAGAAGGGTGGGAAATAGTGGGAAATAATGAAAAATGTCAAAATGCCGGTAAAAGCTGTTTTTGTCAGAAACATCACTAACAGAGATTTTTCGTTTCAGCTCTATTAGAGAATAAGTGATCTACAGCTTCTCTTCAACCATGGGGGTTGCATATACTGGACTTCTAAGAAGAATAAATACAGTCATAGGTGGTGGTATCAGAAATAACACCTTTTCCTTGAGACACCACCATACGGGGTTTGGGTGGTTGGAATAAATACCACTCCCTGCCACAGCTGCCAACTGGGCCTCCAGGCAAAGTTGCGGATTGAGGAGCACTGACACTCCCAGACTCTGAACTCGGGAGACCAAAGGAGGGCAGACCGCATCAATGATGTGTGTGTGTGTGGTGGGGGGGGGGGGAGGGTCTTGTTTCCCCCTGCATTATTGTATTATTTAACTGTTTTAAACTGTTATATTGTTTTATTGATTGTTGCTGTTTGCCGCCCCGGACTGCCCTATGAGCAGGAGGGGCGGGATACAAATTTTGTATAATAAATAAATAAATGACAGGAGACTCCACCACTCCCAGGCCCCTCAAATTCTTTCCCACCAACATCACGTCCGTATTGTCAGGATTCAGCATCAGATGACTCACCCTCAGTTCCTGACAGCCGCCATACACCAGGTAAGCACTGAGATAGCTGGGCCCGGGGCTGATGAAAATAAGAGGTAGAGTTGGGTTTCATTAGCATACTGGTGATGCCACACACTTTCAAACCCCCTCACGACCTCCCCCAGCAGCTGCATGTACATGCTGAACAAGAGAGGGGATGGAAGGGAACCCTGTGGGACGCCACATATGAGGCAGGGGAGAAGTTGTACAATCTTCCATGTCGACCCGGTGACTTTTCCCAGTCAGGAAAGTGCAGAACCATTCTTAGATGGTTCCACACACCTTGGCACGGTCCTACAGATGGCACACCAACACCTCATGTTCAACAGTGTCAAAGGATTTGATAGCCCTTGCAGCTTTTGTACGCTTAGCTTCCCAAAAACGGGCGGGAAAGGAATAATTCTGGGGTTGGTTCTGGCTAGGTACCCTCTTTAATCGGAAAGGATATGTATCTCCTTAAGGCCTGCTTCAATCTAAGTTATTTATTTGTCAACATGTTGTAATGACAATATGATGGATAACTGGATAGTATGAGATGTCTTTCATTTTATAAATTTGTTATAGTGTTTTATTTTGTCGGGTTTTATGATGATTTTGTTTTGCTGTGTTGTATTGTTTTGATGGCATATGGCGAAAGCTGTGCCTTAATAAACTAAACTAAACAACAGTGTCAAATGCAGCTGACAGAACTAATAGGAACAACAGGGTCTGTCGACCCTGGTCCATAGTACAGTGGAGGTCGTCAACCAGGGCCACAAGCACAGTCTCAGTGCCATAACTTGGATGAAAGCCAGATTCCGAGGGCTCCAGAAAACCAATGCAATTGAGATGCACTTAGTGCTGCTGTGTCACCACCCGCTCAATAACCTCAATTTAGTTGGTTATGTAGTTATTACAGTATTAGAAGAACTTTTATGTATGTGCAGTAGCCAAAATGAAGAATCCGACTAATCAAGTAGCCTAATAATGAAGTAACTAACCAACTGAAAATAAAGATGTGTGAATACCATTTCAGTTGTGGGTATTATTCACTTTTTAATATATATATATATATCTCCAAGTCCACAATCCACTATTAATTTCAGTACTAAGTCTTTGGGATAGAATTTCAGCTGCTGTTGGTGAAAAGCTATTAATGTCAATGGAGCTACTTTGATTTTGACCAGGTAAAGTTCTGACCCATGAGCTTCAACTCTAATTAGAGATGAAAAGAGTATCCGCTACTGTCTGATATCTGGAAAGATATAGCGGTATCAGTATCCAGGCAGACACCAAATGGTATCCGGTTTAGTATCTGTCAACTATTCAGTTAACCAAATAGATTACTATTCATCACCCATGGTCGTTTACAACATTACTGATTGTTGTGTCTTTTGTTTTTCACTTCCCTTCTGTAGCCAGACCAATCTGGTTATGGGTGGAAACAGAAGTGATAGCCATGCAGCCAGGTTGGGCCACACAACAAATGAGCCCATGGTCCGACTGCCAGGGAGGGTGGGGAGATGCATGAACATGCGTCCGGCTGTCCCTGCCCCTGAACTGCACTGCCACCCAACATGATGGGCAGCTGTGGTGGCCAATGAAGGCCAGCCATAGTGGACCTGATCTGGGTCAAGTCTGCCATTCCACAGCAGACGTGATAGCCCACTGTGGCGCATTTTGGCCCAGTTGAGCCAAAATATGCCTGGGCTGTGACCTGGAGATGGTCCAGGGGTGAGAACCCAGGCTAGCTGCTGACACGGCCTGGACATCTGCCAGTACCTACACATATGTGCAGGTGAGGTCCACTGCAAAGTGGGTGATAGTGAGCCACAGCAGGATGCTGTCATGTCTCTTTTTACTCAATGCAGTAATGTGGTAATGCTCTCCATCAATGGATGTTTGCTTTATTTATTTATTTTAAATAAAAACACAATGATATTGATAACTGTAATTTTTCATGGGAATTCTCTAGCTCCTCAGAGTGCACTCTCCCCAGCTCTACAGCCTGTTACAGAAATAGCTGGTGTTATTCTGTGTGTCACATCTAATTGATTTTATAAATGCCTCTATGAAAAGAGGCAGACAGTAATCACAGAGTTCATTAGAAGTACATGATGCCATTGAATGGTGCATTTTGAAATTTCCAAGATTATCAATCAAGATAATCTAATTAAATTACACTGAGGGCCAAAGGGAGGGTCATGAGAGTTTTGAGCTGTCTGAGAAAGAGAAGAATGGTTGAACTCTTAAACATTGGGCATTTTTACATGCATTTTCTTTCTCCTGGACTTTAAAGTCTGGATTTGGTAAACTTGCATGCGGGGAGTTCAGATGCTGTTCACACTCCTCCAAGAAGTTGGCCAGGTACTATTGTAAACAGAATTGCCCTGCGACTTCCGCATGTTTTGGGACCCGAACTTGTGAATCCTCTTCTACCAAAACATGCTTTCCTCTGTTTACAATGGTGCCCAGCTGACTTTCAGGAAGGGGAGAGAGCATCTAAACTCCAAACTCCCCATGCTCAGGTTTATTGAACCCAGACTTTTGAAGTCTGAGAGCAATACAGTGCATGTAAAAATGCCTATTTATGCACACACACTTTCAATAGTTCGTTGTATATTTCCTCAGGTCTTATTTTTCTTTTTAGAAACTATACCCATCTGCGATTTTAGCTGATTTGATCTGCTGTGTTAGAAGGTAGATTATCCAAAATTCACTATAATCTGAGGTACTGTACCTGCTCAAAGCAGGAGATTGAATCTATAGAGCATCAAGTGTTACACTGTCCATATTATTGTAACCTGAGAGATGTATGGCTAACACCTTTAATGGAGAAGGGAAGAAAGATAAAAAGAGAGAATCTAATGTATTTCCTAGTTACCTTGACAATACCTGAAGAACTGGTTACAGTTGCTACATTTATTGGTTTGACAGGAAAAAGGAGGAAATTTATACAATCATGCCTCTTAGGGACTCAGCAAGCTGTTTGCTCCAAACTGGTGGAGGATTTGTAATAATATCGTTAGATAATTTTGGTGGGTTACAAATAGTGTTTGGTTGTTAACTACCTTTGTCTAATGTGCATCTGGACAGGGTGTGAACTACTCTTGCATTTGAGTTAATAGTAATCAATTTCTAACAAACTTATTGGATAATAATGATGCTTGGTTTATGGTACTTATGTATATGAGCATATACGGTTTTATTGAAGTTTGTATAGGATTATTATTGCTTGATATGCTGTTAATTTTTGTATTTTGGGCCAGAGCAAAAGCTAGTGCCATGAATAAATAACCTAACCTAACCTAATACCCACTCTTGTGCCACAGCCTAGACAACACACACAACCCTACAAAACAGTGCACAACTGCATGGAGAAATATCTCACCAAAAGCCAGCAAGCCCAGGCCCCAGAAATCACAAAATTAAGAAACCACACACACACACACCAGAGGCACCCTCTTGTCATGGCATTGGTACTATGGCACTGGTAACTTGAACAGACCAGCCAAGGGGAAGTGGAACCAAGCAGAGAGATCCCTCTGGCCTTATGGTGCCAAGTGCCAACCAAGCAGCAGGCAGAACTAGAAGCAAATTGGCACCCAATTGTTTTTTTTAACATGGCATGGTAAAGGTAAACATAACCCCCATCCCCCAGCATTGGCCCTATGGACAGGCCAGGCCAAACCATGACATGCTAGGAAAGGCACCCCCTCCCCCATAAGTGATTACTGACAGATCCAGTACTGTTGCACACAGCCAAATTCCCCAAAGAGAATAGACAAAATGGCTGCAGCCACTTTTATTTTGCCCTGCCAGTCAGTCAAAATCTTGCCATCTGGCTTGGCCAGCCAATCAGAACTTGCCATCTGGCTTACCATCACTTAACTGTCCCCTCCCATACCCCCACCTACCAAATATGGCACTAAGTTTCATTTCCAGAAGAAGCTCAACTGTCCACCAGCCCCCCGAACGTGCAGCAGCTTCCAAAGTTTCCAGAGTTTTCTGAAGTTTTCCAAATAATAGCCTTGGTTTTCGGGACTTTGGACTTTCCGAACTAAATACCGTAATCTTTGGTGATTTCCAAAGTTTTCTGAAGACTGAGTTACAGCCCTAGTAAGGATGCCCAATGTGGGTTAATGTCTCATGTGGCCTTACTCAAAACCTATCACCGCTGTGCTAGTCACACCTGTAACTCCACCCCTAATGATCCTAGTTCCATTCATGCTGCACTACTACGTATACCCTTAGTCCATTACCCTTTCAGTCCTAGACCAATTCTCCTGTGCCACCTATGCTTAGCTCTTCCCTGTACACCAATATCCCCACCCACACCGTGCCTCCCAAGCCTGGTTTACAATGACCAAGAACATAACAAGTATCATACTGGGTCAGACCAATGGTCCATCTGGTCAAGCATCCTGTCTTTCACAGTTACCACTTTCTTGTTTGAGAGAAGTTCACACAGTGGGGTGATCCATTTCATGCTATTTGCTTTCAGCCCCTGACAATTAGAACTGGATTCATGGCCAATTTGAGTAATAGCTATGGACCTATTCTTTAAGGACTTGTCCAATCTTTTTTTGAATCCTGTGATTCTATTGACCTTCACCACATCCTCTGCCAATGGGTTAATTGGATGGGAAAGTACTCACTTTTATTTATTTATTTATTTTAGATTTGCTGCAAATTATTTTTAAATTCATGTAACAAAGCTCTTACAGTTTTTTGAACTAAAATAATGATTCATGTTGAAATTCAAAATTACAGAGTTTCTCAGATTCAGATGTGCAAGTTCTTAATTTGATTTCCTGGTTGTACTTGTGCAGTTTTGTGCAATACTTTGTCATTCATGAAATCATTATTTGGTAATCTGCTCTGTCAATCCATTATTCAGAAATTCAATTATTTGGCATCTGGTATTTGGTGTTAGGCGGCATGCTTGGTAAGATGTGTATGAAAGTGGTAAGAGTCTGGCATCATATCAAAGTCAAAATAACTGAGCTAAGTGAAGTTGAACTTGAACTGATGTTAAACTAGGCATGATTGAGCTCAAACAAAAATTGAAGTTCTCAGAGTGTGTCTAACTGAATTTCAAGTGTTTTAAAAGGAAGTGTATGCTCAGATTTGATTTGTAGTCATTGGATACCAATAGAAATTCCTAATTTGTTCATGCTACTTCTGGCAAGTCTGTGTGTTTGTGTGTGTGTGTTTATGTGTGTATGTTGACATCCTTTCTAACTCTACAATTCTATGATTCTGCGTGTGCGTGTGGATGTAGAACGAACCATGTTTCATCTTCCTAGCCATGGGAGGGAGATTAGGTACCAGCCTAGGACCTGGGACACCTGGCTTTAGTTCTCTGTTCTGCCTCAGGTTTCTAGTAGAACCTTGTGCAAGCCCTGGATAGCTCCATGCCTCAGTTTTTCATGTGTAAAATGTGGGTAACAGACCTTACTTACAGTACTGAGACAAAAGCAAGTGTTCAGGGATCTTGGGAAATACCTACCTTTTGAGAGCCTTTGTGACTGTCAGTATTTGCCAATGAACCAGCAATTCTGTGCTTCCACTATTGCTAGCAATTTTACATCATTTCCATCATTCTCTAGCACTTTCTGGGATTTTTCAGGACTGTCTGGGATTTTGGGGGACTTTGCAGCGTCTTTTGCATCTTTTCTGCATCAATTTCCCAGCACATTTGCATCAATTTCCCAGCACATTTGCATCAATTTCCCAGCACCTTTGTGTTACATAGCTGGTATATAAAGCATAAGCTGCTAAGCATGGTTGGTAGCAGTTCAGTTCATGTTGTGTTCAACTAGACAAAAATAGCGGAAAACCCAATAAGGTTCCTTATTGCGTGAATGAAGGCGAATGATCTGTTTCCAACACAAAAAGCTTTTGCTGAGATTGTGTGTTTCAGGCCTACATACTCATCTCCTAGGGAAATACATTAAAGAAGGTGATGTGCTGTCATTCTACCATTGTAGGGGGCTTCATGTATGTATCTTAAACCATAGTTTCCCTGAGGTTGCGCACACAGCTGGCATCACCACAGGGCTGCACAGGGTGACCACCCTGCCCTCTGCTCTGTTTTCTCAACTTCCCATAGTGGCTCCCATTTTCACCAAGACAGGGTGCAGAGTCCCTACACATCCCTCTTAGCATGGCCCCAAACATGACTGCCTCTAGCACCTCACAGAGGGTGCCCCTGAAGGGACTGGACCATGGGGGAAAGGGTTGCCCCTGCATTTTATCACCACACTGGGCCTTACAAATTGTACGGCTGGGCCTGTGGTGGGTGCCTGCTGCTGGTGGGAAGAATGCTCACGATAATTGCTCCTTCTGAAAGTTCGACGTAATCTGATTTACAGGAAGCTCCACTACAGTTGCATGCACTGCTTCCATGGTGAAAAGGATTACATAATCTCTACTGAATCGTGGAGACAAAGAAGGGATGAGGAGGCTTTCATACTCATTTTATCAGCTGCTAATGGAGTCCGGTTTTACAATAGCATGATATATTTGAGCTTTCATTGCTGGGAAATGCTATATAGTCATGTTTGAGATGTGGTTACCATTGTTACCTCCTCTTTCAGCTACCCTGAATCTTCTTCAGACAGATTCCTCTCTAAGCAAAATTATGCCTGGTTCCAGGCCAAAGGGGAAATTGTTTGGATGGTACGAGCAATAGCAGCTTGGCGGCTTCTGACTTATGTGAGTGGGAACCAAATGCTGCCTCGCAGTTTAAATGAAAGTGTGCACTCCTATATCTCAGGAGAGACTGATCATGGGAACTTGACTCACTTTTTAGTCTCTGGTGGAGAAAGAATCCTAATTGGAAGAGAACTACTATTAGTGGCTTGAACTGGTTCTATAGCTACAGTACAGATTGTACACGTCTATGTATAAAAAAGTACCATAAAGTTGTAAAACTGAGCTGGCTTAAGTAATAGTGAATAACAGAATTGGTTAACCATTATGACAGCTATTTCATCAGCATGGAATCCCCAGTCTATGGAAGTCCCTGTCTTCATGGTCAGTCAACATATGTCAGGACCCAGAACTAGAACTGGTGATCTTGAGATCCTGGAACAAGCAACTGGCTCCACACATTCCACCGCTGCTCTCTGCTAGGAATGTGCAAACACAATGTGGTTTGGATGTTCGGTCGTTCGGTCATTCGATTCGGGAACCGACTTCGGTTTCGGTCATTTGGTTTGGAACCCGGCTTCAGATTTGGCCGTTCGGTTTGGTGGAGTTTGGTTAGGCCGAACGTTTTGGGGGGGGGCGGTATCGGTATCGTTCGCTATTTAGTCTAACTGCTAAACATTACTATTCTAAAACCTATGGAACTAAATCTAATATATTATCTAAAAAGGTCTAGTCCTACAAACACACTATAAAATTTTAAAACTGAATAGCTACAACACACTATCACTATCTAATCTATCTCTATAACTAAGCTAACTCCTACAACTATCTATATCTATAGTAAATACGTAATATCTAATATCTATCTATATTATAAATATAATAATATACACAGGGATGCAGGGGTGGGACATAGACAGCTCACAACAAACAACACAGGGAGGGGTACAAAACTGAAATGAAACCTAAATCAATCAAATCCTACGCTAAATAAATCCCAAAACAGGGGAAGGGAATCAGGGATGGAATATATAGAGGAAGAAGGAAAGGATTCAATGGAGGGTAGGGAGAAAGAACACAAGGATGGGTAAAAAATAAAAATAACACCTAAATCTATCTAATCTAATCCAAATAAATGATACTAGGGAGGTAAACGTGTGGGATGGGTGAAATAGGAGGATGGCAATGGATTAGTGGCTACTAGATCAGAAGGTGTTGGATGGGGGGGGCAATGACTTTTGTTACTTGCTGCACCCACCTTACCGCAAACCCCATTGACTCTGTGCAGGCTAGCCCCCCCCGTCCCCCATGTCCAATAGCAGACTGCAAAGCCAGTGGTCTGATGATTGGGCAGGCTGGCTGCTACTCCAAGCTTCTCCACCCCTGGTGCCAGGAGGTCTGTTTCTCAGCTGCCTCCCCCTTCCTGGGCCTTCCAGTGACGTTTTTCCCACCCAAGCGCATCCGAACTTGATCTGAATGTGACCGAACAGTTCGGTCATTTCAGAGTTTGGATCGGGTTCTGGTTCGGCCAGTTAGGGTTCAGTCGTCTGAACAGACCGAGTTTGGTCCGAACTTCGAACCACATTTGCACATCCCTACTCTCTGCCTTGGTACCTTGCTCCAGCTCATTAGACTGTACTCCAGCCTAAGAGTCCAGTTCCCCAAGAGTCCTTGGGGAACTATCTTCTCATAGTCCCCAACACAACCACTCTTGGCTCCACCACCATTCCTGATGTCACCACCACTTTGGGGAAACTCATCAGTGCAATGTGTGGGGACTTTCCATCACTGCCATTGCTCAAGCTCTTGTCCTAGTATATCCTGCCCCTCCCCTCCCCCACTGCTCCCTCACCTTTGCCTTGCCCATAGATGCTGTTACTAGACATAATGAACAGCAGAACAGACAAGAACCTGTCCTCATTGACTGCTTGCAAGTTTTCTGAGCAACGCATGGGGAATAATTGAGTAAGAAAGACATACTGGTTCACAGACAGATATAATGATCGACTGAGTGGTTGCTATCCAAATGTCTGGTAATACCCAGATGGTAAGCATTATGTTTGGTAATACCCAGATGGGCCTGGATGGGGGCTTGGAGTCTAGTCCCCACATCTTTTGATCCAGCCATGATAATTGATATACTTGATGAACTTATCAACCCGTGATTCCCTCTGGGATGACCAGGTAGTAGGAGTTGCAGGCAGCATGGTTCTGTGGACAATGCAACATGAGTTGAGAAGCCTGTGTTCTCTTCCAAGCACTGCCACTGCTCCTCTGTGTGATGTTATGCAAATCACATTCCTTCTCTGTGGGTATTAAAAAACATGATGGTGGCCTCAGGTCTGCTTCAGCCCATAGACCACTGTTATATTTGTTAAGGGGCATCCAAATGTTTGCCCTGGAGTTTCCCCAGACATGCTGGTGGCTAGCCCAGGCTGTGACTCTGGACATTTTTGGAGTCACAGTCCAGGCTAGCTACTACCATACATGGGGAATGGCCTGCCTGACTGGGCTACAGCAGGCTTGGTGGAGGTAGCCCATCAATGGCTACCATGGCCACCCACCATGTTGGGGGAGGCACGCAACTGGGCACAGTGCATGGGTGAGGCTGGCTGGCCATATGTTCGTGTAGCACTCTGCGTCCCCTAGGTCCCGCTGCATGAACATTTGTTCCGCAGCCGGACCCAATCCAGACTGGGGTGCAAGCGGCACCCTTCTTCAGACTGTGGCGTGATGGTGGCCCTCCACCATCACATGTTTTCACCCTGTGTCTCTTTCTCCACTCCCACTCTTTGTGCTTTCAGACTGTGAACTCTTCAAGGCAAGGGACTCTCAGTTTGTATATGTTTGGAAGGTGCCTAGTGAAGTAGAGTCTCTCTAATATAGAATTCCTCAATTATTTTACTATAATCAAACATAAGGAGGGGAGAGGACTCTCTACAGCAAAAGTACAGTGTTTCTTCTACCCTTGTAAGCAGGCCATCTAATTGCAGTTGCTGTTCTCTGAGGAGCCACTACATTTTCACTCCGACCTGTAGCTTTTGTACTCTTCTGTCGCACAGAGGCCTGAGTGCAGCATGAGAAATCTGGAGTGTTCTCTCAATTACGAAAGGTCTAATTAAAATAGATTCTAGTCACACCTGCAACCCAGCCGCGGTTCTCTTTTCATGGGATTATCCATTTTTCCTGCGGTATGCATTTCCCAGCTCTAAATCAAGCTCGTTTCCCCTTCATTTAATCTCCATTCCAGCATCCCATGCCCTCTTCAAAGTGTATCTTTTCTCCACTGATCATCACGAGACTGCTACATCTAATTGAGTATATTGCCATTATCTCCTTCTCCATACATTATTAGCAAATACTTTCTTATCCTGGTTTGGAAGGCTCGTTAACAGGGAGCAGCTGGATCAATAGCCACATCATAAAGATGTTAATTGCTTTGCCTACAACTAGGTTAAGCTGTTAGTTTCCCTTGCCAGTTATTGCAAGCTTGGATAGTGTTTGGAACCTGTGAGAAACTCCCAGGGTATGAGGAATATTTCAGCGCTCTAAGTTTGTTATACAGCAGGTATATTATGAGGTATTTCTCATAATTTGGAGTTACCTTTGGCATACTCTTTAATTTTTCTGTGTGGTGCCATTTATAGCTGTGCATAGGGAGTGAAAATTGTACTTCTGAAATATAATGGTTTACACCCACTTGGCACTCAGTCAGGACAATTTGAAATGACTGCAGAATTTGAAAATCCTTAGATTTATTATTTTATTTTATTTATCCTCAAAACCCACCTCTTCCGCTCCACCCTTCCTAACTCCTGCTAATCATCCCCAACCAGGATTATCCCCGACCTGTTATCTGCAAACTCCTAATTTACTGTAACCAAGCCAAGAATGTGTACCTGAGTTCTTGCATCCTTGTGAATGTCACATCCCTTGTCTCTTCCTCTGTTCCCCCTTCCCTGTCTCCCCTCCCCCTGTCTTTAGATTGTAAGCGCTCGGGCAGGGACTGTGTCTATTTTATTCTCTGTAAAGTGCCAGGTACATCACTGGCACTATATAAAAGCTAATAATAATAATAATAATTAATAGTTGTTATTATTATTATTATTATTATTATTATTTATAACCCACCCTTTCCTGAAGGCTCAGGGTAGCTAAAAACAACAAAAAAGAAAGAAGAAAAATAATAAAAATACAAAGCAATGCAATAAAATCACCTAAAAGTGTCTTAACCTCACCCCAAAACCCCACCCACCTAATCTCTATTCCAGCTTGCTGAAAGCTTTCTCAAGATATGGCCCCAGGGTATATGCTAGGCACTACAATAACATGGAAGAAAATAAGAACTTAAGAAGTGCCACACTAGGGCCGTTTTTAGACAAGCGCGGTAGCACCCACACTTGTTTCTTAAAAAAGCCGGCAGCCCGTTCCACACGTGATGCTGCCGCCGAATACGCGCATGCGTGGCCGACGCGCATCCATTTCTGGGCGCGAACTGACTGGGTCGGCGATCGAGGCTGGTCATACTGATTGGCCACCGCGCTCGTCTAAAAACGGCCTTGGTCAGATCAATGGTCTATCTTAGGGCTGAAACGAGATCTCGCAGACTGAGAATATGACTTGCGACGATGTTTTCCCGCTCGAGAATCTCGCAAAAATTGGCCATTCTCAACAACGTTCTAGTGAGATTTTGGGAAATAATTAAAAAGCCTCTGCACATGCGCAAAATGGCTGCTGGGGCCATTCTGTGACTACACTACTCTTTTCCAAGATGGTGTGGGCCACATTAGTGCCATTTTGGAAAAGTGAAGCCTATTCTGCGCATGTGCAGACCAGATGCCCTTTTCCAAAATGGTGCCAATACGCCCTATGCCATCTTGGAAAAAGGCTCCACATTCACAGAATGGCCTCTGTGGCCATTTTGTGCGTGCACAGAGACTTTTGAACATTTTTTGAGACTCTCATGTGATTCTCAAACTGTCAGCGAGATCATCTCGAGATCTCACTGACAGTTCTCGATTCTTGCAAAAATGATTCTCGATTCAGCCCTAGTCATTCTAGCCCACACCATGCCTCAGATAGTGGCCAACCTTTTTTCTTCAGAAGTGTACAATGGGTCATAACAATCTATTTTCCTGCTATTCTCTCCCACTGGTCAAGTTGTTCAGGTTTTGTCTCCTGAACAACTTGAAAAAAATCCATTTATAGATGTATAGTCTAAATTTATCCTGTTCGGACTCCATTTCAGCCTTAATCATCTCCATGCAGAGGAGATGATATGGGAGAGAGCAGGAAAGTGCTCCTCTATGAACTTAGCAGAAAAAATGAAATACAGTTATCATTGGCAGAGTAGAGGTGGGACTCTATACATCATTGGCACAGGAGAGCTGTTCTACTTCCATTTCCCCCTTGTTTCCAAATGATGTTGTACAAAGAGTTATGCACATGAATGGACACAAAGACTTTTTAGAGGCTTTGGAAAGCAAGTTCCCAAGAGTATATGCCATCTATTGGGAAAGGTCTTTCAAGGTCAATGTACAATATAAAGGAAGATGTACAAGTTAAGACAATCCCTCCTTAAATCTCCACCTGCTCTAACGCTTCTTGGGATTTATGCTGAAATAACAATAATAAAGCACAAATATATATTCACCTTATTATTTTCATATCATACAGTGTATGTTGATACTGACAATAGCTATTGTAAAGATAATTGCCTCGACATAATGTATTTCAAAACAAGCCATACACGCCCCTCTGGTTCCAAAAATATAGTCCTGTCTTCTCTTGCCTTTGTATTCCAGTTAATTTACATGAACATAGAATCAGAAACTCTTTACTCTTAGCCATCACTATTCTGAAGAATCCAAATTTCAATATTAATATTGTATTCCTTGGTGGATTGAGATTTTAGTCATTACATTCTTTTTAGGTTTAATGGGCATTATTATGCTGCTCATACTTTAGCTTCACAGCTAATTAAAGTCTTTGGCCATCTCCTTCTGGAATATAGATGCTAATATATATTAACCACACGTACCTTGTTCTTCAACCTGAACCTTTTTTCATGGGAATGCTCTGATTTGATCCTCTTACATTAGTTCAAATGTTCCAGTTTCCCTCTGTATTATCCATTTGCTGTATTCAAGCTGTTCTGTCTACTACAATAGATAGTTGTGGAGTGGCATATTCCGCCCCACAAAAAAGAATAAATTATTTGCATCACACAAACTAGCAGTCTATTCAGAATGGAGGTGTTCATAACCAAAAGTATGTGTCCCACAGTAGATCAGCACAACTGAAACATATAAGCTAAGCAAGGCAAAGGAAAGACAACTTACATTTTGAGCAGATGAAAGAACTATAGACAATCTTTTATGTATAACCTGCTTTCCCATGGGAACAAAGCTTATTGATCACTCTATCTGGGGGTAAAGACACACGGGCCATGTCAGGATATCAAACATACGTGCCCAGGTCCGGACTGCCATCCTGCCACTCATGTGGCCTGTGGAGAGGGAGGATCGCAACAGATCTGTGGAGAGATGGCCCTGCCACCATGCTACTCCCAGTGCCCTGCCCCTCACCATGACAGACAGCCATGGTAGCCAATGTTGGTCAACAATGGCAGGCTCTGATCCGGGGTGGATTATGGCAGGCCAAAGCATATGTGATAATTCACTGTGGCCCTCTTGACCCGATTGGGTAGATTTTAGCCTGGGCTTTGACCTCAGAGGTTTTCCAAGGTGATAGCCCGGGCTAACCAATGACATGACTCGGGGCAATCCTGGGCCAACAACTGGCAGCACCTGCACAAACATGCAGGTGAGGTGCAGGCCAGATTAGGCCAGCGTGGGCCATAGAGGTCTACTGTCACATCTGTTTCTAACCTCTCTGTGTGTGTTTATATATGTCACCCAGTATTATATCTTTTAATCCAATAGGCCAACTTCAGCCAAATCTGATTGAGGGGCAGAAAGCTCCAAAGTAAGGAGGATCCCAAAATTAATAATAGCAAGTACATTTGGAAGAATGAAACATTCCTTTCGTAGCTGTCAAATCCCATTAACTTAAATAGAAACCAGGTTTTGTTAGTTAGCATGTGTCAGGACTGTGGCAGAGTTGTGTCAGCATCATGCCTGTAGCACAAAACTAAAAGAATAATCCAAAGTGGTCTGTCAGGGGATTTTTCAAGAGGTCAGAGACAGGAAGTTAGGCCGTTTTTACACGGACAACCTCCCCCCACCCCACTGGGTATGTTGGAGGATGTTCTGCTGAAGGTGGATTCATGTGAATGGCCAGCGGTGGGTGGGGGGATGGGGGATGGGTGTGCATTCAGTGTTCACCTGTGTGAACACTGTGGGCAATGGGGTGTGTGTGCACGCTCCCGCACAACACCCACCTCCACCCATCTCCACTCATGGAGCCCTCCGAAAAACTGGAGGAGGCCCTATGGGTGGAGGTGGCTGTGTATCCATGTAAAGGGACACCCACCCACCTCCATTCACCACACTAGCACACCCATCCCCCAACCCACCCCCGTCCATGTAAAAACGGCCTTAGTTCATTGTGTGGAGACAAGAGCTGGAGGAGGGCTACAGGTGAGGAATGGGGCACAGGTTAGGAGACAGGCAGGTTAGAACTGGAGTGGAAAGTAGAGGCAGGTGAGGCTGAAGGCAGGGTTGAACTAAGTGCAGGCAAGGAAGGGCAGATAGGTCAGGAAGCTAAGAACTTGCAATTGAATCTGGAGCTGCTAGTCAGAATGGTACCTGTTGAGTTGCACAGACAGCTTCTGGCAACTTCTCAAGTCCATCAATCTATCCATGGGTCTCTCAGGATCCAAGTCTACATCAGCCAATCAAGGATTCTAGGGGCAGAGCATGCAGGGACTAAGCCAAAAACCTTAATATTATACTCTCTGAGCTCCTCCACAGCTACAGGATCACACAGTCTCACTGGGGCTTGGGCTGAAATATAGGGTGCAGAAGATGAAGACTATAGAGGATCTACTTATTCCTTAATAAGTTTGAATCAACAGGAAAAAACAAACCAAATAAACCTCCCAAGCAATAAAGTCTCCCTTTCTCCTCTTTCTCTTCACCCCAAATTACGTTACCACAACTGCTGAATTAATTTTCACTTCAACCAGCAGCAGATAAAAGTGGACTTGGACTAAACCAATACAGTAGGGCTTTTTGGGATTTTTTCAGTCTCGTTGAGAATGCTGGTTTTCAGTTTATTCTAGGAACCGAGAACTGGCAGAGCTGTAGCCAGGAAAATGGGCCTGAGCTAATTCAGCCCTTATTTATTTATTTACTGTTCTTCTACCCTGCCCCCTCCTGCTCACAAAGCAGCTCGGGGTGGCTTACAACATGCACAAATAAAACATAAGAAAAAACATACACATAAAATATCATTAAAGCATTAAATACTAAAAATAAACTCAAAGGGCAAAACTCCCCACCCCACCCTACCAGTCTCCCTCTCCAAAGGCCTGGCGGAACAGCCAGGTCTTACACTGGTCTCTTATACACATCTAGATGTGTATAAGAGACAGGACCTCCGATGGGAAGGAGTTCCACAGCCTGGGAGCAGCCACCGAGAACGCCCTGCCCATCGTCGCCACCTGGGAAACCTGGGGGACTTCAAGTCAGGTGCCCCCAGCCGGCCGTAGGGGCTGCAATGCAATCCAGGGCCAAAGCCGTTTAGGGCTTTATAGGTCATTACCTGCACCTTGAATTGGGACCGGAAGATAATAGGCAGCCAGTGCAGAGAACGGAGCACTGGCATAATGTCCTTACAGTGACCCATCCCCTTTAAGAGATGGGCTGCTGCCTTCTGCACCAGCTGAAACCTCCAAACCATCCCCAAGGGCAGCCCCACGTAGAATGCATTACAGTAGTCTTGTCTAGAGGTAATAAAGCCATGAATGATGATGGCCAGATCCAAGTCTGAAACATACAGCCACAGCCGTTGTACCAGAGGTAACTGGCGAAATGCTCCCCTTGTCACAGCCTCGACCTGAAGGTCGAGGAGGAGCTGTGAGTTGAGGAGCACCCCCAGACTATGGACCTGTGTGGTCAAAGGGGGGAAGACCTCATCAATGATGGGGGCCACCCCCCAGCCCTACCATCAACATCACCTTCATCTTGTCAGGATTCAACTCCAGATGGCTCACTCTCATCCAGTTCCCCATGGCTGCCAGACACCGGGTAAACACAGAGACTGCCGGGTCTGGGTCTGCAAAAAAGAGAGGTAAAGATGTGTGTCATCGGCGTTCTGATGACAACGCATGCCAAACCCTCTCATGCCCTCGCCTGAATGCTGCATATACATGTTGAACAGGAGGGGGGACAGAATAGAACCCTGCGGGACACCATACATGAGCTCCCAGGGAGATGAAGTACAGTCTCAGAGAACCACATGCGGAGATCTCCCAGCCAGGAACAAGCAGAACCATTTAAGAACAATTCTGCCCACCCCGGCCCGTTCCCACAGCCAACCCACCAACATCTCATGGTATCAAATGCAGCCAACAGATCTAACAGAATTAAAATAGAAGATCTGCCCCGATCTAATTCACGGCGCAGGTCATCAACCAAAGCCACAAGCGCAGTCTCTGTGCTAAACCCAGGGCAAAAACCAGACTGCGAGGGATCAAGAAAACTGACCTGATCTAGATGCCCCTGAAGCTACTGAGCCACCACCCATTCAATAACCTTCCCTAAAAAGGGAAGGTTAGAGACTGGCCAATAGCTGGCCAGGGAGTCAATGATGGTTTCTTCAGCAGGGGCTGCACCACAACCTCTTTGCTGCAGCTTGGCACTCTGCCTTTCCTAAGGGAGGCATTGACAACCACTGCCAGCAACGGCCCAAATGTTTCCTGGCAGGCTATAACCAGCCAGGACAGGCACAGATCTAATTCACAACAGGTGGCTCTTACAGCCCCAAGGGCATCCTCCACATCAGCAGGCGACACCCACTGAAATTGGTCCCATGAAATCTGACAAGGCGGGTCCTCCACCTCCTCAGTTTCACCTACTGCTATAAGTGCAGCATCAAAGTTGGCAAGGAAAGAAATTGGAGACTAAATATTAGGTATGGGCCTACCGGTTTTTCCGGTATCCGATAATGCCAGTACTGGGCGTACCGGCATTATCGGATTCAACCCGGTAATCTGGCCTGGTTACCGGATTACCTGGTACCGGATTTTTTTTACATTGCGGCCATTCAAATGAATGGCCGCAATGTAAAAAAAAGCCCACCAAAAAAACCACGTTTCCCTCCCCATCCCAGGCTGTGCGGGTGGAAAGGGGGACACCCCCCACCCACCCTGCCCAGCCTGGATTTAAAGAAAAAAATTCCCCTAAGTGTAGGATCCAAGCACTTGCTCTGCTGCAGTGCTGCAGTGCTGCAGCTGCTTGTATGTATGTTGAGCTCCGGGTGGGTAGCGGTGGCAGTCCGGCGGCCTCAGCGCCGGCTGGGGCTGCTGGCTTCAGACGCAGTGTCACACTAGTAGGCCTTTAGGGAGAAACCGGAAGGCCTACTAGCGTGACGCTGCATCTGAAGCTGGCAGCCCCAGCCGGCGCTGAGGCCCCTGGACCGCCGCCACCACCCACCCGGAGCTCAACAAGCAGCTGCAGCACTGAAGCAGAGCAGGTACTTGGATCCTACACTTAGGGGAATTTTTTTCTTTAAATCCAGGCTGGGCAGGGTGGGTGGGGG
>QEPC01013578.1:189937-208685 GCA_003113815.1 Sphenodon punctatus
TTCACCCCTGCTGGGAATCCACTGTGGTGAACCGGGCGCCCGTAACATCTGAAATCACCCTTTGCTCAGAATAATGTAAATTTGCTGGAATTATTTGTTTGCACAGATATTCATTTAAGCTTTAAATATTATTTTCTAATTCCAAAATGACTGGATCCTCATGGGGAAAATTTTGGTGTGTGCCCTGAGGCAATTCTGAAGTATATGAAAAAGCAATACTGAGTCTAATTTAACGTGGAAATTGGGAGAACTTTTGAAAAATGTCATGTGCATGAATTTCCTGACTCCTTTGGAGTATTGCTCTCTTAGAAGATTAAATATTGGTGTATGATGAGACTTGAAGATTGAGTGATTTCATGCTGTGTAATATCATGTCATGGTTTTTTTTGGTGTGTGTTACAGAACTCGTATTTTGTAAAGTGCAGCGGCTGGGAAATCAGACTACACACAGAAAGACACAGATTTAAGGTCTTATAATTGTGACCCTTTATAGAAAATCTTAACAACCTCACTGGCATTTTAAGCTCTAGTTTAATAATAGCTATGCTGCTTTCCTTTGCCCTTCAAGTGTCTCTCCAGTCTTTGAGGACACAATTCCTGTCAATAGCAGGATATGAAATATCCTAAAAAACAAGGTTTTCTTCTATTGCTAAATTACATTCCTTTGACAAGAGCAGAAAGCTGTTCAACTGAGGTTCAGGTACCATCTCCTTTATATTGGGAGACTCTAGTAAACAAAGAATGATCATCCTTGGCCCTCAAAAAAGAAAAGCAAGTTGGTTAAAAATAAAATAACCTACCTATGTAATTGAATGTGATCTAGTTAAAGCTTGAACTGCCAGATAAAAGGGTCTGAACTTTTACTGTTACATTATGCTCCAGGAGGAATTTGGAACAGACTCTTATTTGGGCTTCAGATTTGGGTCTACACCGAAGTTGACCACAACTGCATTGGGCCCAAGCCAGCTGATCCCAATGCATCTGGTATCCTGTGAGCCTGTGCCAGAAGCACCCAGGATACCCTCTACATAACCCTCTCTCCGTGGGCCTAATTATTTGTTAATAATTCTTGATTCGTAATCATCCATTCTTGATTTGTAATTATTAATTATTAAGTATTAAGTATTAATTATCAATTATCGGTTATCAATTATTGATTATCGATTATCAATTATCAATCATTAGCCATTAATTATTAATTTCTTGGCCCGTCCTTCTTGCCAAAGGAGGTTCAGGGTGGCTTACAATACTGAAATACAAATACAAATATAAATGTAAAATAAACCATAAATACAAAAACATAAAATATCCCACAATCCTACATCAACCCCTCTCCACCCCAGCTCCCAAACCTCCTAGCTCACCCCTATCCCTCCCACAATTCCTCCATCCCCCTAGCCCCCACTGACAAACACCCTTGTGAATAAAGCTGTTTGGCACTGCCTCCTAAAGGCGCTCATGATGTCATCAGGGTGCTTTGTGGGCAATCAGGCCACATCAGACGTGGGTGGGGGAATACTCCAAATTCACCCCACAGAGTGTAAGGATGTGACTGTACTCCATGGGGGGCAGAGCCATATTGAGAAGGGTTGGAAAACATCTTAGCCTCACCTCTTTTCTGTGATAGCCTGGACCCTTATAGACTGTTATGATGTCATGGCATTTCATGGGGGCTTGGCCATGTTTGAAAGGGGTGCGGATACATCATTCCCTGTTCTTTCTTTGATGTCGGCCTGACGCCCAGGGTATGCTGTGATGTTAAGGGACTTAGGAACAGTGGAAGGGGTGGGGGGCGCTCCTGCCACTGGGGACTCTGATTCAAGTCAGTGTTTTCATCATTTTAGCCATGGGAATAGTGGTGCAGGTTCTGCTAGCAGAATACTATCAGAGTCTCATTGGGCTAGGGACTACACACAGTAGTAAAAAAAAAAACCTTTTGTTTAATGGACAAACTTGGTTGTTTAATGTCAACAAAATGGAAAGCTGGCATTCTAATATTCCTCAGAGAAGTTAGAAATGAATGCCAACCACTTAATACCTGGCGTGCCTGTTCTTTTAGAGACTTTACTGAAAGTTTTGCACTTTGAATGGTTATTCATTTTTCGTGCATGGCAATACAACCGTGACAACTTTGTGCGTGGTTTAGCATAGTCCCCCTCTTCCTTTAGTCTGTCCCTGATTCCAAACCTAGAGCAATATGTGTACAAGTTTCACCTTAACTTTACTTCTCTGATTCTCCCAGTGGCAAACCTCCCTTCACACACCCCTAGATCTTCACCCCTCATTGGCAGGAGAGATTCCTCCAACAAATATGACATTCCACTAGAATTATCAGCAGGATGTCCAGAAACAAAGTCAATATTAAGGTGATATTTTGTTGGATCAATTGGTTTGGTCGGTATCTGTGAGTAAGCCTTTGAGTTTCTTCAAGTCTATCCTCTATGGTCTGAGAGGCTGAAGTGCTCTCTTGACTTGACGTTAGCAACAGAGAGTAAGGGTGTGCAATTCATTTTTGTTTTTATGAAAACAAACATGAAAAATTGAATTTTAATTTTAATTATTGCAATAGTTCCAACATTTCAGAATAAAAATGAATATTTTCAGAATTTAAAATATGAAATTTTGGAACATATATTTCAGGCTGTAACTTCTTCTTTTTTTTTTTTTCATCTGCTTTGCATTGAATTTGGACAAGTTGTACCCCTCACCAAAGAAATCATCCCTGACAAATTTCAGAAGGATTGGGTAAAGGATACCAATATTATAAGCATCATGGTTTGTGATGTATTTCTGGCTGTAGCTTCTTTGCCTCCCATCCAATTTTGATGAAATTTGGACAAAATATTCTCCTCATGCAAGGGATTATCCATGCCTCATTTAAAAATGGTGGATAAATGGTCCCAATTTTATAAGCAAATTGACATTTTAAAAGAAGTTGTGTAGAACTCGTGAAAATTTGGGGATAAAAATGAAAATTTCAGGATATAACCTGGAAGCAAGGCAAAGGGAAGAGGGAAGCATCACAGTAATCAAGAGACATGATTGACACATCCAGGCTGGCCAATTGGCATCCCAAACATGCAGCAATGTGACAGAGGACATTAGAGAATCCCGATTTGGCTCTTTCCTAAGCAGATGCTCCCAACTTCCCAGTAACAAGCAGGCAGGTTTGAGTGGTCACATAACAGAATGAGAATACAGGATTGACATTTCTGATGGCCATTGGTATCACAAACCCATCTTGTACCTCTGTGACAAACATAAAAGAATCCCTGGTATAGACTCATTCTCTGGAGATGCTGCCCAGGCATCCAACTTGCCATTACCCAATATCTGAAACCATGGAGGCTTGGATGTTGGAACTGGGGAGCAAATATAAGCTTCTGCCAAGCTGCACATCCCCCACCATGGTTAGATTGTATGTAGTTCATATTCTATCTCAGTACTGTGTGTGTGACTTGGGCTTTTTTTACCCGCTGGTGGTGCAGGCAGGTGTGTGGTGGTGGGACGTCTGTGTGCACATCACAGCAGTGTGTGTGTGGGGGTGCACCCATGGAAATACCATGGGTGGTGGGTGGGGGTGCGTTCGCACTCCCGGCACACACCCACATTCAGCCATCACCCACATGGAGCCATCTGATAAAATGGAGAAGGCTCTGTGGGTGGAGATGAGTGGGTGTGGGTGGAGATGGGTGGGTGCCCATGAGAAAGGGAGCACACTCACTGCTGGTCCACACCTATTCCCCCACACAGCAGCACCATGTGAAAATGGCCTGTGCGCTTCAGTCTTCAGCCTCGCTGCAAGTGTTCATAAAGCATCATTCTGCACCTACTGTTCCCCATGTATGTCTCCATAGACTTTGGGGTGCCAACAACTGAAGCCTGTGCCATTGCCTCTGTCACCTTATCCTCCTCTGTTCTGCACACCTCCTCCTGTCTTCTCCACCCTCTCTATCAATGCTCCCCAAATCAGATCTTTGCATATAGTAAAACCTCTATAATTTAAACAGAAGCAACATCTGCAAGTGATTTAAGGAAATTTGCAACGGGAAATCCATTTCCAATTGAAACAAATGGAAACAAAAAATGAAACTTAAAAACTTAAACAAAAATTCTTGATAACAAAAAACGAAAAAATAATAATTTTAGTAATGAAAACAAAACCGAAAAATAAAAAGTGAACTGGGTCCCCGGTGCACACCCCTAATAGAGAGTTTGTCAAGTTTGAAGAGAACAGAGTCTATGGTTTTTGATGGTCTGGGGGCAAACAAAAGGCTTTTTTAAAACTACTAAAACATATGAAGTCCTGTTCATTTTATTAACTGAAATACTAAAACAATAGTCCAGGGTAACAAAACGATGAAAATGAAGGAAGAAAGCATCCGTTTTTGTTATAAAATATAAAATAAAAATTTTAAAAAACCTCTGTGCGTGCGTAAAATGGGCTAAGGCCAGTCTGCCCTTTCCCAAACTGGCACCAGCAGCACTGGCACCATGTTGGAAAAAGACAGCCAGTCTGCGCATGTGCAAATGGCCCTGTGCATGCACAAACTGCTTATCCTTTTCCAGAACGGCGCTGATGCTGCCAGCACCATTTCAGAAAAGGGCTGCACATGCATGAATGGTCCAGCAGCTATTTCATGCATGCAGAGTATTTTCTTTTGATTATTTCATTAGTTTCAATAAAAATAAATGGAAAAAACAATGAAAAAATGAAAAGCAATGGTTTTATTTATGAAAACCCTGAAAATGAAGGGATTTTGTAAATGAAAATGAAAACAAAAATGAATTATGTGTTTGCTTCACACCCCAATTAGTTAGAACTGGGCAGATTTCGGTTTTACGGAGATGAAGGTAGGCTGTCTATGTGAACTTGTATTTGAGGCGTTTCTCAGTAAATTTAGGGAGCCCTGCTTTGTTTGACCAAATCCGAGAGCCAAACCAGAAGGATTCAGGCACAGTGCATCTAATCCCTCATTTTCAAGTCACCCTCAGCACAGCTATGAGCCCCATGTCCCCTGGCACACTGGTTACCATTGCAAGAATTAATTCCAGTAATTAGATGACATACAGTGGTGATTGGAATTGGTTGCCTTCCAAAATCTCACAGTGAGCCGATTTCGTTATTGTGAACACACTATCTGATGGATTTAAACTTTTTCATTTAGGCTTTTTACTTGCATGTGGACTGAATGTTTTCTATTAAATATTTTGATCTTCGGATGGACATTTGAAAGTGTATGTTTAAAGTTCACAAACGGTTCTCATGAATTGATTACCCTTTACTATTCCTTGCATGTAATCGGTGACCTGTGACGCATTGTGCTATGGTTTCTCTTCCCTCCCTGGAAGACAAAAATATTTGAAACAGAAGAATAATGATTGAGTATTAGAGAAAAACCAATAGGGATGTGCAAACAGAATGCGGTTCAGATGTTTGGCCGTATGGTTCGAAAACCGAGTTCAGGTTTGGTTGTTCGGTTCGGTGGAGTTCGGTTCTGCCGAACATTAGAAATAGCGCTATCGGTACCAATATTGATACCGATTTTTTTTTCAGTATAGGTAATCATTTGGCCTTGAGACCACCCCTGGTCTCCAAACTTGGTGCCAGGAAGTCTGCTCCTCAGCTGCCTCCCCCTTCCAGTCACGTTTTTCCCACCCGAATGGGCCTTCCAGTCATGTTTGTTCCCGCCCCGAACTCATCCAAATTCACCCGAACATGACTGAACTGTTCGGTCGTTTTTGAGTTCGGTTTGGATGTTTGGTTCGGACATCCGAACAGACCGAGTTTGGTCTGAAGTCCGAACATCCGAACCACATTCGCACATCCCTAAAAGCCAATAATCTTTGAATCATAGCATTGGAAGGAACCGTAAGAGTCATCTAGTCCAACCAAGCCAATGGTGACCTTTGCCTACAACATAATGGGCTGTTTTTACTCAAATCTCTCCCGCCCCTCGCTCGGTGTTTGGGTGGGTGTGCGGGGAGGGGGGCGTCTGTGTAAACGGCTGGTGGTGGGTGGGGGGATGGGTGTTTTCCCGTCTGTGTGAAGGTGGGTGCATGTCTGTGTAAAAGGACACCCACCGCACCATAACACCCATCCCCCCACCAACTCCCATCTGAGTAAAAAGGGCCATGGACAGATGCTTAGCCAGATGGTTAGAAAAAACATCCAACAAAGAAAATCTCACAACCTTCCTAGGCAACTTATTCCATTTCCCGACTCTTTGTACTTCTCAATATTTAACCAAAATCTATTTTACTGGAATTTAAACTAGAGATGAAACTTAAAGACAGTTGTTTATTCATAAGTACGATTCACATTTATAAATAGCCAGCCACATTTCTGGATAAATATTTGCACCTAAAACGACATTTGTTCAACCATATATTTTGGATATTTCCTCTCCCATTCTCCATTTCTTCTGGTGATTTTGGTCATTTCAGCTCAGATATTCAGTTATTTGACCAACTACAGTGATGGGGGGAAATGGGGTGTGGGGGAGGACAAACTTCAGCCCAGTAAACTCAGCAAATATCAAAAGGAAGCAGCAGGGATAAATAGACTTGATCTGAAGCAGGCAAAAATTGATGAATAAATATTATATTCACAACAAGCATTCATTTTAGCTCTAATTTATTATTTATTTATTTATTTATTTATTTATTTATTTTAAAAATAATTATCACACCCTTCCCTAAAGAAGGTTCAGTTTAAATGTGATGTCTTCTATCTTCTGCAGAGGTGGAGACTGACGTCTCTCCATCTTTTCTTTCTCTCTCTCACCCTCTCCCCCCACCCCAGCATCTGATAAGCTGTGCTTGGCAGAATTATTAGCTGAGATTGTTTTATTTACCTGTGTTTCAGTTTGTAGCGTCTCTGTTACATGACTTTGCTTGTGCCTAGGATAATATCCATTATGGGTCCTCTAGGACTAAATCACCATGATTATGGATGCTTATTGCATGTGAGTTCATTGGCTTTCATTAAATAGCAATATGAGTTGAATTAGCATTGCTATGCTGATGATACTTAACACCCCATCACCTAGATTTGTTTTGACTCTGCATTTGATTAGTCTTGTTTTAGTGCAATTCTGCCTGGCAGAGATACAGGGCCCAATCCCATAGCCTGCTGATTCCATGCAACACAGTGTGCCTGCAATGGAGGTGTGTGAGGTTCCTGAGCAAGTGTGCACACGTAGGATCGGTGGGCTATCGGATCAGCCCCAATGAATGGATGTATGGATAACTTATTTATCACCGCAGTAGCTCAGGCCTTGATCCTAAAGTTTACATATGTTCACATGCAGCATGACTGTGGAGGTGCTACCAACCGATGCATCTATAGAGCAAGGCGCTACGCCCAACCCATTAACTGCCCCGGATGGTAGTAGCTGAGAGGAGAGATATAAAGTAAAGTTGAAGCAAATAATCTCCCAAACAGGTAAATCCATAAAATCTATACTACCCTAATCAAAATGGTGATCGCGATAACCAATGTCCGTTTGTGCTCCAGTTGGTATCCATTTTGGCTAGCCCATTTCAGTTTTCTTCTTTAGTCATTTCAGTTCTTTGGTCATTTTGGTTATATCCTTTTTTTTAAAAAGCACTCTTCGTACTAGAGGTGAAATGAACAGCAGAATAACTGCTCATGGGGATATTAAAATGATTTTAATTTCAAGCAGGTTGTTGTTGAAGTAAACATCATGGTAATTTTGGTTTGTTCGGTTCATTTATTTCATCCTTTTCCAGTTTACGGTTCATTTTTGCCAGGAACAGTGAAAATGAATGGAAGAAAATGAAAATGACTGAAATGAACAAATTAAACAAAAATGAAACTTGCATTGCTCTGGATACTTTCCCCTTCTGTCTGGACTTGGGGGTGATTATAACCTAATCTCTTTGTTGCATAGGCCATAACTCTTTATAACTGAACTCAGATAGGATTTCTGTTACCTTTGTTATTCTGGGTATTTTCAGACGTGACGGGGCCAATTGGCCCCGTCACGAAAACAATATATTAATCCCCTGCTGGGATGACCCTGTCACGCTCTAACAGACATGCTGGGGGATCCCGGCGGGAAATCGGGGAGGGGGCTGGGCCATGCGGCGCAACGTGCGGCCGCACGGCCCCGGCCCCTCCACGCTCCACGCCGCCCGCCCTCTGGGGAGACAGGTGGCCACTGTGGCCAATGCAGCCACAGTGCTCGCCCGCTTTGGTCACAGGTCGGAATCCCTGTGAGGATTCCGGGCCATGGCCAATGTCCAGAAGTGACAGCGGGTTTCATCACAGCGGGGAATCGCCTTTGCCACACGACCTCCGCCGGTCCCGCTACTTCAGCCGCTCGCATAGCAAAAGTGATTCCCCGCTGTGGTAACATCTGGGGGGGACATCCGTTCCCCCCAACAGACGTTCCGTGATTGCAGCCACCACAGGGAATTGACTGTGGTTGACTGTGATCGCGTAACATCTGAAAATACCCTCTGTTTGGACTTTACCCAATGTGGTTGTTGTGAATCCTCAGATTTTGTTGCCATTCAGCCTCTCCAGTAAACTAGTGTGCATCATACATGGTTTCCATTGTCTGCATTGGAGAACTGTGACAGAAAATGAACAATTGCAGCAAATTGTTTCCACTGGAAACAGGTCATTTGTCTGCATACACATGCCAAGGTAACACTGGCATTTTGGCCAAATTTTTGGCATTTTTTGGCATTTTGTTAGCTTGGTAAATAGTTCAGTAAATTGAAATAATCATTTGGTAAATCAAACAACCCAGTCAGAAGGGACTCACGTTGCTGTATATAGTACTGCCTGAGAGGCATAAAAATTGATGGAAAGTGCATTAAAATATCATAAATTAATGGAAAGTGATGCAAATTGAGAGGAAAACCCAGAAATCGACAAAAAAGTTGAAAAATAACAGAAATTGTCAAAAATATGAAAATTGACAAAAAATACCAGAAACTGACAAAGATGCTGGAAATGTATTAAAATTATGAAAATTGACAAAAATACTAGAAATTGATAAAAAATGGAAATAATGGGAAATTGCAGGCAACGATCTCACAATGGCAGAAGTACAGAATCACTGACTGGTGAGGAAATACCAATTAACAGTCACAAGCACTCCTTGCAGGGTAGGCATTTCCTGCCAGTAAGGGAACACTTGCTCTCACCTCAGCTCCAGTGTCAGCTCTAATTTGCACTATTGCTTGCTGAAAATGATGCAACTGAAATTCTGAAATAACTGAAATTTCCAAATAATCAAACTGGAGAACCCAAAAACAGAATACCTGAAAAATTAGTGAAAAATACTCCAGTCACTGATATTGAAAGGTCGACTTGACAAAGCAAATAATACCTGTCAATAGTAAGCTCCTCTACCCATTTAAGCTCTAATATAAAGGCTGTGCTAGGAGTGCAGATGGATGTGAAGTAGGGATGAAACTCAAACTTGGTGTTTTCAAGTTTCTCGGTAAGAGACATGTTTCTTGGTTCATTATGGGAAATGAGCTTGAGACAAGAAATGGCAGCTTCTCGCTGACTTCTTGCTGAGAACCTGAAGGCCTTGGTAACTGACAAGAACTGACCCCCAGTGCACCCAGGCTGGGGATTTTCAGTTACAAAGACTGTTTGCAACCATGGAAATCCACCTAACCCTCACCCATAGTTCAGACAGACCCCAAACATACATGACAGGAGCGGTACCACAGCAAGGAAACAGAAAGCTGGGCCATGAACTGGGACAGTGCAACAGACATTACACTGATCCCAGACCATGGCAAGAACCCCCAGAAGTCATTGGGGTGGGGCGGGACACAGACATGACCGACTGAGGGCAAAGGAAGCCAGAAGTGGCGCAAGGCACCGCCCACGCTAGGGAAATGGGAAGGGAGGGTGAGGAGGGAGGAAAACGTCAGATTTTCACACACACAACAGGCAGAAGGAAGCCATGGACAGAGCAGAACACAAACCACACACACACAAGTGAGCACATGCACAGCCGAATGGGAAAAGAATGAAGGGGGAGGCACACAGGGGTACACAAGGAAACAACAACAAAGGGATGGGAATGGACAGACACCCAGGAAGAGACACACACACAGGGCACCCCACACAGCTAGGAGCAGCCGCACACAGGGGGGAAAGGAGAACATCACACCGGGAAGCCCAACAGACAGCCAAAGACAAGGGGGTGGGGGGAGGTCAGCAATGGCCAAATAAATAGATTGGGGAAGGGGCAGGAACAGAGAGGGACAGGGGAGTAGGCACCCCAAACCCGAGGGACAACACAGGTAGCACGAGGCACCTAACAGCAACATAGGTCACCTAACTGACAGGGGTCCCCATGGGGACAGAGCAAGGTCACAAGGGAAGAGCCACCAATCCGATGAAGTCACTGAAGGTCCCAAAAGCAGACAACCAGTCCTGGAAGAAAATGCATGGCTGGTGAGAGAATAGAGCCCCAATCCACATACAGCTGATGTGGACACCCCACTCCACCACAACAAGGGGAAGCCGGGTGTCGCATACACGAGAACCCCAGACACAAACAGTAATGGAGGCATCATAGGGGGAGAGGGGGGAGCAGGTCACAGACACAGGCAGGGAGCTGGATGAGCAAGGGATGCAAAGGTCCACAGGACACCCCAGTACACCTGTCAGACTGCACCAACCAGCAACACAGGGAGCGGGGTCACGGGAACGAACCCCATGGTTACACATGGTCATGGGGTGCCACAAAGAAGGCCTGGGGGTTCAGGCAAACTGACACAGCCGAGCAGAAGGGAGGCAACAGATGGAGCCGGGACAGCAGTGGGCCCAGAATGGGAATGGTGGAGTGGTTCAAAAAATGGAAAGGCCAGGGAGGTGCAGGGAGCACACTGTGGAAATGACATCCAAGACACCAATGACCCTGGGGGGACTAACAACCAGCTTCACAGGGTCACAAAGGGGGGCGGGATGGGGTGGCCCGACATATGAATGTAGTGGGGCCACTGCAACATGCCCTGCTGATTGTCCATCCATGCCATGTGGTGGACAACAAGATAGTAGGCCTCAAAAGGATCAGGACTGGTGAGCCCAACCTGAACATCAGCACGGGACCACACATCAGACAGGGCCAGCAGCTTGGGTTCGGTGGGATCAGGCAAGGCATAGTCAGTCACAGGGGGCCACACCAGCTGTCCAAGCTCCAATAGGTGGTAATAAGCAGTCCCACATGAACGCTGGTAGCCACGGGCCCCAAGGATGCAGCAGAAGATGGAAACAGCCAGGGCAGGGCCTCCCTCTGCCAGACAGTTCTGGAAGCCAGACAAGGCACACACAGATAGAGCTGACACCCTCTCTGCCACAGACCATGGCACATGTGAACCCCTCAACTCTGGAATGCGCCCATCTGGAAAGGGACAGAGGCCCAGCTCCTCTGCATGGAGCCAGCACTCACAAGCAGTAGTCACATATTCAAAGCGGTGAAGGCACAAGCTCAGACACAAATAGGCATCAGAGAGGGTAGCTGGGGAGCACAGGAGCAGTTGCACTGACTGGGAATGCCAGGTCAGCTAGAGCCATGGTCTCCCTATAGGTCCAACAATGCGGACCAGCTGCGGACTTGCAGAGCGGGAGGTCCTAGGCAACATTACTGGCCATGGTGCAGCTGGCAGAGGGTCTGAATAGCAAGGAAAGAGGGCCCCAAAAATCAAAGTAGGTAACCAAGGGAGCTCCAAGGACACACGATAAGGGTACAAGCAGCACTATGGGCTGGCTAGAAAGCAATGCATGGGGAGCGGACACAGCACAACTGCAGGAACCGAAACCTGGGGATGGTGGACACACAGACAGCAGTGTTATGCAGACAACGTACAAACAAACACACACCACCTTCACATAGCCACCTACATGCCTGAGGCAAAGCCCCTCCTCCCATCCGCTATGCACCAGAACACCTAAGTGCCCTTAAACGGAGAGCACCCACCACCACAATACCTGCCTGTCAGTGGTAACAGGGAAACCAAGACATACATGTGGGGCCCTCCAGGTACAGGTGAGTGGCCCCGTGCCACCCAGACCACCCATTAACGCATAGCCTTCCACCAATAGCCAATGCACAACAGTACATGGCCCAATGGACAGCTGCTGTCAGATAAGTGTGTGACACCTACAGGCTTATTATAGCAAGCCACAACCAGCAGCACATTGGCACTTACATGTCTCTGAGCAGTGTGTGACAACACCCTTTGCTCTTGAGGCATTTCCCTGCTCAGACACTTGCTGTTACCCGGCCGACATGGATGCCAACCAGTGGGGTTTGGCTCTTACTTGAGATTATCGCTGAGTGGTACCATCAGCACATCAAGCTCCAGCGGGTCACCACAGAGCTGCTTGAACTGTATGCCAGGGTTCGGGAATGCCTGACCCACTTCGATGCAACCAGTCTGCTCACCCACCACAGGCGTTGCCGCATCCAGGCCATGCCCACGGCACTCAGGCTGTCTGGGGTTTACCGCAGGGCCATGCTGATTGCACACACCCATCCCGCAGCACTCAGGGAAGCAGCTGCTCACCACTATTGGAGGAGGGTGGCCCTCCTCAGCGCTGTCATGCTCGCCATGCCCACTGAAATGTGCCTCTGGGTTGTGCACAGGGCCCATCAATGGTGGATGGGGGCCCTGACATGGTGAGATGCTGCTGCTTGGAGGGTCCAATTCAAGATGGACCAGCGTACCTTCCTGCGACTAGCGGAGCTCTTGCAGCCCTGGCTGGAGTGGTAAAACACCCCCATGTGCTCCCCCATATCCATCATGCAGCGGGTGGGCATAGCCTTCTGGGCCCTGACCACCCCGGATTCCTGCCGTTATGTGGCACAACACTTTGGTATGGGTCTGACAACCATCACCTGCATCATCTGTGAGTTCTGTCAGGCTGTGGAGGCTGTGCTCCTCGACCACGTGATCCAGCTCATGGATTAGGAGGCTGTGATGGCTGGCTTCAGGGCTTCTGGGTTCCCTAGCCATCTGGGCACTATCGATGGCATATCGAGAGCCTCCATCCCCCCAATGATGATGCAGCTGAATACATAAACAGAGACAGCTTTCATTCACTGCAGCTGCAGGCTGTTGTCAACCACCGGGGCTAGTTCACTATATCTTCACCAGCCATTCTGGCCACAGCCATGATGCCCGGATTCTTGCTATCTCCCTCCTTTTCACACGGATGTACAGGGGGGACTATGCCAACATGCGGATGTTCTGGATCAAGTGTTAACAGGAGACCCCCCTACTACTTGTGACCTCTCGGGGCAATGTACCCCAATAATCACTGTTCCTCTACTACAGGGGGAATTAGCTTAATTACTTAAACCGGGGTCTCCACATGTTAAAAAGGATCCAGCTGAGGACAGTACGCACTACAGGCAGTTTATGTACCTTCCCCAAATAGAAAGAGAGAGAGAGAGAGAGAGACAGGTGTCCAATAACAACAAGTTTATTGCTACACAAAACAAAGAAGTACAGCCCCGGTCTTGATGGCGAGATTTTGAAAGGGGAAAATTATGAGCGGTGGCTTGGAAAGCGAAAGTAAGGTAGAAAGTAAGGTAGGCTGGGGAGGGATCCGGAAAAGGCTCAGCAAAGGGGGACTGAGAGAGAGAGAGAGAGAGAGAGAGAGAGAGAGAGAGAGGCTTCCCCACCTGGCTGGAAAAGCTAGACCTGAGGTTACCTTTCCTAGCCTGTTGACAGGGGACAGGCGACCCACGGATCCAGCGGTGTTTGGGGAATGGAAGAAGGAGGAGGGGCAGACCAAGGTCTGGGAGAGCCCTTAACTTAGACACGTACAGACTAGCCGCATGTATCTAGGTCCAAAGATTTCTCAGAGGTTGAGGGGAAAACTAGGGACAGTTATAGGGTACTGAACAAAGGATTTGGGGAGGCTACGATGGGTCGTTTGGGGTACACAATGAGCTAACGAGGGGAGAAGCCAAACTTTTACTTCCATCACAAAAAGGGCCGTACAAGATGCATAAGATATCTTTGACACAGGGGGAAAGAGTAAACAACAGTGGCTGGAGGGTAGTTAAGGATGAGACGAGGGGCCTAATGATCGGCTCTCTGGGACACAAAAGGTGCAAGGGAACATCTGGATTTCTTCATTCCTGAGGGGGTGTGTGGTTCTGCTCCAAGTTCCAGTCATCGGTGCTCTACTGAATAGGAAGAATGCCTCTTAATGGCCCCATACTCTACTCTAGGTGTTTTCCTTTTTCCTCTCTTCCCCCAGGTTCAGGCTGGTATTTCACATGAGCGACCTACTTCCTGCTCGGTTCCATGGTAGCTGGGCCCGATCCTTTTTTTACAAACCCCACTTTGCTATGGGGGCTATCCTTTCAAGCTCCCCTTTTCCATGTTTGCCGGCCCTTGGTCACCAGTGAGGCCTGTCCCTTTAAGCCCTCCTGGTCCAAGCTTACTGGCCCTTGATTATACAGCGAGGGAGGGCATGTACCCATTTTAGGGAAGACTGAGGCCATCATCAACACAAGGGGGTGTTGATGCCCCCCTGCATAATTTTGGATCCAGCCTATCCACTCCTCAGATGACTCACGAAGGCCTATCCAGTGGCCAGGATTCAAATGGAGTCCCTGTACAACACCCAGCTGTGCACCTCGAGGAACATTGTCAAGAGGGCCTTCAGTGTCCTCAAGCAGAGATGGAGATGCCTTGCAGAGCATCTGGACTTTGCTGTGGAGACCTCTGCCCTCATCATCTGTGCCTGCTGCGTATTGCACAACATCTGCGAAACTGATGGGGCCACCCTGGCATATCCCCTGCCACAGGGGCCAGCTGGCCCTGTTCTGCTATATGTGAATGCTGTAAACCCCAGGGAGTACCGTTATGCCAAGACGATATGAGCAACTGTGGCAAGGCACATATCTAGGGGGCCCCTACTCTGAGTCTCCTGGGATGCCACAAGGGATAGTAGGCTGTGGATCCCCAGTATTCCCCCCATGGCTGTTAGCTGCCCGTGGGTGCCTGTGGGTGCTCCCTCCCCTCCAGGTCCCACTCAGTATGTGCCCCATGGCCCTCAAGGCTGCGATGTGGAACCTGTGGCACAGCCGTGACCACCACAGCCATAACCAGACCCGGTTCAAACATGGTCCCTGACTTGAATGCTAAGAATTACAGACATGATGATTACAGTGTCAAATGGTGCTATAATTTTATTTACAGTGTTCTCAGTGCCCTACTTCCCCAATTCCTTCCCCCCGACCCATAGTGCTTTCTGGGCCAANGAGAGAGAGAGAGAGAGAGAGAGAGAGAGAGGCTTCCCCACCTGGCTGAAGAAGCTGGACCTGAGGTTACCTTTCCTAGCCTGTTGACAGGGGACAGGCGACCCATGGATCCAGTGGCGTTCAGGAAGTGGAAGAAGGAGGAGGGGCAGACAAAGGTCTGGGAGAACCCTTAACTTAGACACGTACAGACTAGCCGCACGTATCTAGGTCCAAAGATTTCTCAGAGGTTGAGGGGAAAACTAGGGACAGTTATAGGGTACTGAACAAAGGATTTGGGGAGGCTACGATGGGTCGTTTGGGGTACACAATGAGCTAACGAGGGGAGAAGCCAAACTTTTACTTCCATCACAAAAAGGGCCGTACAAGATGCATAAGATATCTTTGACACAGGGGGAAAGAGTAAACAACAGTGGCTGGAGGGTAGTTAAGGATGAGACGAGGGGCCTAATGATCGGCTCTCTGGGACACAAAAGGTGCAAGGGAACATCTGGATTTCTTCATTCCTGAGGGGGTGTGTGGTTCTGCTCCAAGTTCCAGTCATCGGTGCTCTACTGAATAGGAAGAATGCCTCTTAATGGCCCCATACTCTACTCTAGGTGTTTTCCTTTTTCCTCTCTTCCCCCAGGTTCAGGCTGGTATTTCACATGAGCGACCTACTTCCTGCTCGGTTCCATGGTAGCTGGGCCCGATCCTTTTTTTACAAACCCCACTTTGCTATGGGGGCTATCCTTTCAAGCTCCCCTTTTCCATGTTTGCCGGCCCTTGGTCACCAGTGAGGCCTGTCCCTTTAAGCCCTCCTGGTCCAAGCTTACTGGCCCTTGATTATACAGCGAGGGAGGGCATGTACCCATTTTAGGGAAGACTGAGGCCATCATCAACACAAGGGGGTGTTGATGCCCCCCTGCATAATTTTGGATCCAGCCTATCCACTCCTCAGATGACTCACGAAGGCCTATCCAGTGGCCAGGATTCAAATGGAGTCCCTGTACAACACCCAGCTGTGCACCTCGAGGAACATTGTCAAGAGGGCCTTCAGTGTCCTCAAGCAGAGATGGAGATGCCTTGCAGAGCATCTGGACTTTGCTGTGGAGACCTCTGCCCTCATCATCTGTGCCTGCTGCGTATTGCACAACATCTGCGAAACTGATGGGGCCACCCTGGCATATCCCCTGCCACAGGGGCCAGCTGGCCCTGTTCTGCTATATGTGAATGCTGTAAACCCCAGGGAGTACCGTTATGCCAAGACGATATGAGCAACTGTGGCAAGGCACATATCTAGGGGGCCCCTACTCTGAGTCTCCTGGGATGCCACAAGGGATAGTAGGCTGTGGATCCCCAGTATTCCCCCCATGGCTGTTAGCTGCCCGTGGGTGCCTGTGGGTGCTCCCTCCCCTCCAGGTCCCACTCAGTATGTGCCCCATGGCCCTCAAGGCTGCGATGTGGAACCTGTGGCACAGCCGTGACCACCACAGCCATAACCAGACCCGGTTCAAACATGGTCCCTGACTTGAATGCTAAGAATTACAGACATGATGATTACAGTGTCAAATGGTGCTATAATTTTATTTACAGTGTTCTCAGTGCCCTACTTCCCCAATTCCTTCCCCCCGACCCATAGTGCTTTCTGGGCCAAACTCTCCCTCACCTGAAAGGTTGCTCGGTGGTTTGTGAGTTCCCCTCCACTGCACTGTCATCCCCCTCCAGCATTTCTTGGTTCTGGCACGACTCCTGGCTGTCCTGTGTGGCAGGGGTTGGGGGCTGGACTGGGCCCGGAACTGGCTGGTGCTGCTGCACCTACCTGACGGGCTGCTGCCTTGTCAGCCCCTGTAGTCATGGTTGTTGCAGCTGTTGTGGGATGGGAAATTGAGAGGGGATGGGTGGTGGGTGTGGGGCAGCAGCCGGCATGGTGCCCAGTGGTGCGGCTGCCATGAGGTATGTGCTCATGGTGCCCACATGTAGCAGCAGCGAGGTGCCAATTTCCAGAGACCTGTCCAACTTCCTGGAGTGGTCCACTCCCAGCCGGTCTGTTGTTTGGGTCATTCTCTTGAATAACTCCATTTGCCTGGTGTAGTCCCTTCACTTCTGTTTCCAATCCTTCCGCATCTCCACTAACATGTGCCTGTCCTTTCCATCCACCTGCTGTATGGCTCTGTCACTGGCAGCCTCCATCCTGTCAGTGGTTACTATCATGGCCTCCCTCTGCTGTGTGCTCATTCGCATTATCTCCTGCACAAGATCCTCCCAGCGGCGGCATACACATGTCCTGTGCTTGTGCATCCTCTGGGCTGGTGTAACTGGTTCTGGTCATGGCTGGACTGTCTGCATGGGCTGTGGTTCTATGGGAAATAGGTTGGACATGTTAGGTGGGGCTCCCGTTGGCTGCACCTGTACCTCCACGGGTAGGTGCTGGTGTGTGTGGAAGGGCTGGAATCCCATTCCTGCTGTTCCCCATTCCCTTGGGCGGTTGGGTCCCCTCCCCTCTCTCCCTGTAGCTGTTGTCCCGAGACCCCTCCCTTGTTTCCTCATGTTAATCCTCGACTTCCCTTCATGCAGCTGTGCTTCCCATTCGCCTACGGACTCTGGGATCCATGGGTATTTTCAGACGTTACGAGATCACAGTGAACCACGGTGAATACCCACCTGTGGTCCTGTGGCTCGAATGTCTGTTTGGCGGCCGCCAGATGTTCGCCACAGTCAATACCCGCATGGGGTCAATTTGAACCACGCTTCCCGGGCTAGCCAGGGGAATGTCCTGGGAAGTGTGGTCAAAAAGATCCCCAGCGGGGACCAAAAAAAAGTAACATCAGGTCCAACCACGGCACATCCAGCCCGACATGGCGGCCGCAGTGGCCCCGCCGCCCGCACGTCTCCCTGGAGGGCGGGTGGCGGGGTGTGTGGAGGAGGCGGGGCCGTGCAGCCGCACGTTGCGCCACACGGCCCCGCCCCCTCCCAGATTCCCCACCGGGATTCCCCCGGCACGTCTGATATGGCGTGACGGGGTGACCCTGGTGGGGAATGAAAGGGTTGTTTTTGGTACGGGGCCAAGCGGCCCCGTAACGTCTGAAAACACCTCATGTGTGCATTCCCATCTGCTCCCTTTTGGGCCAGACCCCTTTGGTCACCTGTAGGGCTGGCCTCACCCCTGTCTGCTCACCTTGCTGCTCCCGCTGCTGCTCCCTAGGGATGGGCGAATGCGGTTTGAAAGTTCAAAGTTCGGCCCGAACTCGGCCTGTTCGGATGACCGAACGTGAACCTGAACCTGAACCCGAACATACCGAACCGAACCGAACACCGAACAGCAAAATGACCGAACAGTTCGGTCAGTTTGGATCACGTTCGGGTGAGTTCGGGTGGCAAAAAAAGGTTCACTGTAAGGTGACAGGGAGGGGTAGTACTAGTCACTGAGGAGCAGACTTCCAGGCACCAGGGGTGGAGAGGCTTGCAAGAAATGAAACTATCTGCCT
>QEPC01013578.1:211777-226079 GCA_003113815.1 Sphenodon punctatus
TTTAGCTCCCCCATCTTACCTATTATTTATTATGTATTTATTATATTTAGCCCTGTTTTAATATTTTTATATTATTGTATTGGATGTTTTAAATTGTTTTTATTGTGTTTTAATTGTTGGAAGCCGCCCCAGGCTGCTTTAGCAGGAGGGGTGGGGTATAAATCTATTAAATAAATAAATAAATAAATAAATAAATAAACATCTGGATGTCGCCGAACAGACGTTCAGGGCTCATTAGCCACTCTGGGGGCTTGTATGTGATTCGGTGTGGTTGACTGTGATCTCGTAACATCTGAAATTACCCTTACAGAACAATCCCCATTAAAGTCAATGGGGTTAAGAAGCATGATGATTGCCCACTTGGACTGACTTTGGCCCATGGGCCACCATCATATTTGTTGAGGGCAGTGCAGATGTTTGTCCTGTAGTTCTCCATGGCATGTTGGTGTCTAGCCTTGGCTATGATCTCGGAGACTTCTGGGAACACAGCCCAGGCTAGTTGACACATTCAGGAAATGACCTGTCCAATCGGACCAAAGCAGGCTATCACGTCTGGTAGCCTGCAATTCATGATCTGGTCTGAAGTGACCACCATCACCAGTCACCATGGCAGCTGTCATTCACCACCATGGCTGCCTGACACAGGGGGACCTGATCCTGACCGAATTGCCAGCAGCTGCCAGTCCAGAGTGGTTTGTGATGGTGGCATTCTGCTATAACTTATGTTTTCACCTATTGAGAGTTTTGCCACAATTTGTGGAGGATTGTTCCCTTGGTGTGTGCCAGAACAGATAGATTGACCTTAATTTTCATTTCTTCAAACACTTCCCACCTCCATCCCTTCCTCCTTTCTGAAGCTCTTTTATTGGCTTAACAGATGTACTTCATGTTCTCTCTTAAACTCTCTTTTTGTGTAAGTCCTTGCTTGGGGAGAGAATAGAACTAAAGGGCAATTGTGGTTCACTCGAGGTACCCTCAGTAGCCATTCACGGTTAGCAATTGAATGCATCAGTTGCTTTAAATAGCCTGACAGCAGTCATTCATAACAATAACAAAAGGTAGCAGACTGATTAACATTCTCCAGAGTTTGAATGTTAAACTATTTAAAATTTATTGATGAGAGCCTGAACTGAAATCTTTCTCTCTCTGACACACACACACACACACACACACACACACACACACACCTATTTCAATATACATTTAAGAGCATTAATAAAAAATGCATAGAGGAGCCAGCTCAATCCAATAAGCTTTGAATTGTAACATTTTAAAACTGTAATTTAACTGTTTCCCTCATCTTCCATTGAGCTCTTTTTCTTTCTGCACTTTTTATTTCCTGCTAATGTGTTGGCTTAATGACTGAACAGGAAGAGAAATGCAAAGTATTCATTATTCATTATTATTATTATTATTTTATTTATATAGCACCAGCACTGTGCAGTCAGTAGTTATAGACAAGTCCCTACCCCAAAGGGCTTACAATCTAAGAGAGACAAGCAAGTACGACGCGAGGAAGAGGTGAACATAGGGAGAGACAAATTGTGAAAACAGACATGGCGCTAACCACCCTTTAACCACCCTTGGTGTTTATTTATGCATATTGCAGGGCTGTATTGGTTTCCTATTCAGCCCTGTAACATGCATAAATAATCACTAAGGGTGGTTAAAGGGTGGTTAGCGTCATGTCTGTTTTCACCCAAGGATACATTAATGAGGTTGAGAAAATGCAGGTGCAGATGGAGCCAATCTATTTTTGTTTAGAAAATGTCAAATGAAACAGAGTAAACACAGGAATCTTAGTTTTATTGAGAAGAAATAAAGGGACAATCGATACACAGAAAGCTTGAGAATTCTTCACAACTTAGTATCTAATAACAACACTAGGTATTCCAGCTATGGGATCATTATTGATATTTAGCCACTGAAAACGCTAGCTGAACAAAAGCATATATTAGTACACAACACACACAGACAATCCATGGGCTCAAACTCTAGGTGTGTCTTGGATGTCATTATGCACCCAACCTCCTTAATAAGGAAATCGCTGAATTACCAGCAGCGTGGCCACCAATCCAGAGTCTACTGCAATGGAGCTTTGACGATGGGCCCATTCTTGTATGTCACTACTGGACTTCAGGTTCACATAACTCCACTACCCCTCCTTGCCTCTGCTTTACTTGATGCATTCCAGTAGAGTGCAGACTGACTTCACTTTGCATTAGTCATGTACACTGTGTTGTTTACATGCTGTACTGCTGGAGAGACACATAGGCACAGGTGGTAAATTCAACCACCTCCTGAACAAGTTCACGTAAAAGCTTGAAATGAATATCAGTAGTGAAGACTGTAGTCATTGAACTTGCCCACTTTAATTCAGAAGTGGTAAGAAACACTCTTTGTGCCCACTTTGTTCTGATATTTATTTTGTTTTCCATTATTTTATGTTTTTTAATGAATATGTGACTAGAGCTTATGTGTTTTGGTAATACCAGAAATTACTGGAAATTATCAAAAAAATGGGAAATCGTGGGCACCAATACCAACAGGACCAGAAGTGTGGAAGCAGGAAATATTGATGAATGGACGAAAGCGTTCCCAAAAGGTCGGTATTTCCTGATGGAACAAGAGCACCTGCTCTCACTTCAACTCTATACGTGAATATAAATTTTGGCATGAATGTTCATTGGGATATTCATAGTCTGCTATCTGAAAATGCAAATAAAATTTGTGAATGCAAAATCTATTGCTCATTTCAGCACTAGTTCTGGAAGCCCCACCCTTTGACCCCACCCCCTGGTCCAGAAGCTCTGATCTCTGACAAGGAGGAGTGGGAACTCAGTGGAGCTTATGGCCCCACTGAGAAACAGCAGGGTCCCTTCACAGGGACCACGCAAGAGTGAAAAAGAGAATTGGCCAGTCCATATTGCTGTTTCTTCAGGTGGGCTCAGTACCAATCCCTACAGCTTCTTCATTGTGCTCCACTAGGGCAACAACTATGGGAGGCCTGGTCTCTTTTATGTGCGAACTATATGTAAAGAGGGAGAAGCATGAAGGACTGCAGCAGGGAAATTCTCCACCAGGGACCCATAGTTGGTCTATCACAAATAGGGCTGAGACAAGAGCAAGTGTTCCTTTTCTGCAGCGAAATACCTACAATCTGGAAGCACTTCATTGGTAGTTCCATGCTTCTGCCACTGCTAATGTTGGCACCTGTGATTTTTTTTTTTTGTCATTTCTGTTCAGTTTCTGGAATTTTTTGTCACTTTCCAGCATTTTCATAATTTTTCTGTCTTTTTGGTCTTTTCGTTACTTTTGTCACTTTTTGTCATCTTCTACGACTTTTCAGGATTTTTAAACAGTTTTTCAGCACTTCACTGGCACCTATCCAGAACCTTTGCATCTTGACAGCCCCCAGGGGTGCGCGTGGGGTGCTGCACATGGGCCTTGGGATTGATCATAGCAGCTCTCTTCAACTCGCAAAAAATAACAAAAACAGCCCCAAAAAGCCATTAAGTTTCCACACTGTGTGAATGAAGGTGAATGACCTGTTTCCAATGGAAACAGCATTCACCACAATTTGTCATTTCAGGCCTAAACACAACCTGTTCACAGATCCAGTATATCTGTAAAGAGAAAAGCAAAACTCCCACTGACTTCATCTGAAAAGGATTTTACACTCAATTAATTAACCTTGTGGGCACTTTGTAAACCCATCTTTCTTCGTGGCTTTAAGAAAAGGGTGGGCTGAATGCTGGAGACTTGGAGAGTGGTTAATAGGATGTCACTATGCTATGATGTTGTGGTTTCTACCCTTCTGCTGGCAAACATTTGATTACACAGACAACTATACCTGCTAAACAGTGAGTTGATAATAATTTGACCAGTGTATCTTACCAGGGCAGTGTGCATTATGGTGTGCTTAGAAATGGAAAAAAAAAAATCTGAAATACCAGGAATTGCAAAGCTCATTTTACACAGGCCTCTGAATGGCCTAGATGTTTGGAGATGGATTGAGTTCTTACATTTCCTGAAATGGAAATATTCATAAGCGAAGGTGCTTTCTGACCATGAGAACACATTTCAAAAGAATCTATTAAAATCTAACAAAGCAGAAGGAATGGATTTAAATTCAGAATAGAAGCAGGAGCCGCTGTGAAATCTATAATTCAATCTTAGATTATCATCCTGAGGAAAAGGATTTCTACTGAGGGATTGTCAGTTTCAAACCTCACTATCTTTTACTAAATAAACACAAGTAGATTCTTGTGATCCAAACCTGCAAAGCTTTCCTGTGAAAAAAATACCTCTTTTTCCAAGCCTCTGCTTTCTTTGTTTACATCTCAAATAGATATCTCTACAAAGCCTTATCAAGAGACAGCACATATCATAAGGATTAGAATATGTGCCACAGGAATTCTTTGTGACTGAAGAATGCACCAAATTAATGATTTTGCCAAAATTCAGAGTTGAAACAATCCAACTCATTGAAACCACAATCAGATCAATTGAACTCAAACTATCTGACCCAAAATGAATGCAATCAGTATCAAATGTTTTCCAGCTGATCTTCCTTCGATTACCTGTTTTGTATTTTTGTAGCATTCATTCACTTAGTTCTGTCCATTGGGTCCATTCATTTTGTTTGATCCGTTTGTTTCGGTCTTCTGTTTGTTTTCAGTTTTTGCCCCTTCCCCCCCATTCTCACTGAAACTGGCAGAAACAAACAAAAAATTACAAACAGAACCAGGAATGATCAAACCCAGAAATGAATGAAAAGGAATAAAAATAAATAAAATAACAGAAATTGCAAGATTTTGGTCCCTCAAACATCATGACAAATGTTGTTCGCGTTGATCCCTGGCAACATTTATTTTGCTTCCCATTTCAGCTCTACACTATTGCTACTACTTTTAAAGTGAATGTTCATCATCCGTTCCAGGTAGCAACCTACAAAAATGTAGTTAGTGATATTTTGAATTGAGGGTGAATGATATTGTCTTGTCATGGGACAGATGAACCCTGTAAGCCAGAGGTTAAAACCTTGGAAAATGCAGCTGGTAATTACACTTTTCAACATTTCCCTCAGGTAATTGATGGTGGCATACCAAGCATAATTGACAGCCAGGAGTGCCTCTTCCCAGATGCTGAGGTAGGTTATAAATTCAACAGGAAAAGGATCAAGAGCTTGTAGGTGTCTATTAGAGGGTTGTGTGTGTGTGTGTGTGTGTGCGCCTGCACATGCGTAGGAGAGAGAGAAGATGAAGAAGCACTCAGAAAGAAAAACAACTAAATGACTGTGCAGAGCACTGCCTAGCCAGTTATTGAATGGAAGAAGACCTCACCTCTCCCTCTCCCTTTAAGCCTAGAGAGCAAAGGAAAATTTTCACCCAGTCAGAGATCAGGCCAATTAGTAGAAGCCAAGGCCTAAACATGATTTCAAATCATTTTTCTTAGTCTACTTTCTGAGCCCTATATTAAACAAAGACTTTGTTCAAACCAGTGACAAATCCACAGATGTTTGTGGATAAGCAATTAAGACACAAGGTTTAAGGCCTTGTGTGAAGTAGATGTGTGGGCCCCATCTTATTCTAGTCATGTTTGATGGAGACGCACCTATTCACACATTCTGTGTGGGGGGGGGGAAGACGCCCAGCAGCCATTTGTACATGCGCAGACGGTTGTTTGAGGTTTTTTGAGAATTTCACGAGATTCTTGAAATCCTAAAAATGCTCTGGGCATGAGCAAAATGGCCACCGGAGGCTGCGCATGCACAGAATGGCCGCAGTAGCCATGTTTGTGCACGCGCGGAGCTGGTTTTCAGCCGCATGAGAACCTTTTGAGAATAGGTTGAGAATTGTTCTAAAAAAATCTCAGCAAGAATCTTGTTCTCACCAAGATTTTTGAGAACTGTGAAGGCGAGTTTCAGCCCTACTTATTACATGACCTTGACCAAATCAAATAATAACTTAAGATCATAAGGAATGCCATACTGGATCAGGCCGATGATCTATCCAGCCCAGTAGTCTCTCTGTAGGAGTGAACAACTTTGGTTGCTTCAGATAAGTGCACAACAGGTCATAATGGACTGATCCATTTCCTGTTACTATCACTCAGTCCCCAACAGTTGGAGGTCCCATCTCCAAATCACCACTGAGAAGAATACCCATCACAAATACCATATATAATTATTTCACCTGATTAAAACTGGAATTACAAAAACAGATAACTTCTATTCAGGCCCATTTTTGTCGGGTATCCACTTTAGATATTTCAGTTTGGATATTCGGTTATTCAGCTATTCGGGTATTCTGGTACTATTGGCACTATTCAGCATTTGCAGTAACCAAAATGAAGTAACTTAGTAACCAAGCTACCAAGCAATGGAACTATTCAATAACCAAACAGCTAAACTACCAAAACAAACAAACAAACAAAAAGATATGAAAATGTCCATTTTGGTCGCAAATACCAGTTGGATATTTTGGTAGCTAGTCAAAGATGCAAACTGTATCTGCAAATGAAAAATCTACTGTTCGTTACATCACAATCACCATTCCCCATGTGCCCCCCCCCTTAACTCCAGGGGCTGTAGGTTTGCTCCGCCCCCAAAATAGACGGAGACAAGCTGGAAGTCGGGCCGCTGCTACCAGCTCCGGAGGTGCACAAGGCGATATCTCGGAGGGTGCCATTTTGGGGCGCAGCTGGGAAGCCCCAGTCATGTGAAGAGGAACACTGGACGAGAAGCACCCACCCACCCTCCCTCATGTCACTGCGGGCTCTATGCTGGCTGCCCTTCACTGGGGGCCGGAAAGAAATTTTTGCTGCCAGGTCCTGATTGGCTTGGGGGCCTGTCGTTTTTTTGCCTTCCTCGCAGTGCATGAAGATTACTATTGGCAGAAAAGGGAGAGGTCGGATGTGCATAGCAGTTCTTTCTTTGTTGTACTCGCAGGGGTCCACGTTATTAATTAGCAGGGTTTGGTAGAGTTAGCTGCTCATTGAATCATCTCTTTATGAGATGGGGCCACAGGAAAAGCTAGAGCAGGGTGGCCAGCTTCCAACCCAGGCCCAGGAGGGAGGGGCGAGCCATACACTGGAGGACATGGATGATCCCCAAGGCAGTCCCCTCCTCCCTCTTATTGCAGTTACGAGAGGTCTCATACCTCCCTGACCAGCTTGGTGGCTGGAGTGAGAGTGACCTAACAGCAGTGAGATGTTCAGCAGCACCGAGGGACAACAGGCCGCACAAGTTAGAAGTTATAATTAACAGTTCACCTAGGAGAAACAAGAACTATCCTCTAAGTCATTTAGGTGGTGACCCATTTCAAATGAATATCTTTCCACTGGCTTAAGACGGGGATGGAAAAATGACTTAATACAAATATAGTAATAGACTTACTGTCCTTTGGCTTTTTTTTTTAATCAAATTTGCTCAGTTTTCTCGTAAATAGAACTGTTTCTCCAGCTGCCAACACTCCAATCCCATCTCGTGACAAGACAAACAACTTTGTTTTTTCTGGCATGTATATCATCCATAGTGCTAATGCTTTTGCTTTTGGAACTAAATTAACACTTCTATTGCTGATGTGCAAGGAAGATGAAATCCAGTTTTCTTTCAGGGCTGGCTCTGGAACACTTATAAGAGGGAGGAAATAAAAGAAAAGAAAAAATCATTATTACTCTTATTTTTCACATTTATTTCCCTTGTCTAGATACTTAGCACAATTTGGAATGCTCTCAGGGAGCAGATAAGTGAGTTTCTAGTAGTGCATTTATTGTTTGCTTAGATAAGTGAGATTATAGGAAGTTAGTTTATTATTTGTAGGAATTATTTACATTGCTGTGTAGCTTTTTGGGTACTCAACAATATTCATGAGGAATGGATGCCTTTACGTCTGATTTTTTTCAGGTATTTCGTTTCCTGGTTTGTTTGTTTTTGTTGTTGTTTCCTGTTTTTTGGATTGGTTATTTTGATATTTTGTATGTATCATTTCTGGCAATTGTGCATGTTCTGTAGTAAAAATATTGTTGAAATGGTGTAATCAAAATACAGAAATACCGACTCTCTCACCCTGCAAAAAATAAAAATACACAAACCAACAAAAAAAACAACCTTTGGAAAATCTGAAACAGAACCACCAAAACGAGTACACTGCTTTGGGGTTAGGCTTTTTCTGTTTTGGTGTGTGTGTGTACGCTAGGGGTGGAACTTGGTTGGAAATACCAGTTACCAGTTTTACCGGATACCGGATCTCTGAATACCAGATTACCGGATTAGATCTGGTTTACCTGTACTGGATCTTTTCCTATTGAAATTAATGGGCAGCTTTTCCCATTGAAATCAATGGGAGACAAAAGTTAAACCGAAATTACCTGTAAATTGCAAATCAATTACAAGAAAAAAAAGTAAAAACACAATTGAATCTAACTGCCAAGCTATTAAGCTAACCAACCAGTACCACCAGACCACACTTTGTACCCAGTAGCCCCCACAGCCCCTGTTAGCTCCCACGGCCAACTACCTTTTTTATCTTTAAAATAAAAATAGGGGTTTTTGTCCACAGCAGTGGCACTGAAGTCAACGTTACTGAGTGTCAGCAGGCCATCACGCAGGAGCTGCCAGTCTAGTACCAGTACATATACTACACTTTGTGCCCACAGCCCCCATGGCCACCAGTAGCCCCCAATGCCCCCAATTTTTTTTTAAGCAGTAGGGTTTTTTTCTCACAGCGCTGCCACTCAGAATCAATCTTATTTGTGATTTATTTCTATCACAGCAACTGCAGGGCTGAAACCAGCAGTCCAGCAATCGCAGTTCAGAGTTTAAGGTTACAACATTGCAGCACTCTTATTTTTGTTTTCCCCCAAACCAGACCCCCAAAAGAGATAATGTTGCCATCACCTACCTTTATCCGGAACCTCCGAATCCTCAATTTTCAGTCCCTCCTTGTGCACGACTCCGAGTAGTCTTCTTTATGGTACCTTTAGGTGGGGTGATGGGAGTATCCTTTGAACCAGCCCCCCCATTTCTCAAGTCACACAGGTACACTCACACAGGTAAGATTTATTAAGGGGTCCTCTTACATAAGGGCTCATTTCCATGGAAGGGAAAAGGAAAGGTTATTTAATTCATTCATTCACACCTGAGTCCACTGGGTCGCAGGGTTCAGCCAGAAGGCCTAGTCCTAGACCTGGTCAGTTGTTCATTAATTCATTAATTCATGCCTGAGTCCACTGGGTCACAGGGTTCAGCCCAAAGGCCTAGTCCTAGCCCTTGTCAGCAGCTCATTAATCCATTCATTCACACCTGAGTCCACTGGGTCACAGGGTTCAGCCCAAAGGCCTAGTCCTAGACCTGGTCAGCGGTTAATTAATTCATTCATTCAAACCTGAGTCCACTGGGTCACAGGGTTCAGTCCAAAGGCCTAGTCCTAGACCTGATCAGCGGTTCATTAATTCATTCACCATTCACATCTGAGTCCACAGGGTTCAGCCCAAAGGCCTAGTCCTAGACCTGCTCAGCAGTTCATTTCATTCACCATTCATGCCTGAGTACACTGGGTGGTGGGGGAGGGCAAATTTGGAATGTGTGTGTGTGTTGTACACATGCATGCATATGGGGTGGGGGGTAACCCTGTCTCAACCACATCCAAACCCCAATGTCATCACTCACCTACTGGAGTGCTCTTGGTTTAATCTCCTCTGGAATGCCAATTTTTTTCCGTGATAGCACTCAGGCAGGCATTAGGCAAGGCTACAGACACAGAGATGCCTAATAGCTTCATAGGATCTGCAGAACACACAATGATGCTAAAAGGCAGCAATGCATCATGCAGTGGACTGCTGGTAGTGTTACATAATCAATTATTCTTCTGCCATTGCTGTGTCCTATCCTCAATGAGTGACATTGCAAGAGTCCTCTTCTAGACAGACACAGTCAGACTCCTGGGTGTGTAATGCTTTTGATTTCAAATCCACAGGCTAGGCTACAGAGACACACAGAGACCCTTTCTCTTCAGAGGCTCATCAGAAACACCCGCTGAGAAAAATGGGCCCCATTGCATCATGCAGTGCACTCATTGGGGGTGGCTGGCAGTAAGCATTCATCTTCTGCCTTTGTGGTCCAGTCTGTTCCAGTCCAGATGAGGTGCCATAGCTGGGGTGCTGGAGCCTCTGACACGGAAGGACTCAAGCCTGTGGAATTATTTGTATTTTAATCCCAGGGGACTGTAGTCTTATCATGTCTGGAGATGCAGTGATGGTGGTGGGGAGTTGGGGACACATCAGATGGCTGAGTGGGGCTAGGCTGGAGCTTGGGTGAGAGAATGGTGGGTGGATGGGGAGGGTGTTGCAGGAGGGGGGCTGGTCTGGGGGACAGGTCATGTCATTGGGGAGTGGCCCCCATCCCCCAGAAGATGTTCCACCCTCCCAAAGCACTCTGCACATATTCCTGGGGGCAGGGGCAGCGACCCCATGCTTGTCAGGCCAATGTGTTTTTGTGTGGTGTGCTGTATGCTGGTGTGGCATGTGACTGGGTGAAGGGCCCTGCTGGGGTGTTCCATTCCAGACTCCAAGGATGGAGTGCAATGGATTAGCACTGCTGGGGCACTCCACTCCAGTGTGTGTGTGCGAGTGAGCAGTGGGTGGATGGGGAGGATGCTGCAGGAGGGGGGGCTGGTCTGGAGGACAGGCCGTGTAATTGGTGAGTGTCCCCCACCCCCTGGAAGATGTTCCACCCTCTCAAAGCCCTCTGCACATCTTCCTGGGGGTGGGGGAGGCCACCCCATGCATGTCGGGCCAATGTGTTTCTGTGTGGTGTGCTGTGTGCTGGTGTAGCATGTGACTGGGTGAAGGGCCCTGCTGAGGTGTTCCATTCCAGACTCTGAGGACAGAGTGCAATGGATTCGCACCGCTGGGGCACTCCACTCCAGTGTGTGTGTGTGAGAGAGATGAGTGTAAGAGTACTAAAGACTGAGACAAGATGAGTCCACTCCTTGCCCTTCCTGGATGGAATGAGATCAAAGGAGGCAACTTGTGGGCCAGCAATATATGGGAATAAGTAGTAGCTTTCCTACTACTTTTCCCTGGTGGAGTGCTTGGGCTGGGATATTGCCCTGCTGCGGGTGCCATGCTGACTGTGCAAACCGAGGCCACCTGCTGCGCTGAGCTCATCAGTGACACCGCTGACCAAACTGCAGGGCGATGTAATTGCCTGAGTCTTGTCAGGATGTGCACAGGTGCAGGGGAGTGAAGGTAGCCGGAGAGGATATTCCCTGGGACTGGGCAATCACATCATGTCCCCCAGTCAAAGGTCTCATCCTCCATGAACCCAAGAAGGGGAATGTTAGTCTTCAGAAAGACCATCTCTTCCACTGTCTTTCGGTCCATTTTGGTGTGATGTGGGGTAACGATGTCTCCTGCCACACTGAACACCCGCTCTGAGGATACACTCGTAGGAGGACATGAGATGTATCTAATGGCTACCTTTGCAATCGGGGGCCACACATTCATCTTAAAGGACCAGTAGGCCATGGGTTCAGTGGATACAGGGCATGGGGGCTCGGCAAGATATTGCAAAACATAGGCGTTTGCAATATCCTGTTCCTCAGGTTCGCATGTGGTTCCTACATCCTCCTCCACCCATTCCCCCAGCCCTGAAAGAGTCATGGAGGACTGGCCCCCACTTGAAACCCCTGTAGGAGCAGTAGAACTTGCCGCATGCTGTGGGGACCGCTGCACTTGGCAATACCGCCACACCTCATTGACGAGCTCTCCCCTGTAGCTTGTGAAGGGAATGATGAGTGCAGCAAATTTTCTCTTAATCCATGGGTCGGGTAGTGCTGCCAGGAAATGTGGTTGACTTCCTAACAAGATGTCAAAATGTCTTTTAAGTCCATCAACCAATGCCACTGTTAGCACCCTCACAGACTCACAAAGGTCAGCATGCAAAATAAATGCTTGCATTCATCGCTGCAGGATCATTAAAAGTGGTAACATTTGGCACAGACTGGAATGCTCAGAGCTGAGCTCCATCATGTCAATGTGAAACGGCTCCAGAACCTGCATCAGCTGCTCCACCGCTGTCCACTCCTCCCCAGACAGCGGTGTTGCCCCAATGCTCCACGATAAGCATAGGGCATGCAGGACATCCTTCTGCTCCAGGAGTCGTTGCAGCATAAAAAAGGTGGAGTTCCACCTTGTGACTACATTCTGAATCAGTCGGTGAAGAGGGGAGCCCAACTCCTCCTGCTTCTCTCGTAGCGCCCGGCTGGCTGAAACTGACCGGTGGAAGAAACCAGCAATCTTCCTGGCAGTTCCAAGAATGGCTCTGATGGTCTCGGTCCCAGTGATGGCACTCTGAACCACCAGATTCAGAATGTGCACACTGCAGCAAATGTGGGTGTAGCCACCACAAGTGATGGCTGCAACCATATTATGGGCATTATCAGTTACAAAGTTACCGACCTCGAAGCTAGAACCCTCAGTGTGGGTCCACCTACCCAGAATGGAGTTAATCACCTCGATAATTTCATCCAATTTGTGCTCCCTGTCAAACACTTGTGCATGAAGCCATGCCCAACGTTGCTTTCCAGGGGTCACCGCTCCTCCAGTGCTGCTGCTGGTGCTCCTCGCTGCACTGGTGACAGCAACTGGTGACATCTGCCACCAGTGTGTGGTCAATGACATATATGTGTGGACCGCACTCTGGATAGTCCACAGGTCCATGGTAAAATGTACCATGGCCCCCTCTGTGCGTGAGAATTCCGCAAGTAGCTGGGACTTTACCCTCCCGTACAGAGATGGGATAACCTTCGAGTGGAAGGTTTTGTGACAAGGGACACTGTACCTGGGCTCTAGCAAATTCAACAGCCACTTGAACCCAACACCCTCAATAAGGTTGAATGGCTGCTCATCCAGGGCAATCACTTCCACGATTGCCTTGGTGATGGCCACAGCCCGGGGGTGTCTGGGTGCATATGGCTGCCTCCTTTCCCAGAGCGCAGTTACAGTCTGCTGGGAGGATGATGACAGGGAAGCAGTGGGCTGGGATGAGTGGCTAGTGCTCTTCCATTGCCTCTTCTGGGACTGGGGGGTGGTTTCGGCACCATCACGAGATGGCCCAGTTGTAACAGTTGCAGTGGAAGTGGAAGAGGGCTCCTCCTCCTCCGGGGAACTTTCACCCACAACCTCTACAACTGCCACCTCCCCATGCAGTCGCTTGGAACGGAACCCCTTGGGATCACAGAGGTGCCCATGGTGCCATTTCAAGTGACTTGTAAGGCCAGCTGTGCCCCATTTCATCGGATCGGAGCCACCGTGACTGACCTTGGCATGGCAGTGCGCACACACTGCCTTTGTGTGGTCTTCCTCCCAGATGTTGAAATGAGACCACACCCAGGATGTGATCTTTTTCATTGTTGTTCCTTGGAGGGCAGGAGCAGCATGACTGGGACTAGACCTCACAAAGGCAGAGCTCGGTGCAACACTTGCAGAAGGGGCGGTGGCAGCAGACACAGCATGTATGGGTGTGGAGGGCGGGGCCAGAGGTGAGACGGGTGCGCTAGGGTGCGTGTCGGAGAGGGGGGGTTGCAGGCACGCTAGAGTGCATGTCAGTGGAGGATGTGGCTGGGGAAGCAGGCAATTGTATGAGTGTAAGTGCATGCGCAGAGGACAGCGGCACACTAGGAGCAGGAGCAGCAGAAGAGGAGGTAGCCAGCGGATGGTCCACTGCTCTAGCAGAGGAAGAAGGAGTCCCTTTCTTACTGCTAGACAGAGACCGGGAGGAGGAAGCACCCTCCTCCCATCCCAGCCTCTGCGGTGGCTTCAAGGTACATCCAGAGACCTTAATCTTGGGTGCACTTGAAGCTGGTGTGCTGGAGGAAGAGGACACAAATGACCTTACCTCCAGTGTTCCTGTGCCAGTCAGAGTAAGCTGCCTAAGAGGAAGAGGCTTCTTGCCTCTTCCGGCACTGCCACTCATGGTTGGTTTCTTAGTTCCACGGCCACTCATCTTTAAGCTGTGTCACTAAGAAAGAACCACCGGCAACAGGTGTGTGTGTTTAACTTGTGTGGGGTTAACTAACTGGGGGGAGTGGAACTGTAGGGGGTTAACTAACTGGGGGGGAACTGTAGGGGGTTAACTAACGGGGGGAACTGTAGGGGGTTAACTAACAGGGGGAACTGATTGTAAGCCCTAGGAGTAGGAACCGTGTCTATTTTATTACTTTGTAAAGTGCCATGTACACTGCTGGTGCTATATAAATGTTTGTTAATAATAATAATAATAATAATAATAATAATA
>QEPC01013578.1:226179-240686 GCA_003113815.1 Sphenodon punctatus
CCCATCCCCCACTGGCTCAGCTTCCAAAAAGCCTCAGACAAAAAATCCAGTGTTTAGTTGAGCAAATAGAAGATTGATGGTAGAGGAGAGACACAATTGCCTTTACACTGCACTGCAGTCTTATAGGATAGAACCCTCACCCAGACACCAACTAAAAGCTTCCCAAAAGCATGCCACCCACCACAGAACAGAGAACACACAAGCCAGTGGGCACCGCAGTGGGCACCTCCTGCACCCCAAAACAAGTCAACACAATTGAACAACACCAGCAAGTACGCAGTAAGCCACCTTTCTCCCGAACCCACACAGGCACAGCTTCCAAAAAGCATGCCACCCACCACAGAACACACAGGCCAGTGGGCACCGCAGTGGGCACCCCCCGCACCCCAAAACAAGTGGGCACAGCCAGGCAGCCCACTTTCCCACATCCCATCCCCCACTGGCTGAACTCCAAAAAGCCACAGACAAGACAGCCATAGTGCTGCCCCACTACAAGCAGGGCAGTGGGCACCCCCACCCCCCCAAAAAAGACAGGGCTACAGACAAACACACACACCATGGTGGCAATGCCACCATTACTCACCCCCTGTGCCAGTGAAACTCTCATCATGGCATGCCCAGTTTGCACACCATGCTGCCCAGCCCCCACGCAGCACATGTCCTGCTGGCTAAAATCACCCCCCCCAATGCTATACCTAAGTTTAGGGGTACCCAGTGGCAAGTACTACCCTCCCCATCCCCCTTGCTAAGGACACCAAGGGGATCCTCTACTAGTACTACGTAAGAGGGAACCCCAAACTTACCAACAGTCGCACGCACTGCCTCCAGCAGTCTGTGGATCCTTTCAGTCTCCAAGCCTGCTGTAAAATGGTTGGCCAAGCACAAGCTCCAGAATGTCCCCCAGAAAGAAAGAAAAAAACCAAGATTATTGGCCAGCACTAGCAGCCAGTCAAGTGCCCATACCCCTAAGGAAACCTAAAGGATTGGATGACTTTTTTGAATTCAAAAAAGTCAACCAACCAAAGGCATGTTAAAAAAGGTGCAAAATGTAACCATTTTCACCTCAGGGAGGGGGCAGGGAGGGACAAACAAACTCTTGCATAACAAAAAGATGCCAACTGCCACCTTCAGCAACTTTAAAAATCCGGTAACCCGGCACCATTAAAAAGATCTGGTATGCTGGTACACTGGTATTACCGGATTACCAGATTAGATCCGGTATTGCATAAAACCAGTAATATCGGATACCGGAAGAACCGGTATTCCCACCCCTAGTGTATGCGCACTTCGATTGGTTACCTTGGTCATTCAGTTATTTCGGCATTTCAGTTATGTCATTTTAGTAATACCGGCACTACTGCCACATGCACATGTGCTGAAAATAGCATAACCAAAAGGCACAGTGAAAAACTGAATAACAGAAAAAAACTGAAACAAGAAAATCATAATACCTGAAAACCTATGTGAATATCTGATTTGGTAGAAGGTATTATTTGGGTATTCAGAGGGCTACACCCAATAATGTGAATGCGGATGATAAATCTACTCCTGTTTCAGCTCTATTTTCAGCCTTACTCCTAAGTAAACTAACCTTGGATGAACATTACCTAGAACATTTCATGTGAAGAAGGCCTCCTGTAGCTGAGTACATTGGGTAATATGGCCTAAAGAAATCTTTCTAAGAGTAAAAACAGACATGACAGTGGCTCGTGTTTATTTATTTACATTTTTACCCCGCCCTTCCTTGAATGCTCAGAGTGGCTCACAAAAAAACATAAAATACAAGTAAAAGACATTAGAGTCATAGAGTCACATGGCTGGAAGGAACCTCAAGAGTCATCTAGTCTAGCTGACCCCTGCACAGAGAAATCCCACCAATAGCTGCAAGTAAAGACAGGGACCAACCAGAGCGCACCGATGCCTGAAATAACAGGAAACAATTTTAGAAAAGGAGCCCCCAAACAGAAGAACCACACCCATGATGTAGGGGAAGGTGAAAAAATCTCAGAGTCAACTGCCAATCTGCCCAGAAGGAAAATTCCTGACCCCAAATATGTCAACAAGTTAGACCTTGAGCATACACAGGCCCCATTGGCAAGGCACCTGGTAAACAATATAGTACCCAGGCCTCAGAATGCCCCAATAGTCCCACCTCCAGCTGCAGACTACTTTGATGCTACAGGAAGAAAAGGGGGGGAGGAAATAGAGTCGAACAAAAAACCCTACCCAATCCAACCTCAATCATTCAACAACCTCCCACCCAATCCCTATTCCTACCTTGGCATTTAGTAAAAATGCTTTACCAAAAAGAAAGGTCTTACACCACCTCTAAAAGATGCTCAGACTTGGACTCCCTCAGGGGGAGGAAGTTCCACAATATTGGGGCAGCAAGTGAGAACGCTCCTACATGCCCCTGTCTTATTAACAAGAGCGGCAGATCGAACCCAGAGAAGGGTGAGTTCTTACTCACAGAACCCCCAGTCAACCACAGGGGCTGCAATGGGACATGGGAGGAAAGGTAGTATTCTAGATATATGGAGGCCAGGTTGTTTAGGGATTTAATGATCAAAACCAGCATCTTGAATTGTGCCCGGAAAGCTATTAGGGTTATGAACAGAAATTTCTTTCATTTTTGTTGTTCCTTTAATTTTTCTTATTAACATGTCATTCATTTTCATTATCTTTTGTTATCACTTTCTTTTGTTTTTCTTGTTACTTTCGTTTTTGTTTTATATTGGTTTCAGTGGGAAACATATTTTTGGTTTTAACATCAATGTTTTTCATTCAATGTGGATGAAACATGGAAAACTATTAGAAATATGCACTTAAATTCCTTTCATTTGTGTTGTTCCTTTCTTTTTCTTTATTAAAATGTCATTTGTTTTTGTTATTTTCATTATCCCTTTCTTTCATATTTGTTATTACTTTTGGTTTTGTTTTACATTTGTTTCAATGGGAAACACATTTTAGCTTTAACGTCAGTGGGCATTTTTAACAACACCTTAAGGTGCTGGTCTTTCAATCTTCTGGGCTTGCAAGTCCACAAGTAAGTTCCGGATGCATTCTTCACACACACACTGCCCTGAGGCAGTTCCTGGATGCAGTCTTCACACAAACTCGACCCTGAGGCAGCCTAAAGTAGCTGCAGCTGTAGATGTGATTGGCTGCCATGGAAACCAAGTGACCACAGCTCCCTGGAGTAAAGCAGTTTACCAGGAGAACATTTTACACACAAATGTTCTTGGAGGAGTTCTGTGCAGAAGTTCAAAGAGCCAGATATTTAAGATCTGGGTGAGTGATTTAGACACACAGAAAGTTCAGGATGTAACAGCAAATGTGCAGGAGAAATGTGTGTGTAAAAACACCCAGTGTTTTTCATTCAATGTAGATGACACATGGATAGATTGTACCCCTAATGGAGGGGTCACGATGACTCCCAAATATTGTAAGTATTGGATAAAGGGATCTGATTATATAAGCAATTGAATTTTGTGATATTTTTAAAAGCTGTGTACACATTCCTGGATATAACATCTTTGTCTTCCATTCAGTTTAGATGAAACTTGGACATATTATATCTCTCTCAAGGGTTACTACATATGCAAAATTTCAAAAATATTGGTTAAAGGGTCCCTATTTTATAAACAATTTATGTGAAAATGCATTTCTGGCTGTAACATCTTTGTTTTCCATCCTGTTTATTTGAAATTTAGGAGTGTATCTTACATATTTTGGACTATTGCTGCCAATATTCAGAAAGATTTGATAAAGGGCCCCAATTTTACAAACCTGAACAACATGTCAGTGGCAAGGTTGGATGCAAAAAGGAAAGTTTGCAGTCTCCTCACCAGATGAAGTTGGACCCCCAGGATGATGGGCTTCATGGACACCCCCTTGATGGTGGAGATGGTGTTTTACCCAAAGTCTCCCCTATACATCCTGGTGAAGAAGAGGGACTGCCGCAGGATATGGCCATCATGGCTCATGCCAGAGCAGCTTGCCACACTACATACATGAACTAGTCACAGTCATCAAAAACTGCCTTCAGGCTCATGGAGTGGTACCCAACTGTTTGATATACTCATCCTGGCTGTGGGGTGGGCAGACAGTGGTGATGGGGGTGCCATCAGTCACTCTGGTGCAATTGGAGAACTGCCCCCATCTGGAAGCCTTCCATCATCTGCTCTGGGTTGATGAGTTGCACCACCCTGTCAAGAAGCAGGGCTTTGATGGCCTCAAAGAACTCAAGAAGGATGGCCCCCATGCTGGTTGTTCCCATGCCGCACTTCTGGGTAACAGAGCGGCAGCAGTCTGGGGTGATGAGTAGTGCTGAAACAAGAATCCCTTGTGTTCTCATGAGAATGCATAAGATTCTCACAGCTATGGCTGAAACGACAAGGCGCCACAGTAGCTGTTTCCAATGGAAGAGCTGTTCCCCAATGAGTGACAGGTGAGGAAGTGAATTTGCTGAGGAGGCGACCTCATAGTGAATAAAAAAAGCCACTGTGCATGTGCAAAATAGTCATGAGGACCATTCTGTGCATGGACGTCCCTTTCCCAAAATTGTGCCGGCAGAGTCATTGCCATTTTGGAAAAGGGCAGCTGTTCTGTTCATGCACAGTGCCATTCATGTATGTGCACATACCAGCTTCTCTTTGCCGGCACCATTTTGGAAAAGGACTATGCATGCACAGAATGGTCCTGGTGGCTATTTTGCATGTGCGCCAAAAAATTTTTTTGGGGGGTTCACTATGAGGCCTTCTCCTCAGAAAATTCTCTTCCTCACCTGACCCCGCAGAGAAGCAGAGAGGGTGGTGAGGAGTCCCAGGAGAGTTCTGAACTCGGAGAGAGGCAATTAGGTGAGTAAAAGAGTGTGGGGTTTTTTAAGTGTAAGGGAAGGTGAGATTCTCACTTTTTCGGTGAGATTCTCACTTTTTCGGTGACATTCTCACTTTTTCGGTGAGAATCAGAGCAACTCTCAGCTCATTCTCGCTTACAAGAACAACCCAAGAACCCAGGGCTGGCCCCAGGGTTTGTGAGGTCGTGTGTGAATTCTTGGTGTGGGGCCTAATTTGCATAATTTGGCCCACCTAATTATGCAAATATATACATTTACATAAAACTTACTCCCTCTGGACAGGAAGCATTCCCATTCTCCACCCCTCCAAGCAACCATGGAGAAGCATGGCCTCCTAATGCTTCCCCCCCTCCCCAGCCGAGTGTCTACCACCACTCCCCAGGAGTGGTTCCACTGCAGGGGCAGCCAAGCGGGCAGTGACACAGGCACAGAGAGACTGACTGCGTCCACTGCCTTACTGGAGGAGGGGCCAGGGGGTGAGCTTAGCCAGTCTGGCCTCCAGGGCCTGTTGCTTCTTGCTGCCAGTGCCGCCTGTGCCTTGTGCACGCATGCGGTGTGACCAGTCCAGAGGTGCTGCTATCACACACACAAGACACCCAAAATGCAGCTAGCTTATTAAGCGCATTATGCCATGAAAAGAGACATATAACCAGTTCAGTTGTGCCCCCATAATCAGTTCATGCTGCCCCCACCCCATAACCAGTTCATTTCTGCCCCCGCCCCCATATAATCTATTCACGCTGCCCCCACCCATAACCATTTAATTTGTGCCCACGGGGCAGCGTGAATTGATTATATGGGGGTGCAAATGAACTGGTTATGGGGTGCGGGTTTAAAGACAGTATTCCTGTTAGCAATAACTTCATTAAGAAGAGTTAGTGAAATAGCAGCCATAATAATCTCAGAACCATATTTGCAGATTTATTTTCCAAGACAGAATAGATATTGCTTTACATCCTAAATTCCTACCTAAGATAGTATAAGTAAGACAGTTGTGAGAATGTGGCCCTTTTTACACGGGCCTCTCCTCCCAGCCAAGAACACGCAGATTTCTGTGTGTTCATGGGTGGGGGAACCCCGTGTGAATGATGTGGTGCACGCACCCATGGTGAGTGGGGGTGCATGCGCGCTCGCCTAACACGCATCCCCACTCACCCCCACCCACCCCCACTCATCCCCACGCACGGAGCAACCGGCGGGGGAAATAGTGGTTACTATGTGGGTGTGGATGAGTGGTGGGTGAGTGGGGATGCGTGTGCAGCCATGTACATGACCCACCCATGCACTGGTGCGCCCACGGACTCCCCACCCAGAGGAGCCATGTAAAAATATCATGCGAGGAGCCACTCGAAGAACAGAAGGTTGCTACCTTATAAACAAGGTTCTTTGAGATGGCTCTGAACATTCTCACAAATACCCACCCATCCAGCCCCGCATGGAATTCTTTTCTTATATTTCTAGAAAGAGTTGAAAGGAACTGTCATTCAAAGGGGGAAGGTTCTCTTTATACTAGAGGTGCTCGAGACCATCATGTGGTCTATTATTTGAATAGGGTGAGCATGCACAACCCAGTTGAGATAATGTTGGAAGCCATCTCGAAGAACCTTCTTTACAAGGCAGCAACCTTCTGATCAGCACGTGGGGAAGAGCTGTTTATAAACAAACAACCTTATCTCCCAGCCCCATTGCTGCTGCTGCCCTACTAGAAGGCAGAGACAGGTGAGGGATGGGGTCTGGAGCCAGGAAGGGGAGGAAGAATCACTTACTGGGGGAGAAACTGACTGCAGCCTGCTGCCCAGCCAGGCAAGTGCAGGGCCCCAGCTGACTGCGGGGCCATGTGGCACATATAGCACATGCCTGGGGCCGGTCCTGCAAGAACCCTGATTCTCATCAAGAAATGCAAGAGTCCGAGAAGCAAGTTTCAGCCCTAATCTCACATCCAGCTGCCTATTGAAGCAAGTCAAGCCCTCTAGCCACAAAGCACTCCAGGTTCAAAAGTAAACCAAAATCAAAACACAATCCACTCCCAGTATAGATCATCATTGTTGAGGCTAAACTCCCCACCACAACATCCCATGAAACTAGAATGATGCTCAAACTGCTAGACCAACTCTTAAAACCATCTAATTAGAAATGGAAATGGAAAGGCACAAAGCACAGTAACATACCCAAAATTGCAGGGCATTTGTTGTGTTTTGAATACAGAAGCCAAAAAGGGATTTGTGTGTGTGTGTGTGTTTATTTGCATTGTATCCAAACCTGAATGCACAACCCTATACTTAAGACCACTTTTCACTCACTTTGCACAGGTTTAAATGGCTACACAAGTTACAAAGAAATATACAAAAGGCTGGGGAAACCCAAAAATATTCCTTAGGGACTGAAATGCCAACAACGTGCTTCCAACACAGAGTATATATTCAACAGGGCTCCTAGCTTTCTCTTTGTGACAGAAAACCATAGAAAAACAGAATTTGCCTTTTCCCAGCGAATTTCACAGAAAATGGCAAAAAGCTTACAGGTTTGGGAGGAGGACACAGTGAGCGTGGGGCAGCGAGGATGTGGAGTGGAGCTGAGGGCAAGCAACCTGAAAGCATGTGCTGTGATGGGGCAGGGGCTCTGCATTTGGAGGGGTGCCACAGACCTCCTGTGGGTTGGGGGGCAGGAGAACTATGAATGGAGGCAGTCAGGTCTCCTGGACCTTGGGAAGAAGGGACAGGAGGTTGGCCTAATTGGGCCCATAGCAGTTTCCCCAAGTGCCCCCTTTCTGTTGGCAGAGTGGTGAGCATAGGGCAGTGGAAGGGAAGCAAATGCAAGGCATGTGCTGAGGGGTGGGGGGGCAGGGGGAAAGAGACTGCATTTTTGGAGGGGTACCACAGACCTTGAATTTTTTAAAAAATTATTATTATTTTACTGTTGGCAGGTAACTGCAAAACTAAACAAAAATGAAAATATTCCAATAAAATGTGGTGTTCTAACTCATATGTATATATATTGTGGTCAACTAGCATTTACATTTAATCCCATAAAAACTGAAATTTGGGGGGTTTTCATCAGAGAAATTCCAGTTTTTGTCACAGAAAACTAGAAACCCTGATAATTAAGGATCTCTAGGTTGGAATTGAGTTAATCTTTTCAGAGGAGATAGTCACTGGGCCAGATCCATATCATTTCTGAAGGATGATGAAAGAAGCAACCCCCTTAAATTAACATTCTTGACACATTCCACTAGGCGATTCCTAGCTCTTGCTTCCTTCCTCATTTAAATTCTTTGGCTCAACTTTCAGGTGTTATGCTTTCTGCATCTATTTCCCCTAAATACATTCTTATCACTGCAGAATCTGCAAAATAAACAAACTGCTGGGTTGAGGAAACTCTAAATTATTCATCATCACCTATTTGTCCCGATTATTGGTTTTGTGTGTGTGTTTTTGTTTTTTTTTAAAAAACCTATTCATAATGTGTGCTCTGTTTTTCTGAGACAAAAATACTGAAATATGATGTGGTTTGAATCTGGAGTTTGTTTCATAAAGAGGACAAGTAATTAATGAATGCAACTGAGACTTGAATATGTGTGTGTGTGTGTGTGTGTGTGTATTTGGGTTTTCTTGTATTTCTAGGGTACTTGAAGTCACCAAAGACAGAGAGCACTCAGCTGCTTCTTGCATTGCTTCAGCCTTGTTTTGGAAAATGGAAATATATGAAGAGCACAAACTATGCGAGTTATGTGGGACATCGATGTGAGCCGCTGAATGGCATCAAAGGATCCCACAGTACAAAATGACTTGAACTACTTTTGATCTCTGTTCTTTTTTTCCGAGTCTCCAAGCAAGGCATGTTTTGCCCGTGCTTGTCAATAACTGAGTTCAGCCCAATAACAATTTGATTTATTCAAGGCTGAGTTAAGACATTTGAACCCAAACTGCACTACCAGGAAGTCAGGGAGAAAGAAGGAGGACTAATCTCGGTGGACCGCATCATTATTCTGCCAGTGGAAGCTAGACACAAGGGTCATTCCTTCAGAGGACCCAGGGGACACACTAACTGGTGGCACTTGCTAGGCCAGTTCTGCATATTTCGAATACACACTCTCTAGTCTGTCCATGCATCCATCAAGTAGATAAAATTATACAGTCTTGGCCTGGCTATATCCAATATTACCCTTTGGGGGGGAGTGTATAGAGAGCTATTAGGTGGCACTTCATATAGTGTCTAGCCTAATACTTTGCAAATGAGGCTGTTTTAGGGGAGGAAAAGGAGGAAGTTGACCCAGACCTTTTCCTTTTTAGGAGCGAGGAGGTGTGTCATGGCGATGGGTTTTCTCAACCTTCAAAATTCAGAGGAGGGAGGTGAGTCCAGTCCTCGACTCACGTGCTGCTACTGGCTTCAGTGAGTCAACCACATAGGGGATGGGCAGGTAGGGGACTCAACTCTCCTCTCCTTTTCATGGAGGAGGTGGCTGAGGGATCTGGACTCTATGACCTATTCAAGTAATGGAGCTATGACTTAAAAATAGGTCCCCCGTCTCACAAATCAAATTGCTCTGAGCCTCTAATGGTCATAGAAGAATCATAAAATCATAGAATATTAGAGTTGAAAGGGACCACAGAGGCCATCTTGTTCAACCCCTTGCTCAATGCAAGAAATCCACACCTACAGCATCCCTGATATATGGCCATCCTGCCTCTGTTTGAAAACCTCTAGCAAAGGAGAGTCCACCACTGCCCTGGACAGTCCATCCTACTGTTGAACACCTCTTTCTGTTAGGAAGTTCTTCCCGATGTTTGACTGAAATCTACTTTTTTGTAATTTGAACCCATTGGTTCTAGTCCTGCCCTCAGGAGTAACAAGTCTGTTCCCTCTTCTACGTGAGAGTCCTTCAGATATTTGAGGATGTCTATGATGTCTCCCCTCAGTCTTCTCTTCTCCAGCTCTTTCAACCTTTCCTCATAAGTCTTGGTTTCCAGACCCCTGAACATCTTTGTCGCTCTCCTCTGAACCCATTCCAATTTGTCAATGTCCTTAAAATGAGGTGTCCAGAACTTACTCCTCATGAGGTCTGACTGTCTTAGAACTATCCTGTTTACAGACAAAGTATGGATTCTTTCTCTGCACGTGTAATGCCAAGGTTCAGACAGACGTTCCCTTTTCTCTTCTCTAGTGCATCCATGTAGGGATGATGTTGGTGCCTGGATGAGGAGGATGTTCTGATTGAAGCTGTATCCAGAGAAGACCGGAGTGATGATGGTTGGCCGGCCTTGATAGGAACCCCTGTTATTGAGGGGGTCCGTCCCCCTCTACTTACTCAAGTTTGCAGCCTTAGAGTACTTCTGGATGCCCTGCTGCACCTGGATTGTCAAATTGTGGCAATGACCAGGAACACTTTTCACTTACTCTATCTGGTAAGAAGACTGTGGCCTTTTCTTTCTGATTTAGATTTGGCCTCCATCATCCATGCTTTTATTATCTCAAACTATACTACTGCAATTGACTCTATGTGGGGCTGCCATTGGTGACTGTTCAGAAGCTGCAGCTGGTGCAGACCATGGTGACCAGGCTCCTTTTGGGGTGGGTCAGTGTGAACATATTACACCTGTGCTCTGCAATAGACTGCAGACTATGCAGTCTACACTGGCTTCCTACGGCTTTCCGGGCACAATTCAAGGTGCTAGTTTTGATGTTTAAGGCCCTAAACAGCTTGGCCCAACATATCTGAAATGCCACCTCTCCTTCCATGTTCCACTTTGACCCCTGTGGTTGGTTGGGAGTGCCCTCTTGTGTGTACCACCCCCCAGTCTCATCCATACAGCAAGAGCCCACAGAGAGGCGTTCTCAGTTGCTGCCCCAGTACTATGGAACTCCCTTCCACCAGAGGTCCACAAGAGCCCGAACGTGTGCATATTCTGGAGGTGGTGCAAAACTTTCCTTTTTTGACAAAGCATTTGACATGCATGGATAAGGTTTGCAGTGGGTGGGTTTTGGGGGGGTGAGGGTAAGGATTTGGGGGGTGATTTTATTGTATTTTACTGTGTCGTATTTTTATCAGTTTTTGGTGTTTTTATTTTTGTAAGCTGCTCTGAGCCTTCAGGAGTATAAATATAAATGGGGTATAAACATTAATTAATTAATGAATTAATGAATTAAAACCTACTCTATAGGCAGGGATGCAGAAGATAGCAACAGTGCATAATGGAGATGACAGTGATACACAGAGGTTTGTAATATCTAATGGTTTCCTATTGGGAAGTTAGTGCCCATATGCTTCCATGATACTTAACAGCATGGGCTTCCCTTTCCCCCTTCAAATTTTATGTCAAGAACTGAGGTCAAACAAACCTCAAGTCTCAAAGCAAAATTCAATCCAAACCCCAGCACTACATCTGGCTTCGCCTCAAAGCCCTCCATTTCAGTCAGAAAGCACAAACCGGGGCAGAATTGCCCACAAACAGGCTCCAGCATTTGCAAATTGTACTAAAGCTCTTGATGAACTTGGAGTGTAAAGAAATCTGACACCTGGCGCATTTCATATGGTTTTTGGCTTGGCCGCAGTTAGATAGGTTAAAAGGCCCAATCCATCCTCCCCTGAAATTCCTGGGAGATTTTGCCATTGTCATTAAGAGGAGCTGGTTACGGACACAAAGATATATGAGGCTGGCTGGAATTAAGCCAGGGAGGGCTTTAAGGGAAGGCAATTGTGAACTGGATTTGGAAATAAATGGGAAGCTGATGAAGGTGTCTGAGAATATGACATGTGATAAGAAAATGTGCAAGCATTACCTTTGATAGTCTTGGAATTAGAGGAAATTAACTCCGATCTCATTGCAGAGCACATAGTATTACCAGTTTATCTCGGGAAGAAACATTTGTGTGAAATGGCAGCTGCATCACACTGTTTGCAAGTCTCCAGGGACACCTCCCAAATTTAGTGAGCCAGGTTATCTGCCGTTGACAATGCAAACGTGGAAAATTCAAACTTCCCAAGAGGGGGAGCTAATAGAGAAGCACAGAAGGTAAAGGGGCAGACCAACTCAGATCACAAATAAGCAATTGTGATCTAGTCAGAATGAGATTCCCTATCCCTGACAAACGTGACTACAGTGAGCCTGATCCTCAGTTTTGTGGATTCTGCACATGCATGTGCGCAGTTTCTGCAGGACACAATGTGCCCGCAATAGGAATCTGCATGGCTTGTTTGTGGCTCTGTGCTCAGCTTCACAAGGTTTGGGATTGGGCTCAATGTGCCTAATGTTGGAGCCAACAAAATTCTTTGGAAGGCATGCTGGACATAGACCTAAAAGCCATAAGTTCAAATCTTCGTCTCAGTGAGTATACTTGGATAAATCACTTCTCTCTACCTCAGCTCAAGGGTCCTAAAACAGGTTAATGGTAACATACCTGGCCAATGGGTTATTGACAAGTGGATTTGATGGTGGTGGAGTAATGTCCCTGCCCCACTGTTGTATCAGTCTCATATTCTGTCAATGGGGCTCATATGTACAAGTGCCTAAATAGACTATCCTGTATTTGTGGTGGTTATTCACATATTTGCATAGTCATTCAAATATCTGAATAGTGTCTGCATCCAAAATGCTTGTTTGGTTATTCAGTTTATCTGATTATTTGTCTTTGCACTATTTACTGCTATTGTGCATATGCAATAACCAAACCTGAAATAACCGAAATAGCTAAATAATCAAATAACCATACCGCAAACCAGCTTGTCATTCATAGGCCTTCTTATGTCAGGGACATGCCAATTATAAAGGCTACCAAGCACACTTCCCTTTTTTGCATAACATAAGAAGGTGGGAGATAGCCGGGAGAGCGGAGCTGTGGGCTGGGTCGGCAGCGGATAGCTGCTCAGCTAGACGTCCTCCCCCCCCTTCACACTGTGAGCTGCTTTTGGTGTATTGCTACTACAGGGGGCTGAGGCTGGTAGGAGCATCAGACACACCTGGAGCTGTTGGGCGTGGCAACTGAGGACGGGAGTTGAGTGGCCAGAGAGCAGGCGAGCCCCCGCAGAGGAACCTTCTTACAGCGTCCTGACCCAGGCGTGCGCGTGGGAGATAGCCGGGAGAGCGGAGCTGTGGGCTGGGTCGGCAGCAGATAGCTGCTCAGCTAGACGTCCTCCCCCCCCTTCACACTGTGAGCTGCTTTTGGTGTACTGCTACGACAGGGGGCTGAGGCTGGTAGGAGCATCAGACACACCTGGAGCTGTTGGGCGTGGCAACTGAGGACGGGAGTTGAGTGGCCAGAGAGCAGGCGAGCCCCCGCAGAGGAACCTTCTTACAGCGTCCTGACCCAGGCATGCACGCCGCGGGCATGCGCGCCCTTGTGCGCGCGGCCTTAGGCGCCGGCGAAGGCAACGGGGAGGAGCGCATGTTTTTCTGAAGGGTGTGGAGCCTCTGAAAGTTGGCTGGTGAGCCGGGCTGGACGTCCCTGCCTGGGTGCAAGGTTTTCTTTGAAGCTTCCCTGGGCTCATGCTGCAACGGTCTTCTGCTACCGATGGGTGAAAGTTAATGATTGGATATGACTAGAAAAAGAGGGAGGCAGGGCCCTCATGACCCAGAGGACCAGTATGTCGCCACTAAACAACTTAAACTAGATTCCTTTTTGGCTAATACTGCACATATGTTGGGAACTTTGCCCCAGGATGGGAAACTGGGAGCTGCAGTAGATACGTTAGCCCCCCATCTTGCTAATACTTCCCCAGGGAGTTCTCTTGCTTCCCCGCACTCCTGGGAGCAAACTTGCCCCACTATATCTCCGTCAGCACTGGATGCTGGTCCATACGAGTTCCTGGCCAAACAGGGGTTATTAATTGCCGATTTGGTCAAAAAACTTACATGGCAATTAGCTGATATAATTGATGTACTGCGCCAGCAAAAAGAGCTGATAGAGCAGTTAACAACTATTACAAGAGATTTAAAAGAAGGGAAAAAGGAACTGTCATCTGGAAAGAAAGTGGGGGAGGGAGCTCTGCAGGTCTCAGTACTGAGAGATTCATCCGAAGGAAGATTTGATCCTCCAACTATTAGATCTTCTCCATTTCAGGATAGAGCTCATTCTCAAAATATGCCTATGGGAGGCCATATGGGTTTCCAAGTAAATCAAAATGCAGTGCTTTTCACTATTCACTCATTACCGAATGGGGTTTTGCCCTACTGGCTCTCAAAGAAAGCAATTAAAATGCATTTACATGAGCTCTTGGGTATTCAATTCCCACTGTGGCATATAGAGCATTTTCAGAAACTTGCCTCCCCCAGGGGGGTGGTAAGAATTGTGGTAACCTTTAAGCATTTAGAAATAGCTGGGCAAATATTTTATGGTGGTAGGTTGTTAAACTCATGGGGCATCCATATTAGTGAGGTATTTTGTATTATACATCAGGTAAGACCTGTAGCAAGGGATGTCGTCAGCCCACTCGGGGCCCGATCTGTACCACATAGAGCCTCAGATAGCATTGGGGGGGGTGCGGTGACCCCTTAGGACTGGGCTAAATAGGGTAAAGGAACAGCATATTAAAGCTAGTGGACAACTCGGGGGGGGAAACGCCCAATAGGACAACGTCTCCAGGATATTGCGTTTAAAACATCACTACCTGAGCAGAGTCCTCAGTTATCAATAGATAAGGGGGCTCAAGGAAGCA
>QEPC01013578.1:256697-269758 GCA_003113815.1 Sphenodon punctatus
AAGGGCAAATACAACTTAGGTATGTGCAAACGCGGTTCGGGGGTTTGGCGTTCAGCCCGAACTCGGGGGGTTCGGCACGTTTGCAAACACCCCAAACCCAAACTGCCCCCCGCCCAAACTGGCCAAACAAAGTTCAGGTTCCGAGCCCGTTCAGGCAGGGGCAGGGGCCAGGGGGGAACCTGTTTTCCCCTCCCCCTCCGGGCTGTGCGGGTGGAAGGGGCGCTGGTGCTCACCTCCATCCCCCCCGCCCAGCCTCGTTCATTTTTTTTATTTTATAAAACCCCACCCCAGTGATCACCCTACCTGGTAGTGCCAGGGCTTCAGCCCCAGGTTCGGCGGTGGCGGCAACAGTGGCAGCAGCGGCAGCAACAGGTCCAGCAGTGCTCTGGAGCACTTTCGGACTCTACTAGGCCTTTTGGGTCGCATGACCTGGAAGGCCTAGTAGAGGTCTGAAGCTCTCCGGAGCACCGCTGGACCTGGACCCGTCGCTGCTACCGCTGCCACCGCTAGATCCAGGGCCGCAGCCTGACCTACCTGGTGGTACCAGGGCTGTGGTCCCAGGTCTAGTGGCAGTGGTGGCAGAGGGTTCGGTGGCGTTCCGGAGCACTTCAAGTCTCTACTAGGCCTTCTGGGTCATGTCACCCAGAAGGCCTAGTAGAGGCCTGAAGTGCTCCAGAGTGCTGCCGGACCCACTGCTGCCACTGCTCCCACTGCCACCGCTGGACCGAAGCCCCAGCACCACCAGTTAGGGCAATCCCTGGGGTGGGGGTTCAATTTTTTTTATGAGGCTGGGCAGGGTGAGGGGGGTAGGTGAGCCCCGGTGCCCCTTCCACCCGCGCAGTCTGGAGGGGGGAGGGAAAACAGGTTTTCTCCCTGTCCCCCGCCCCCCACTCAAATGGGTTTGGCCCCCCCGGGCCTAACAGCCAGAACCCAAACGGTTTTGGGGGACTGAACCCTGAACAGGCCAAACACCGAACTCCCGGTGTTCGCACATCCCTAGTACAACTCCTAAGCCTCAGCAATAGCCCTTCTGTACATTCTCACATTAACTCTTTGTACAGCTGAAGATCAGCCTTCACATGGCTCCCAAGTCCTCAGGCATCTCCTATCCAATCTATGCCCCAGTCTCTTTAAGTCCATCAGATCACTATTATACCATAGCAGTCTATGGACAGTCAAGATGACTAGAGTATGGCAAAGATCCAGGGAACTGCTGAAACAATTCTAATACCTGAAAACAGCCATTGGTGAGTGTCAACATCCTGGTCAAAAGACGCAGTTGCATAAATTCCACCACTGGCAATGAGATTTCTGAAATCCACTGGATTCAGCAGTCTCCACAGTCATACAACAATTGATTGACTATGGTGCATGAGATAGTGGTTGGACTACCTATCGGGGTGACCTGAACATCCAAGACTGGAAAATCCAGCTCAGAGATGAGGTTAAATGCATAGCCAGCCCTGTGGGTGCTCTCCTGGATGTTATCAGTAAAACCCAGAGATGTCATTGCATGCAGGAAATCAGAAGCAGCTAGGCCCCATGGAGCCACCACCATCATGCACAATCAATGACAATGAATAAAATTCAATATAAAGAAAATATATCCATAAATTTGTCTCCATAAACTTGTCTTAATTATGAAATTTTTCATAATTAAACTGCAGACTGGTGAGGAAACCCAGGTCTAAGAAACCAATATATAAATTAACAACAACAATTAGTGATTGGCTTTAACAATCAGAATTAGATCAATAAATAAATTGAATAAATTTCAATAAATATTGAATAAAATTCAATCTAAAGAAAATATATCCATAAACTTGTCTCCATAAACTTGTCTTAATTATGAAATTTTTCATAATTAAACTGCAGACTGGTGAGGAAACCCAGGACTAAGAAACCGATATATAAATTAACAACAACAATTAGTGATTGGCTTTAACAATCAGAATTAGATCAATAAATACCTAAATTCCTCTGGTCTACAGTGTTGTTGCTTAGGTCTAATCATAGGAAATACTCCAGACATTGATCAAGTATTCAATTCAAGACTCAGGCCTCAATCTATGTGTATGTGTGTGTGTGTTGCTGCACTGACACTGCGAATCCATGTAACAAACATGCCAGTGCACGTGCCAAGTCATCTAAAAATATCACAACGGTTACCACCACGGAAGCATGGGAATTTTTAAAATTAGGCTCGGGTCAAACCACTGAATGTTATGAAATTGGCAGTTGAGGGGATTTGCAAGGCAGTGAAGATCAGTGTGCTTGGTTGGTATGTGGGAGAAGAGCTGTTGATTGGTTAAAAGCAACTCCTATATTTTTTTATCTTTTCAAAGCAACATTTTTTGCTTGCAACGAGCATGAGGGGTTAGACGCTACTGCAGCGGGCTGTTTGCCAGAGAAAACTAAATGGCTTCAGCTTTGTGTCAGGTCCCTGACCCGGTGGTGAGTGATCCAGGTCAGGTGAGCAGTGGCGGCCTGACCCCATGTTTCCCCAGTTGCTGGGCAACCTGGGGGCTGACAGCATCATGGCAAACAACCAGAGGGGTGGTGCCCAGAACCGCAGGTTTCAGGGGATGCCATGCCGCTTGCTCCCAGGGTTGCCCAGCAACCGGAAGCACAACTACGCCGCAGTGCACAGCTGGAAAGCTGCAGTGCTGCGGATCAGGGGAAACGCCCTGATGCAGTGAACACAGGTGTGGGTCCTGGGGGCAGGTCCAGAAGCAGAAACACCTGAGGACCCCGAAGCTGGCATAAAAAGACCGGTGGGACATTTACTCCCTGTCGGTGATCATTGTGAGAGGCTGGCCCTACCCTGATAGAGTTCTTGAATCTGTTTCCTGTTACCTGGAGTGTTTCCTGGAGTGACTCGTATTGTAGCTAAGTGTGTGTGTGCAATTGGGTGTTACTTCCTTGGTGCAAGAGTGCTTGTGAGTGAAGTGTGTGAGTGCCAGTGGGTGCTTCCCCCCCTCAGAGCCCTACACACAGTGGTAGTGTGAAAGGGTGGTGCATGTGATGTTCCCTAGAGGCCTTCCACGACAGCTCTACACCCCTGGACCTTCCCCACGTGCACTCCCGTTCCTGGTCTCCCCTGGTGATAGCCTGGATCATGTGTAAGTATTGCATCTCTCTTCCCCCTCCCTAGTCTAGTGTACCCTCTTTCCCCTGCTTGGGAACCCTGTCTTCTCCACCCTGTGATGATCTGGGTTCCTCTCTGTATTGGAGAGAATGCCCCCACAAGATCCCGAGGGCCTTTTACGTCCGTCTGAGGTGCATTGGACTTGGAGCTGGACAGGGAACCTGTTCCCCATTGGTTCTGAGTGTAGGACACTCTTCCTTACCCCCACCCCATGTAACACTTTGATCTGTGAGTGCAATGGCCACCTGGAGTAAGGGACCCAGAGAAGTTAGGGAGCGATGAATACCCTGGTCTTTGCTGACATTTGGGTGAGGCCTGATGTACAGAGAGAACTGTCAAACCCATGCTCCAAGGTAGCTTACGCTCTCATTGAATGTCACATGCACACAATGGGATTCTATGTATGCATGATGGAGTACAGACATCCCACAACCCTACTGCAGTTCAAAGTTCAGCAGAATGGAAGAGTGGTAGCCCTGCATGAAATGAGAGAGTGGGATATGATCGAGACCACAACTTTTCTGGATGTTTGTGCACTGTCAGAACTAAGGAAGTCAGTAACAGAGACTGGACCTTTCCCAGCATTTTTCTTCATCAGTGCCCTGATGACAGCGAGAGGATACCCGTGGGACCATCAGGAGTGCCTCAATTAAAGGATGGATGTGAAACTCCTGAGGGAAACAAGTGATTCAGAATACAGGGAATGTGAATCCACTGATGGATTGCTTCTTACCCTATATGAAGTTTGGGCAAGTAGAGACGTGAAGGGCACCCTTGTGAGCAGGGGATGTTTTCTCCTCCAACTGTACAGTAATGCAGAAGATGCTAGAACGGTGGTACAAGAGCCACATGTTTGACTGGAGGTTTTATGCAAACTGAGAGGGGTTTCCAACATCACGGTGGGCAAGATCCCAGAGCTACTACCTGCCCATATATCTCTGTGACTCATGGACGCGAAAACATGGGTTGATAACATGCAAACACTGATTGTTTTCACATTCAATTTTTAAAATCACTTTCAATTTTAATTTTAGGTACTCAATAAATTATGCAATTTGCTCAATAAATTCAGCATTATGTGCCCAGCAAAAAGTTTTTTTTCCAGCTTCAAAATGCTGTTAGGTATATATCCAGGGATGAAACTTTGTGGGTAGGTGGGGATATTAGGTGCTGATCCACCTCCTGGAGTCACAATAGGTCAGAAGAAAGAAACAGCTGGTACAACGTCTTGTTCTAATGGTTCGCCACAAGTGTGAGGCATGATAGTGGGTGGGATACTAGGAAAGGGGCGGTGGGTGGGTGGATGAGGCAGCAGGGAATAAACCTGCCTGTGCATTAGGCTTGTCATGGTAAACCTGTGAGTGAGGGCTCTGTTGGGGCTGCCCGCACACACAAGAACAGGTACACGCAGGGGGCTGCCCAGTTATTAGGCTGTACGTGATATATATGTGAGTGGGGGCTGCACAGACCGAACTTGGGGAGCTATGTCTCATAAGAACATAAGTAGTGCCATACTGAATCAGACCAATGGTCCATCAAGCCCAGCATCCTGTCTCTGACAGAGGCCAATCCCGTTTGCATGGGAGAAGTACCAGCAGTCACAATGGGCAATCCATTTCCTGCTGATTACTCCCTGCTCCCTGTCTCGTCTGATTTCACCCTTCGTCTGCTGGTGAGTGGCTCTTTCTGGGTTGTTTATCCTTCCCTTCTCATAGACTGTGTGGTAGTCTCTCTGGTTATGGAACTAGTTATTCCTGCAAATGCATGAAATAAATACTTCAATCATTAATTTAAACGGTCTTTTGAGCATATTAATAGCAGCTATTAAAAAGCTATTCATGTTGATTCAGCGAGCATGCCAATGACTTGTCCTCATCACTACAAGCCTTTTATAGCCTACACCATGGGCTTAATCTTGCCCTTAGCAATGTCAATAGCAAAACTTTTATCCAGTGGGAGTAGAACCGGACCCATGCTTACTCCTTTGTTGATGGATACTGAAATCTATCTTTCTATAAAAATCTTCACTGCCAAGTTGAATCTGAATAATGGTTCTCAGCAGTGACTTTAAATCAACTCTATGGGGTTGGAACAAAACGTAAAAAACACAGAGATTTCTGTATGTCTCTTCTTGGGAATAATAGCGACTTTTGGGTGAGTTATAGCAAAGCCCTTTTATAAAGTGAGAGGTTCATAAAGGACTCCAATGGAGTTGTGTGACAGTGTTTAGTGGCACCATAACAGAATCCCCCTCCGCAGCACAGCTCTGTGATTAGGCACTGATCCTGCTGCCTTCATTCAATGGGATTAGTCATGTGGGTAAGGGCTTTTAAATTGGACCCCTGGTAACTTCTGAACCACAGAATCATTTGCTTTGCAGACAAGAATTCTCCCATTACTTGTAAAAGAGGAGCATTGTTGTGGGGTTTTTTTCCCCTGAACTGAGATCAAACACCACGTCTGAAAGTAGATCTGAAAATAAAATGCTGAAAAAAGAAATAGAGAAACCATTCTATATTTTATTTAAAGAAAACAATGTATTCCATTCAGTATAGGGCTATTTTTAAATGAGACACAATGACCCATGTCCACGCATCAACCACCCACCCGAACACCCATGTGAAGGCAGTGTGGATGGGTGCGTGTTCCTGCGACCCATACAGCACCCCCTCTTGACCACACACGGAGCACTGGGGAATAATCCGGAGTGAGCCATGCAGGGGCAGCCAAAAAAGTGAGTGGGCACTGATGCCCACGCAACCCCATTCCGTATGAACGGCAGCAGCCAGCCATGTCAGCTGAGTGGTTCAGAGGCACTGTGGGTGGGGAAACAGCCTTTGTACGGCACAGGAACTGGCTGGTAGGGATGGGCGAACAGAATGCCCTTCTGATGTTTGGATGTTCGGTCGTTCAGTTCGAAACCCGAGTTTGGGTTCGGCTGCTCAGTTTGGTGGAATTCGGTTTGGCCGAACTCAACCGAACATTTAAAAAAGTGCTATTGGTACCGAAACTGACCCCGACCCCGAACTCAACCAAACTTTTCCGAACTGTTCGGTCGTTCAAACGTTCAGTTCAGAAGTTCAGTTCGGTCATCCGAACAGGCTGAGTTTGGGCCAAACTCCGATCTTCCAAACAACGTTTGACCATCCCTACGGACTGGGAGCGTTGGGGAGCCTGTGTTCCCCAGTGCACGGCTAGAATATGTCACTTTCAAAGACTAGACCTGCCTGCTTCCCCCTCTCCCATGGTCAGTGGCATGGGGAGTGCATGGGAGCTTCCATGGTATCCACCTAGGGAGCCGCCCATTATAATCCCTTCCTACCCACTCCACCTGAGTGGGGGCTCTGTGGCTTTTCCAATCAGCGGACATGCACCCCTCCCCGCCAGCCATGTCCTTTAAAAACAGCCTCCGTTTTGAAAAATAACTATTGAATGTGTCTTTGTTTGTGTACCCAATCTGAAATACCAAAGATGCCTGATTTCAGAAGTGGGTTTATTGTAGGGCTGAAATGAGAACCAAAACATTTCTTGCGAGAATCTTTTGAGAATTGAGAACCAAAAAACCCCACCTCCACCTAACCCTCCCCCTGCACTTGCAAAGAAAGGAGGGATTTTTTCTCATCTGGCTGCCTCTCTGAGTCCAGGGGGTGGGGTATCTCGCCACTGGATCTCTCCCCGCTCAGCGGGCATTTTTACTCATTAAGTCACTCATTAAGGTCTGCACCTGGGACCTCGCATCCTCGTGAATATTACACTCCTTGTCTCTCCCTCTGTTCCTCTTCCTTCATCTCCCCCCACCCCCATCTCTCAGATTGTAAGCCCTAGGACAGGAACCGTGTCTATTCAATTACTTTGTAAAACACCAGGTACATTGCTGGTGCTATATAAACGCTTAATAATAATAATAATAATAATAATAATTAATAATTAATATTGAGATCAAGTTTCATCCCTAGTTTATTTTTTAAAAGTAGCCCTTTGGCTACCTGAGCACTGTCCATGACCGAGAACAGGTACCTACATATCTTATATTTGGGGTATTCCATTTCTTTTTTGGAGGGGGGAGCTTTTTGGTTTGGTTGCTTTCATTATTTTGGAATTTTAGCGGTGTTATTTTCCATAATTGTGCATGTATATGAGTGCAAACACTGTCAAGATGATGTAACCAGCAGACCAAAGTGTCCAAAACACTGAAGAATAAAGGGGGGGCCCCCAGAAAAAATACAATAAAATCTAAGGCACATACATGACAGAGTGCTAACAGATATTGGTTATTATACAGAGACACAAGACAGTAAGAGACAGTTCTTGCCATAACGTTCTTATGTTTCATTAGCGGAACTGGCAAGGGATGGGATGGGATGGGATGGGACATTCAAGTTTCAAGTCCAGTGTGCTAACCATGGAATATAAAACTTTCATAAACATCTGGCAATAGATTAATACAACATACAATTAGCCTGAGGAAATTATTTCCATGGAGTGTTGTGAAGGCCAATGATATGAATGAATTTATGAAAAACAGGTCTATCAATTATCTATGAGCTAAGTTGACTGGGGAGAATCCAACCTCTGATTGGGAGATTGACGGAGAATGGACATTCCATATATATATAAAAAAATTAAATTACTGTGCATGCCAAAATGTCCACTTGGATGTTCTACACATGTGCAGCCTTTTCCCAAAATGATGCTGGCAGCATCGCCGCAGCTTTGGAACGGACCGACAGCCATTCTGTGCTTGTCCAAAATGGCCAATGTTTATGCTCAAAATGGTTGCCCTTTTCCAAAATGACAATAGTGCTGCTGCTGCCATTTTGGAAAAGGGCTGCACATGTGCGTAACAGCCATGGTGGACATTTTGCGCATGCACAGTTCTTGTTTTTTTGTCTCTGACCCCACCCACCCACTCACACGTTTCTTGGTGAGAACGCAGCTGAGACAGTGTTGGTTCTCGGCTTATTATCGGTTGCCAGAATGAGCCAAATACCATGATACTCAATGAGAAACATGAGACTCACAAGATCGAGATTTAACCCTAGTCCACACCCCCTCAGGTAACCAGTAGCCTCAGGCACTGACTGGGCCCTTGGTCTACCTCAGCAAGGTAGTTTTTATGTTGTTAAGTACAGGTATCCATGACAACCCAAGGTGTGATGCAATGGTGGAGCAAACTTAAATGGATCCATTTGTAAGTGTGGGGGGAAGGCTGTTCTCGAGATTCTCACCTTTTCCTGGTGAGAATCCAGGCAATTCTTGACTCATTCTTGTTTGTAAGAACCCTGATCAATAAGCTAGGCTCAGATAAATAAGCCAGGGAGAATTTGATAATTTGCCAGAAACTATTTTGGAATATTTTGTTAAATAATTTTCTCCCTCCACCCCCAGCTTCACTGTGCAGCTAGCTGCCCCTCCCACCCTCCCCCCATTACTGTTACACAATCAGATGTTACATTTGATCATGTACAGGCAAGATCAAAACTCCTACTCGAATCACAGCTCCAGAAAGGAATCAGATTTTTATCATTACATAATAAATGCTAAAGCGGCCCTCGTTTGATTTGTTTAGCATGAGATTAACGTGAGCATTCTCTGAGTTGAGAAAACAGCTGGCTTACCAACTCCAAGCATTTGGCAGTACAACCATCTTTATTGGTAGCTTCAGGCTACTGATATATTTTTTCCCCCCACGCAATTTATATGCTACTCAAGCCGAAAGTGTCTGAAATAATATGTTTGTAGATTCATGGCTAGGAAAGAGACTGCATCCCCTGGCATTGAAGAAAGACTCTTCCTATCTGATCCGCCTTAATACAATGCCATCGTCCCTCTTTCTAAACAGATATCTGTCATAAAGAGCTTTGTTCTAACAGGCATCACTTAAAATAGTGTGTCACTAATATTTATTGTTATTACTCCCACTATTATTCCTCTCATAATGTTATCCTTCCATTAGACCGCCTGTGCTCCTAAATATCACAGTCACATCTTAGGCGGAGATAACTGTCTATGAAAAGGTTTGCATACAAACTGCAAATTGGTGAGGAATACATATGTTTAAAATAAAGCCGTTTTAATTCTCTCCAGAATGGTTATTCTTAGCTTTAAAATCTCCAACTGTTTAAAAGACAAAGTTCATTAAATGAATTACAATTTCTTGGTGGCTAATTGCTTTTGGTAGCAAATTTAGGCTCTTCAGAATACCTAAAGAGTCTATGCTTTATCAGATGCCGCTGTTAGTCTAAGGAATGATTTAAATTACTCCATTTTTAAGCACAAAAGCGAGGATGGTCCATGCCAATGTTAGCTTCTCTCTGCCTTTCCCTCTGTCAAATGATTGGTTTTCTATATTGTTTTTAAGCCTAATGGTACAGTAGGTAATTCATCACAGGCAGATATAAACTCAAGCAGTCTCCAAAAAATAATTGAATTTTGCAGATATTCTCTAAGGGGGCAAAAATCCATAAGAGCCGTTAAATTCCGTAGTTTGTAAAAGCAACCTGAAATACTATGACAACTGTCCTTAAAGAGAGAAACTAAGATAAGTTGTACTTGAGCTATTGTATCTAGCAGGAATCATTTGGCCGACTGGTAACTCATATTATTTGGTATATACAGAATTTATAACCATAAGCCCTAATGCAATGACCAACTGGTGTCAGACATGAATATTTAATTAGCTTCTTTGGGTGTTTTTAAACAAGCAAGGTGCGTGGTTTGGGGGGTGGGGGGGGACAGTCTGTGGCCACTGCCACTCAGGTGGAGTGCATGTGAACAGCTTCTAACAGGTGGCTCCCAGAATGGCAACTGTGGCAACCACCTTGCACTCCCCCCGCCATGGACCATGTGTGTGTGTGAAGGGGGGGCGGGGGAGCACTCCAGGCTGGCCTTTGAAATTGACATGTCCCAGTCTGGGCACTAGGGAAGCTGGGCTTCCCAGTTCCTGGGACTCACGGACAGCTCCTCTGACTTGCCACGGCTGTGTTCCCTGCCCACATTGCCTAAGAGCAAGGGATCAGTCTTCAGGCTGCCCCAGTTCATATGGGCAAGGGATGCATGGTCACTAGGGATGGGCGAACACGGTTTGGAAGTTCAGAGTTTGGACCGAACTCGACCAGTTCGGTCGACCGAACTGAACTTCCGAACCGAACTTGATTTTCGAACTGAACCATATTTCTGAACTCGGCTCTGTTTGCCCATCCCTAAAAGATAATATTCCATTTAGTTCAATGAGTTTTGAATTTCTGAACTTTGTTCGGAAGTTCGGAGTTCGGACCCAACTCAAATAGTTCAGTCGACCAAACCAAACTACCGAACCGAATTTCCGAACTGAACCAAACCGAACCGAATTTCCAAACTTGGTTCTGTTCGCCCATCCATAATGGTTGCCCATTGCAACACATCTTTCTGACTTGCCCTACACTGTATACTCAGGATTTCTTGACAGTGCTCCGTGAGTGGCCATGAATGGGTGCTGAGTGGTTCACAGGAGCACACAATCCCACACTCCACCTTCAGATGGGTAGTCAGATGAGTGGCTTCTGGATGGCCATGCATGGTAGCACCTTGTTTAGAAAAAAAACCTTTGTCCCTTACCATGTCTCAAATCTATGAGATTGTGGCCTTGATTCTCATTTTCATCTGGTATCATCTACTGTCTACTGGGTGTAGTTGAAGAGATACAATTCTTCATTGTCAAAACCAGCTAGGGACCGGTTAAAAACCTGATGTAACACATAGATGCCTCAGAGCCAGGGTTGCCCCAAGTCCTAGGGAAAAAAACAGTTGATGTCAATTTGCATAAATTTGTATGTTTTGATGTATGGGTGTAGTGCTGTGTAGGGCTATAGCGTAAAGTCGCAGCGGTAGCTATTTCTGCTGGAAACAGCGTTTCTGCAATTAGTGGTACGGCGTGGCAGAGGCTTTCATTCCACTAGTTTCATTCCGCTACTTCCACAGTTCTGCTAATTTCATTCCGCTACTTCCATAGGCTTCACAAATAGCAGAAACATGTCATTTTCGCTACTTCCGCCATTCCACCAGTGCCACAAAATAGCGGAACAGCCGTTTTCTGACAGTTTCCAAAAATTCCATCATTTTTCCGATAGTTTCCGAATTTGCAGAATGCCAGCGGAATTAGCGGAATGTTGGCAGAAAAGCTGCGGTGTGGCGCGGGCAATTCCGAAATGGCGGAATAGAATCGCGGCATGGTAAAAGCTGCTGCTTCAGCCCTAGTGCTGTGGCATGAAGGGTTGATGAGATTAAGGGGTGGATTTGGGGGTCAAGGATAAGTGGATGCCAGGACTGTATTTGGCTTAACAGGCAAGATTTGTACCTCTTTTTCTCTTCTGCTCCCTCAATCCTGGGCTACCTAATCCTCTACCCAGAGCCATGCTTAGCTCAGGTACAAAAACTGCCAACACCCCACCACCATCATATTGCCTTGTTGCCATAGTTCCATCAGGTCTTGAATAAATGCCTGCAGTGCTCCCAAACTGAGTGTACCACTCTACCACAGCTTCACACTGGTAGCCAAAGGGAAATACAGCACATCCAGCTTTTCACTGGCCAGCAAGCTCTTCCAAGGGTAGGGGTATGCAAAAGGCACCCTTACCATTTTCATGTTGGTTTTTGTTTTCTTTTACAAAGACCCCTTTGTTTCTGGGGAGGGGCTCATAAATGACCTATTGTGGGGTTTTTGTCCCCCCCCCTTTTTAAAAAAATTAAAAAGTAGTAATAAAAACATGCGCAAAATGGCCAGCAGGTCATTCTGTGTATGTGTAGCCCTTTCCCAAGGTGACACTGATGCTGCAGGTGCCATTTTGGAAAAGGGCATGCAAGCACAGAATGGTGAAGCAAGCATTTTGCACATGTGCAGTGATTTTTTAAAATCTTTTTTGTTTTTTATTTTACAAAACTAAAACATCACAGTGCATGCGCCGACACCATTTTGGGAGAGGGTGCACATGCAGTGGTCATTGTATGCATTCATGGGGGGTTATTTTTTATTTTTAAATTAAAATGGCTGAAAACCAAACACAATCACTTGCTTATTCGGTTAATAAATTAATGGGGCTCCATTTGCTTTTGTAACGAATAGAAAACATTATGGATGAACGCTCCTATCCATTTTTGGACCCTGATTGGTCCAAGATTACTCTAATGCCTAGAAAAAGTGAGAAAGACAAACAAAAGTACAGCAGTAGCATTTAACTTTAAAAAGGGAGACTATGGCAAAATGAGGAAACTAGTTAAAAAGAAACTAAAAAGCACAGGTTCAAGGGCTACAAGTTTGCAAGAGGTGTGGAGGCTATTTAAAAGCACCCTTCTGAAAGACCACATAAAATGTGGCCCGGAAGTTTAAAAAGGAAAAAGGAAGACAAAAGTCTTCCAATATGGCTAAATGGGGAGGTAAAGGAGGCTATTAGAGCCAAAAAGGCATCATTTAAAAAATGGAAGGCTAGTCCCAATGAAAATAATACAGAAAAGCATAAACACTGGCAACATAAATGTAAAGTGTTAATAAGGCAGGCCAAGAGAGATTTTGAAGGGAGGTTTGCTAAAGAGGCAAAAAAAAGAAACAAAAACTTTTTCAAATACATCAGAAGCAAGAAGCCTGCTAGGGAGTCAGTTGGGCCATTAGATTACAAGGGAGTAAAAGGGGCACTCAGGGAGGATAAGGACATTGCAGGGAACATGAATGAGTTCTTTGCATCGTTTTTTTTTTTGCGAAGGATTTGGGGGAGGTAGCCACACCGGATCCTTGCTTTGTGGGCGAGGAATTGGAAGAGCTGTTACAAATCAATGTGATGTTGGAGGATGTTCTAGGTCAAATTGACAAACTGAATACTAACAAGTCACCAGGGCCAGATGGCATTCACCTCAGAGTTCTGAAGGAACTCAAATATGAAAT
>QEPC01013578.1:270566-297899 GCA_003113815.1 Sphenodon punctatus
GTTAGTGATTTAGTTTTAGTGTTTGTAGGAGTAGCCCTGTGTACTTATTAGATAATCCATTTAGTTCATAGCATTTAGAATAGTTAATAGCAGTTAGATTTAGTGTAGATAGATAGATATAATATTAGATTTTAAAAAAATAAAAAAAACCCATATAAAAACAAAAAAAACAAATAAAAAACAAAAGAAAACTATATGAAACCCAATAAAAAACTATATAAAAAACAACAAAAACACCCATAACAACATTTCCCGAATGGCCGAACTGAACGGCTGAACCCGAACCCGGTGAACTAACCAAACTGCCGAACCGAACGTAGCCGAACCGAACAGAGGAACCGAACGCAGACGAACCGAACGGCCAAACCCGAACCGTGATCTGTTCGCCCATCCCTAGGAAGCAGTACCTGAAAGCACCCCCCGGAAACCTGCACCTTCCCAAGGCATGACACACTGCAACCAAAACTCTCAGGGCACCCCCAATTAATTCCCCAAGCATTTAGCCTTGGGGCACCCACCCCCACTGGGACAGGACCCCAACAGCAAGCAACCAAAGCGAGCAGCACGCATGTCGCACGCACACTGCTGCAGGACACACAGTGGCGTGGCGTTCCACAGGCTGCAAAAGTGCACCCCCACTTCCACAACACACATTGCAAAACATAAGTTTTGCAATTGGCTTGGCTTATGCAAAGACTGCAATGCTTTGCAAGGGCACCCCCCCACAAAAATAAAACCACAGCCCCACCAAAAAAACAAACAAAGTCCACACCAAAACATTAAAACAACAACTTTGAGGCAACCCCCCCCAACAAAAATCCATTTACCACATTCCCCAAAAAGGAACCCCCCCAAAACCAAACCAAAAAATGACAAACAAACACCCCCACCAAAGTCCACACCAAAACCACCACCTTGGGGGCAACCCCCAACCTCCCACAAAAATACAGCATGACATTTATTTTACCACATCCCCCCAAAAGGAAACAGGCCAGGACAAAACCACTCCCTTGGTGCACCCCCACCCCCAAACATAAGATGGCACACAACCAACCCACCACTATAGAGGAGCCAGCCACATTTCCCCCTTCCCCATGGGCAGAGCTTCAAGTTCTAAGCCTCCACCTGCATGCCTCAACATTACTATTGGCCAGCTCAGCCAAGTGTCAATCCCCTAATCATATTCCTACCCCCTCTAAAAATCTTAGGGAACCTTCAGGATTGGATGCCTTGATTGAATTAAAAAAAGACAACCAATCCAAGGCAGGCAGATTAAAATAAAGCACCAAATGTAACAGTTAGTTACACAGGGAGGGGGCAGGGAGGAACTCAACTCAACTGCCAAACAAAAAACCTGTGCCCAACTGCCCAAGACCAAAAAAGTCCTTTTAAAAAAAAAGAGATCCGAGACCAATAGCAAAAAACCCGGTACAGCCTGTATTATCGGATCTCGGTTTTAAATTTGGTACGGCCAAATACCGGCAATATCAGATCTTGGTAGAACCGGAATTCCCACCCCTACGTTACTACCTTCATAGAACCTCACCTCCATTGCTCAACTGTAACAAATATGTCAGGGGGTAAATACTTGCAGGAGCTAAGCTTTTAAGGATCATGCAGGGATTTCAGTCACCTGCAGCCTGACTTTATTTACCTCTCCTAAGGCACAACTAAACATATCAGTCAACTGGCCCCCAAATAGACTATATTGGATGTTTTTACACACACATTTCTCCTGAATGTTTGCTGTTACATCCTGAACTTTCTGTGGGTATTTTCAGACATGATGGGCCTGGAGGCCCACCAAGCTGAACCCTGATCTCTCTCAGATCCCGGTCCATGATAAAGCTGGCCGTCCATCAGACGTGCCTGCTCCATCACTGTGGGGAATCGAGGGGGGGGCTGCACAACATGACGTGCAGCCACTCAGACACCACCCCCCCGTGCTCTCTTGCCTGGCTGTCCATGGGTAGACGGGCAGGCACAGCAGACAATGGGTGATTTCAGACTTTATGGAGCCCATTGGCCCCGTACTGAAATCAACCCATTCGTTCCCCGCCAGGGTCACCCCGTCACGCCATATCAGATGTGCCGGGGGGATCCCGGCGGGGAATCTGGGAGGGGGCGGGGCCGTGTGGCGCAGCATGCATCTGCACGGCCCCGCCCCCTCTACGCACCCCGCCGCCCGCCCTCCAAGGAGACGGGCGGGTGGCGGGGACAATGCGGCCGCCGCGGCCGGCTGTATGCGCCACGACCCGGGATCCCGCCGGTGATCCCGGGCCGTGGCGAGTGGCCAGACGTTACTTTTTTTTAGTCCTTGCCGGGGGTCTGTTTGACCACGCTTCCCAGGACATTCCCCCGGATAACCCAGGAAGCGTGGTTCAAAGTGACCACAGGTGGATATTCACCGTGGTTCACTGTGATCTCGTAACGTCTGAAAATACCCAAAGAGGCCACTACGCCCAACCCCCTCCCGTGGTTCAGGCCTGATTATGGGACGGGGCTGGCGAGCAGACATGCAGCGCCACCATCACCGGGCCCATCCCAGATCGTGGCAACTCTAACCACGGTTCTTGGCCTCTGGTCAGTCAGAGGTCGAGAACCGTGGCCAAGCTTGATCCCAGGCAGGGGTTCACCGTGGTGAACATCTGGCCGGGACCAAACATACATTCCTGGAAACGCCACCACCACAGGGAATCCACTGGGGTTCACTGTGGTGAATGGCGTTTTCTTAATGTCTGAAATTACCCTGTGTGTCTAAATCACTTACCCATATCTTAAACATCTGGCTCTTTGAACTTCTGCATGTTGTCACAGATTTAAGAAGTCCTTGATCTTTGTGGTTTTACAAATCTGGATCCTGTAACACCTGAGTGTCTCCCAGAACTTGTGTGTGTCAAAAGATCTCCTGGTAAACTGCTTTGCTCCAGGCAGCTGTGGTCACTTGGTTTCCATGGCAGCCTGTCACATCTACAGCTGCAGCTACTTTAGGCTGCCTCAGGGCAGTGTTTGTGTGAAGAATGCATCTAGGAACTGCCTCAGGGCAGTGTGTGTGTGTGTGTGTGTGTGTGTGTGTGAAAAATGCATCCAGGAACTTACTTGTGAACTTGTAAACCCAGAAGATTGAAAAACCAACACTTTAAAGTGTGCGTAAAAATGCCCATTATCTGATCTGAACTCGCTCTCTTCTTTACTAGAAGGTGTCGTGATCTGGCTTTGGGCAAACCTTCATCTGAGCTTCCAGCTTCCGGTACTCCATCATTGTGGCTGTGTGACTCTTCTGTCAACTGGTTCTGAACCCTCAGGTCTGCCACATATGGCCCATTTCCTGGGGCTTACTAGTTTTATATTTCCAGAGGGATAGGTCTTCAGGAACAAGTGAGCTCTTTTAAAGGGATTGTGATCTACTTTATCACACTGTCTCTCAGAATCCCGATCCAGTTTGGTCAACTCTTTACTCAATCTTTACTCTTTACTCTTTACTCTTGGCTCAATACTTCAGTTTCTTTTTTTTCTTGTTTGACCTATGTGTTCTTGATTCTATGCTTGGCTAACCCCACTTGGCTTGTTGACCCTCATGGACTGACCTGCTTGGTTACTGATTCAGCTTGACCAAGACTAGGGGTGTACAGAAGACACTCCTACCATTTTAGTTTTTCTTTACAAAAAAAAAAACCACCTTTGTTTTCAGGGGGTTTTGTAAACTGCACTGCCAGCACCATTTTAAAAACATTATTTTTAAAATTATTATTATTATTATTTTTTTAAAAATGAAATCATTGCAGACATGCAAAATAACCACCAGGGGGATTCTGCGCATGCACACCCTTTCCCAAAATGGCACCCGGAGCATTGGTGCCATTTGAGGGAAGGGCATGCATGCGCAGAATGGCCCTGGTGACTATTTTGTGCATGTGCAGGTGTTTTTTTTCATTTTTCATTTTTAAATAAAAACCGGATGAAAGCGAACGATAATTGTTTGTTTATTCCTCTGTTTTTGTATTTTAACTACTAAAACAAATGCACCTTTATTCGTTTTAGTAATTAAAAGCACGAAAATGAATTGTACACCCCTACCCAAGCCCACGGGTGTTTTCAGACATGACGCTAACCCCAGTTTAACCACACTTTAACCACACTTGAACATTTCTTATGCATGTTGCAGGGCTGTATTGATGCCCTATGCAGCCCTGCAACATGCATAAGAAATGTTCAAGTGTGGTTAAAGCGTGGTTAAACTGGGGTTAGCGTCATGTCTGAAAACATCCCACATCTCCTGATTCTGAAGAACCCTCTTCTCGAGCCAGGCCCTGTTAGATTGCCCATCAGAAATGTCAGATCTGAAGTGCAACAGGGCAGATGACAATCATAGGCTCAATCAAAGGAGGCCTCATCTCTCCCTTTGTCATGTCTCCTTTTGGTTGTCTAAATCCCTGAACTTGATGCCTTGGTGGTGATGCTGGTTGCTGGTTGGATTTATAGACACCTGGCATCCTAATGCAGATACCAAACAATGGCCCAGACCGCCTGTGTGCGGAATCCACGTGGGTCCCACATGGCTTGCACATGTCAAAATGTCCCTGCATTGGGCTCATGCATGGTTTGATCACACCTGTGTGTGTACACATACTGCACAGTGCACACAGACTTTGATGAAAATCGTGGACTCATTTTGGACCATTAAAGTAAATAGGAGTTTGCCCCTGATTTCAGCATGAGCACAATAAATCTCAATTTGCTTAAAGTTGAGCTTAAATGCTTTGCTAGAATTTTTGATAACCTTACAGTCTTCTGCTCTGGCTTTGAGGTGGGTGATCCGTTAGTGGAGGATGTGAGGGTCACGCCCTTGTCATGGATGGACCATTATCTCCTACAGGCCAGTCTCTCAGCGAACCCACCCGAGAAGGGGGATGGACCAGTTAGGATGGTCCGCCCTCGGAGGCTGATGGAACCACAGTGGTTCCAGGAGGCTCTGAGGGAGATAACCCTGGACCCTGACGGTCACTCAGTTGATGAGCTGGTACAGCATTGGAATATATTGCTGGGGGAAGCCATCGACAGGGTGGCTCTAAGACGTCTACTGCCTCCGTTTCGTCACCGCAGGGCCCCTTGGTTTACTGAGGGGCTGCGGTACATGAAACAGGTAGGTAGGAGACTAGAACAACGCTGGCATCGGACTCGCTCTGAATCTGATCGACTTCTCCATAGGACCCATTTGCGGTCCTATGTTGAGGCTGTGAGGACAGCAAAGAAGGAGTTCTTTGCTGTCCTCATAGCATCTGTGAAGTCGCATCCAGCGGAGCTGTTCCGGGTGGTGCGGGGGCTGGTCAGTCCAGCCTCCCTCCGCTTGGACAGGGACTTGTCCCAGGCCCACTGTGAGGAGTTTGTTACCTACTTTGCAGTAAAGATCGCTCAGTTCCAGAGTAACTTTGACACTGGATTGGAAGCAGTAAGTGAGGGGCACGAGGTTATGGAGACCCCATCTGGTCGATCTTTCTGGGATGAGTTTCAGGAAGTGATGCAGGCCGATGCAGTGGATGTCCTGGGGTCTGTTAGAGCCACAAGTTATGAATTAGATCCGTGCCCGTCCTGGTTGGTGAAAGCCTCCAGGGAGACTTTGGGGACAGTGCTGGCGAGGGCAGTGAACACAGGGGAGGTTGTCTCCCAGTCTCAAAGAGGCTGTGGTGCGGCCCCCTGCTGAAGAAGCCATCTTTGAATGTGGACGCACTCACCAGCTACCGCCCCATCTCTAATCTTCCCTTTTTAGGGAAGGTTATTGAATGGGCAGTGGTACTGCAGCTCCAGGCACATTTGGGCAGCATTGGTTTCCTTGACCCTTTTCAATCTGGGTTCTGCCCCGGCTATGGTACTGAGACAGCATTGGTGGCCTTGGTGGATGTTCTCCGCCAGGAGATGGATGCAGGATGTTCAACCTTTTTGATCCTGCTAGATTTCTTGGCCACTTTTGATACCGTGAACCATGGGCTGCTGTTAAGACAGCTGCAAGACTTGGGGGGTCTGGACGGAACTGTCCTTGGATGGTTCCGCTCATTCCTCTCGGGTAGAAGCCACCGGGTGGTTCTGGGGGCTGTGGCATCTAGCCCCCAGAACTTGACTTGCGCCATTCCGCAGGGTTCCATTCTGTCTCCACTGTTGTTCAATGTGTATATGCAGCCCGTGGGGGAGATCATGAGAGGGTTTGGGGTGCGATGTCACCAATATGCTGATGATACTCAGCTGTACCTCTCATTTTCAACTGACCCAGGTCCTGCTGTCTCGTTACTCTCGCAACATTTGGAGACCGTGGCGGATTGGATGCGGCAGAGCAGATTGAAGCTCAATCCCGCTAAGACGGAGGTGATGGTGGTGGGAAGGGTGGGGGAGGTGCTGCCCCCCCTGATAGTGAGGGTTCGCCTGCCTGTTGCTCTTCAGGTTCGGAGTCTGGGCGTGGTTTTGGATTTGGGCCTCTGTCTGGATCGGCAGGTGGAGGCAGTGGCTAAAGTTGCCTTTTGCCAGCTGTATCTGGTACGGGAGCTTCGACCTTACCTCTCCAGGCCTGATCTGGCCACTCTCGTCCATGCCTTCATCACCTCGAGGCTAGACTACTGCAACTCGCTCTACGTGGGGCTTCCCTTGTTTCTGGTTTGAAGGCTGCAACTAGTGCAGAATGCGGTGGCTCGTCTCCTAACGGGGACGGGGCGGCGTGAGCACATAACACCGGTGCTCCGTGCTCTGCACTAGCTGCGTCTAGCATGCCGAGCCAGATTCAAGGTGTTAGTATTGATTTACAAAGCCCTGCACGGTCTGGGCCTCCCATATCTTGGGGACCTCGTCCTCCGCACCTCAGAGCGATGCCTTCGGTCCACTGAGGGCACCTTTCTGGAGGTCCCCCGTATAAGACGGGGGGCCCACAATGGAGAGGGCGTTCTCAGTGGCCGGGCCACAGTTATGGAAATCCCTCCCGGAGGAGGCTCGCCTGGCCCCGGACCTGTTGGTCTTTCGACGTGTCTGTAAGACTTTGTTGTTCGCCCAGGCCTTTGGAGGGGAGGGTGGGGGGGTGTTAATATATTAAAAAAAAATTGGGGGGGGGGGTATTTTAAATTTGTTTTAATGAAGTGATTGTAGATTTTTATATTTTTAAAATTGTTTTACAATATGTTGGAAGCCGCACCAAGATGCCGTGGGCATGGGGGGCAACATAGAAATATAATGAAATTAAATAAATAAATAAATAAATAAATAAATATCCAGTACAAACACACACACCTGCCTCATAGTGTTGGACCACAGGATGGGGAAACTATTTCTATGCCAGCTGAAACATTCCCCATGTCAGAGGAATCCATGCCTGCAGATTTCATATGACTTTCTTGCTCCAATGTCATAAGAGAACAGAACAAAAACATTAGAGTGAAATTCAGATATCTTCTCCATCTCTTTGGATCATGTGCTACTTCATCCAAGAAGTCAATCCACAGCCTCCATCAGTCAGTTTATCTGTGTGTAAAGTAGGTCTGAGATGAGAGAAAGCATTCCCGTTCTGCAGGGAAACATCATCTTTTCAAGAGTGCTTGCAAATGTCGCTTGGTATTTCATCAGTTTCCAGTGATTGTGTGCTTCTGCCATTTCTTTTGTCATTTTCATTACCTTTAGGGACTTTTTCTCACTTTCTAGAATTTTTTGTCATTTTCCATCACTTTCTGGGACTTTTTTCATCATGTTTTTCGCTTTCTCTGACTTTTAAAAAAATGTCTCTGACTTTTTTGTTACTATACCTGAAACAAAAAATCTAAGTGAGTGCTGTTTCCATTAGATGCAGGGCATTTGCTGAGATTTACATGATGCAGATACTTACCAGCTTTGTTTCCAACTATTTTCGACCATTTTCTGTTATTTTCGCAAGTTGAACAGGGCTGCTACCAGCTGATCAGAAGCCCTGGATGAGCCCCGAGTGCACTCCTGAGGGATGTGGAGATGAAAACTTGCCAGCTAAGCCCAGGGAAGTGCTGGAAATTACCATAAAAGTGCTGTAAAGCTTTGTAAAATTCCCAGAAAGTGACAAAAAAGACCCAGAAAATGACAAAAAGTTCTATGAAGTGACAAAAAGTGATGAAAAGTCCTAAAAATGTGGCAAAAATGATGAAAAGTCCCAGAAAGTGAAAAAAAGTCCCAGAAAGTGACAAAAATCATGGGGGAAATGGCAGAAACATGCACTCACTGGAATCGGACAATGTGCCAATGGACACTCGCAAGCACTCCCAAAAGGTCAGTATTTCCCTTCAGAAAGGGAACACTTGCTCTAATCTCAGCCCTAATGGCAATTTACAGCACTTCCCAGTGCACAGCCGCAAGTTTTCATGTCCACAGCCCTCACCAGTCCATAGCAGCCCCGTTCAAGTTGCAAAAAATAACAGAAAATGGCGAGAAGAGCAGGGAAGCCAGTAAGTTTCCACGTCACATGAATCGCAGTGAATGCCTTGCTTCCGATGGAAACCGACCGCAATGAAATTTCACATTTCAGGCCTAGTTTGTAGGAGTGGGAGGGAAAGAAGACTTCAGAACTACAACTTGAGCCATTTCCAAGGATGCTACAGAGCAAATGGCCTGAAGATGTGAAGAGGCATTCACTATTAAGCCAGGGAGCATGGCCAGACATCACAGTACACTGTAGGGGGTGTAGCCACATGGTAAAGGGTGGGTAACTGTCTTAACCCCACATCATTTCTGACCAAGCCTTGTCCCTTATAGAGGTTGTTTTCAGACAGATGCAGGGCTGCAAACCACTGGAGCTGCTGTGGGGGTGCCCCACATCTACCCACCCCCAGTCAGAGAGATCAGACAGACACAGTGAGTTCCACAGCCTGTAGTCCACTCATGCGGCACCCACACACACCACAGAGTCACGGTCTAGAGCATCAGCAACGCTATGGTGTTGCCCGGGAAAATAGCCAGCGGGAAGCAGAGCAGCAGTATGAGTTGGTGCTTGAGACAGACTGCTGCTCCACATTGGGCTGGGGCCCTGGGATTGGCCAGCCTGATCCAGCATCGTAATTTCAGGATATTTTGGAAAACCACCAACAGGACCACCCTGGAGCAGGTACATCATGCTCCATACCTGCTCCACTTGCACATCCGGTGGGGTGCCTTTAGACAAAGGGGCCACCTGAGGGTGAAGTGGGCTGGTGTGGCCGGCACTGGGGCAACCCATCTGTCTAAAAGCACCCAGAATGTCTCAACATCATGGCGTTCTGAGGGGGTGGCGCCACCCAGACACATCGAGTCCAGTCTCTGAAGCCCAGTGGCATTGGGCCTGGGTTCAGCTCAAAGTTTGATCCTGATCAGGGCTCTACCCTGCATTCACATGGTTTTAGAGATGTGATCCACTCACTCCTCCTTCATGTCCTTCTCCCCCTTGTTCTTCTTCCGTTCCTAAGCAGTCAGAACATTGGGAGTTACTCACTGTGTAAGCACTATATGAGTGCAGTCAGTACTTCAACTTGTGCCCACGGGTAATACTCTAATTTTCAGGCACCGCATCGGACACCCAATAGATCACCCATTGGGTACCTGGATGTGTGGATGGTGGGAAACATGTCCCTGAAGTAGACTTTCCCAGATACTGGGGAATTTCTGGGATGCTGGTTTTGGTCTGACCAGCACCCACTCCCCGGGGTGGTTCACCCATCCATCTGCTCCTCCTGGCTGCTCCTTGGTTGAGCTGGGATCTTCCCACTCCACTTTTCAGGGGGGGGGCGGGGTAAGGAGGTCTTTCCCACTGTGCCAAGCCCTGGCTTCCTGATGGAAAATCAATGGGTCGCAGTTGCCACAGCGGGGGTGCTTGTGAGCTGCTTGTGAGCACATTGAATGGGTGGAACGCATATACACCCTCACTATGGGGTTGTTTTCTGTCCGGAGGTTGGGACTTGGTGTGCCAGGAGAGGCCTCCTCACTCCCCATCAGGAAAAGTGGTGCAGGAAGAACCCAGCTCAGCTGAACAAGGGTCAGGAGGAGCAGCAACTGGACAGAACAGCCCAGCCGGCGAGTCAACATGGGGAATGCAGACATGCACGTCGACTGTTAGATCATGTTTAGGCACTGATCAGTGATCGAATGTGACCAGGTCAAGTTGGGCACCCCAGGTTCAATGGAGTGCCCATTTTTGTGGTTGCCCAGTTGCACCTCTGGTGTGCTGGAATCAGACTGTCCAGAAGTATCATAAGAGAAGTTCTCTAGGGGAATATAGGTTTTTCGCTATGGAAAAGGGGGTCTTTTTGTTTTGAGGTCCAGACCTGTTGGCCTCTGATTAGCCTATTGCGTTTGATGGGCTGGACATTGGTATGGAAGAGGTTTTTAAAAGCACAAATGAGAACTGGGTATCCATGCATCTTTTCACTTTGGGGCTTTGAATATCCACCTGGGTATACACAATCCTCTAGCTAAATAAGTAAAATAGAATCTCTGTCTGGCAGGGGGGACAGAAGCTCTATTTTATCCTTTTTTTCTCTCTCCTAAAGGAACACACACAAGCTGTTGAGACGAAGACTGAGAACCATTTTAATGCCCCCCAAATCAATATTACTCGAAGGCAGAATAGCCAAGCGTTGAACACACATTGCTAAGAATATTTTCTCTCTGCCAGAGACGTTTTTCATCCTCTGATGCTCCATGTTGACAACCAGCTCACAAGATTAGGAAACAAATCTGCTTTCCCCTACAAAATAATACATGTAAGAAAGGGAGTGGAGAGGAGAGAGGCAAACAGATTCTGTGATAATTTATTGCAATCTGATTGTTTTTCAAAACTGCAGAACAGCATGCTGGAAGGCAATTGATCATGCCAAATGAAGCTGTAACATGACAAGATGGATCATTTAATATAGCAAATGATACTAGTTTGTGTACTGTTGCATCCAAATAATCAAAAAAATATTAGTATCCAGCAATTTTGACTTTTTGCAAACCATCCATTTTGCCAGTTTCTGGCCTAGCGAATCTGTCGCATCATTAATCTTTTGCGCGTATTCCGTTTCTACGGCACCGTATTCCTAACAATGACTCCATTGGCATGAGTTGGCTTTTTGACAACATGTCTATTTGGAAGAAGAAAAAAAAAATCCTTAACACTGCTGTTTTGGAAGCCTTCACTTTCAGTCTTAGCAAAGGAAACCTGTTTTGTCGAGGTTCAGTGCACTTAAAATACTTTCTCCCTGACTTCAGTTGTTTGGCTCTTCATGCCAATCTGTGTGTGAACAGTAGCACAAAAGGAAGGTGGAAGGAGTGCTCAGCGGAGGAACAGGCAGCCATTCTCGGAGACTTCATGTTATAACCATTGCTAGGGCAACCACTTAATTTCTTTTTTCATCTTCAGCACAGCCATCTCATGTGCAGTTTGACCCAAGGCTGTTTCATTTCACGCGGGGATACAGAGAAACAGATGCCCAGCCATTCTGAACCGCGTGAATCGTGAGCCAGAGACCAAAATAAAACCTATTATTTTCCCCTGCGTGTGCGAATCACCTCTTCATTACGAGAATGACATCCAGCATAATAGGGTCCTTGCACTGGTGCTGCTACCAACATCTGATTGCCTTACAATTGAAAAAATAGCTTTGCAACTCCCAAAGCTGAAAAGAAAAAATATTTTTTTTTTATTTTTTTTTAAAACTATCTTTACATAGCAATATGCACACGCAGCTAGAGATGGATACATTCTGTGGCATCCGAAGTCTGAATATACTCTGCTGTTACTTCTGAGTGTAAATACGTTTGAAAAAATGATGAAGACAAGAGTGCAATAAGCTATTTATATTCACTTGCTTGGGATGACCTAACACAACCCATCCACGACTCCGCTTTGCTTGGTAACAGATGAATTATGGGGTTTCACCCAAACTCATGAAAATAAATGGCATTATTTAAATGCTTCCAACCACGCTCCTCACAGCAGATTAATGTTATCTGCATTGCACTATGTTGGCTTTGTGCAGTGTTTCACTGCAGTCACAGCAAACTTCAACTTCTTTGATGTAAGCAGGTATTAACGTTATCCTAAGACAGATGGGGAGAGACCAAGCTACTTCTAACACTTGATAGGGATGAACGAAGGGGGTGGGGGATTCAAGGCTGGGCATTTTGCTGCCCTGGCAGCAGAGATTGGGGAACTCCTGGCCTGCTGACCGGACAGGGAGGGAAGGTAAGCAACGGTGTGGCCACTGAGAATGCCCACCTGTCAGTCCAGAGCCACCGATAGCGCGGAACCTCCAGGAGAGCACCCCCGGTGACCACAGGAGGCGCTCCAGAACCCAGGGGGAGAGGCAATCCCTCATATAAGCAGGGCTCAGGCCACGTAGGGCTTTAAAGGTCAAACCAGCACCCTGAATAGGGCCTGAAAGACAATAGGAAGCCAGTGCAATTCTCAGAGCACCAGTTGAATGTGCTCCCTGTAACCTGTCCCAGTAAGGAGATGGGCTACCACATCTTGCAACAGCTGCAACTTCTGAACCATCACTGTGGACATCCACACGTAGAGCGCATTGCAGTAGTCCGACCTCAGGGTGATGAACACATGGATGACAGTGGCAAGATCAGAGTCTGAGACCAGATGCAATTGGTGAAAAGCACCCCTGGCCACAGCCAACACCTGAATATCCAGGCACAGCTGTGAATCCAGGAGCACCCCCAGGCTCTGCACAGAAGGAACCAAAGGAGAGTGGACACCCCCAATAGCGGAGTCAGCCCCTCTCCCGATCACCAACCCCACCCACCAGCATCACCTCTGTCTTCTTGGGATTGAGCAAGGTTTAATGCAAGGGGTAACGGTGTTTTTGGGATGTCCGTTCTTGTTGACGGACATCCCAGTGTTCATCTTGATGTGTCTTGTTGGGATTGAGCAGAATTTACTGGGAGGGGTAACGGTGCTGGAGCCACTGGGCAACAGTGATCATAATATAATCAAATCTGATATACTCACAGGAGGGAAAATGCCAAATAAAACCACTGCAGTAACATATAACTTTAGAAAGGGGAACTATGTAAAAATATGGAAACTAGAAGGAAAATTAAAGGAGCAGTTGCAAGAATTATATGTCTACAGGCAGCATGGCCACTATTTAAAAACATCCTCTTGAAAGCTCAGATTAAATGTATTCCACAAATTAAGAAAGGTAGGAAGAGAACCAAACATCTGCCTGTGTGGCTAAATAGTGAGGTGAAGGAGGCTATTGAAGCTAAAAAGGTATCCTTTAAAAAATGGAAAGAGAGACTCAATGAGTTAAACAGGGAAGAGCATAAGTGTTGGCAAAGTAGATGTAAAAAGTTAATAAGACATGCTAAAAAGGAATTTGAGGAGCAACTTAGTAAAGATGCTAAAACTAATAATAAAAACTTTTTCAAGTAGATCAGAAGCAGGAAGTCTGCTAGAGTCAGTTGGGCCATTAGATGACATGGAGCTGAAAGGGGTGCTTAGGGAGAAAAAGGACATTGCAGAATGAGTTCTTTGCTTTGGTCGTCACTGCAGAGGATGTTGGGGAGATAGCCAAGCCTGAACCTTCCTTTGTAAGTGATGAATTGGAAGAGCTGTCACAAAACAACCTGACTCTGAAGGAGGTCTTAGAGCAAACTGACAAACTAAATACTAAAAAATCACCAGGACCAGATGGCATTCACCCCAGTGTTCTAAGGAACTCAAATATGAAATTGCAAACCTACTGTTAGTAATTTGTAACCTATCACTAAAATCTGCTACTCTACCTAAGGACTGGAGGGTGGCAAATGTAACCCCAATATTTAAAAAGGGATCCAGAGGTGATCCTGGAAACTACAGACCAGTAAGCTTGATGTCTTTGCTGGGCAAAAGGATGGAAACTTTCATTAAGAACAGAATCGCTGGGCATGTTGATAAACATGACTTAATGGGGACGAGTCAACATGGATTTAACAAACGTAAGTCATGCCTCACTAATCTGTTGGAATTCTTTGAGGGTGTAAATAAACATGTGGACAAGGAAGACCCAGTAGATATAGTGTACCTGGATTTCCAGAAAGCATTTGAAAAGGTTCCACATAAAAGACTCTTGAGGAAATTAAAAGTCATTGGATAAGAGGTAGTCTCTTACTATGGATCGGTAAATGGTTAAAGAATAGGAAGCAAAAAGTAGGACTGAATGGTCAGTTTTCACAATGGAGAGATGAAAAAAGTGGTGTGCCCCAGGGATCTGTATTGGGACCGGTGCTGTTTAATGTATTCATTAATGATCTGGAAAAGGGTGCTAAGAGTGAGTTGATCAAATTTGCAGATGACACCAAGTTATTCAAGGTAGTTAAAACACAAGCAGACTGTGAAGAACTGCAACGGGATCTTACGACACTGGGTGCCTGGGCATCTAAATAGCAGATGAGATTTAATGTGGACAAGTGCAAAGTGATGCACATAGGGAAAAATAACCCAAATTATGAATAGACAATGCTGGGTACTAAGCTAGACGTTAAGGAAAAGGAACTGGGAGTGATTGTGGACAATACACTGAAATCCTCAGCCCAGTGTGCAGCAGCGGTCAAAAAAGCAAACAGAACGTTAGGAATTATTCGCAAAGGAACAGAGAATAAAACTGAGGATGTCGTAATGCCTCTATACAAATTGATGGTGCGACCGCACCTGGAATATTGGTCATTTTTACATACACATTAACGTTCCAGATTTTTCAATCTTCTGGGTTTACAAGTCCACAAGTAAGTTCCGGATTCATTTTTCAGGCATACTGTCATGGGATTGGGAGCTCACTACCCCACTCTCGACTGTTGTGACTCAGTTTCCCTGACTTGCAGCTCTCACTGGATCAGCTCTCTCTCTAGAACTGATTAAGCCTGCAACGGGGGAACCTTCTTGTCACCTTTTCAGCCACAGAGTTTCCCAGCACAGACTCTTTCTCTCTAGGTTTGTCTGTGTTTGTAAACACAGAATTAACCCCAAATTGTGTCCCGCCAAAGTTAGGATTAGCAATTCCACTGGACCATATGAAGTTCAGTAAAAGTGGTTTAATGAATAAATCATGAATAAGTATATTTATTTATTTGTCATATTTATTAGCCACCCCCTCATGCCTACGGCATCCTGGGGTGGCTTACAACACTAAAAACGACAACAATAATAAATTAATAATTTTAAACAAACATTTTTTAAAAACATCAGTATGAGATTATACATGAGAGTGCAGAAATGAAAATAACATAACCAATAACGCATTCCTATCTGTACTTGGATTCTCCTGACTTAGGCTTACCCTACTCCAGGTCCAAGGGTATTTCAGTTCATGTCACAGCCAGCGATGGAAAGCTTGGCTAGGTACCAGTCTTTAGAATTTCCAAAAGTCCTTACTTTATAGTTCCTTTGGTGTAGCCCTTCTCTGGATGGTCAGATATGATGATGCAGATGAAGTTCAACAAACTGATCTCAACCAACTGAGCCAGAGAGAAAAGATCCTTCTTTGTTCTGTCTCCTCCCTCAAGTACCTTTCCAGGGTCCTTTGTTTGGTTTTCCCACCAGGTGACTCTGTGCTTTCAGTCATGTCCACAGGAAGAAATCCATTTGCAACTCAATGGTCTATGGTTAGTGTCTGCAGAGGTGTTTAGGCTTTTTCTGAATACACATTCAGCATGACTTTGCATTTCTCCATTGCATGAAGTGAGTTTCCAGTTCTCCGCTTTCACATTACATACATGTTTAACCTTTACCTTTACATATTTGTTAGACCTGTAGTCTACATGTAGCCCAGTNCTTTCACATTACATACATGTTTAACCTTTACCTTTACATATTTGTTAGACCTGTAGTCTAAATGTAGCCCAGTGTCTCCTTCTGACACACACACTGCCCTGAGGCAGTTCCTGGATACATTCTTCCCACAAACACTGCCCTGAGGCAGCCTAAAGTAGCTGCAGCTGTAGATGTGACAGGCTGCCATGGAAACCAAGTGACCACAGCTGCCTGGAGCAAAGCAGTTTACCAGGAGAACTTTTTACACACAAAAGTTTTGGGAGAAGTTCTATGCAGAAGTTCAAAGATCCAGATGTTTAAGAACTGGGTGAGTGATTTAGACACACAGAAAGTTCAGGATGTAACAGCAAACATCCAGGAGAAATGTGTGTGTAAAAACACCCATTGTGTACAGTTCTGGTCTCCCCATCTCAAAAAAGACATAGCTGACTAGAAAAGATACAGAGAAGGGCAATGAGAATGATAAAAGGTATGGAACGGCTTCTGTACAAAGAGAGGTTGACAAGCTGGGTCTCCTCAGCTTAGGGAAGAGAAGACTTAGAGGGGCCATGATAGAGGTTTATAAAATCTTGAGTGGTGTGGAATGAGTAGATAGGGAACCGTTATTTACCCTCTTAAATAGTACTAGAACTAGGGAACAGTGCATGAAACTAGCTGCCAACAGATTTAAAACAAATACAAGGAAGTACTTTTTCACTCAACGCATAATTAACTTATGGAATTTGTCACCAGAGGACATTGTCAGGGCCAGTTGTATAGCTGAGTTTTAAAAAGGACTGGATAGGTTCTTAGAGAGTAGGTTCGTTAATGGCTATTAACCAAGTAGCTTACAGAATGAACTTACTGTTGGAAGCTGGGAGTGAACAAGGGGGAATGGATTGCCCATTGTGACTGTTGGTTCTTTTCCTATGCGATCAAGATTGGCCACTGTTGGAGGACAAAATGCTGGACTTGATGGACCATTGGTTTGACTCTGTATGACACTACTTATGTTCTTATGTTCAGTTGGGTTAACCTCATCTAATCCCCCACAGCTGCCAAACACCGAGACAGCAACGAGACAGCAAGGCCTGGGTCAGTTGAAAAAGAAAGATACAGCTGGTTATCATCAGTATATTGATGACAAGTAATTCCCCAACTGCATATAACCTTCCCTGGCGGCTGCATGTACACATTGAACAAGAAAGGGTCCAGAATGGAACCCTGTAGAACCGCACATGGGAGGTCCCCAGGGGACGATATATAGTTCCCTAATACCACCACTGATATCTATCTGCAGGTGAGAACGGAATCATTGCAAAAAGTTTCTGTCAGTCCCGGCCAAGTCCCACAGGTGAGTCACCATCTCATGGTTCATGGTATCAAAAGCCGCTGATAGATCTAGTAGAACCAGCAGTGTCATGTGACTTCTGTCTAGCATCACTAGGAGGTCATCGACCAAAACCACAAGCACTGTCTCTGTACGATAACCCAGACAAAAGCCAGACTGCGTGGCATCTAGAAAACTGGTGTGTTCTAAATGCACCTGCAGCTGGAGGGCCACCACCCATTCAATAAACTTCCCTAAAACGATTTCACAACATCTTTTTCCTGTTAATGCAGGCTTGACCACAGCCACCCATGCCTTTGTCAACTCCAGAATGGATTATTGCAAAGCCCTCCCACTGGGGTCTGATTGGAAGACCTTGCCCCCTTCAAACGCTTTCTTTAATGCCAAATGTGGCAGCCTACCTGTGTCACAAAGTGGCTCAGTTTCAATGCATGATGGCATTATACCACTTCCTGCTTTATTTAACTAATGCATTTCTTGTTTTAATTCAGGTTTCAGTTTAGTTTCCATCTATAAAGTCTGATGCTATTAGGGCCCAGGATAAGAAAGAGACTCCTTTTCTCCTTAATGCCATTGGAAAAAGGGAGCTCAGATGAGACACTTGTACTGAGTTCTTAGTTGTGCATTTTTTATGAATGTAAGACAGTCTTGGTATCATAAATCCAGATTGACCCGATTGGGATAATGGGTGTTTTTAGATGTGACAGGCTTTTTGCCCGCCATGCTTAAACCCACCCAGGTTGGGGTAAGCTCTGCTGCCGAACAAATGTTCAGGTGGCTGGGGAGGGGGTGGGGAGAGGGCGGGGGATGTGCAGATGTGGGTTCACATGACCCCAGCCTCCAGGCTCTTCAGAACGGCCCTGCCTCCTCCCTGAATGGTAGGTGCAACTGCATATCAGGTTGCCACACCTGCCTAGAACCGCTCTGGCCATGGGCAGGGGTTCGGTGAAGCGGGCCATCAGACATGGTGGCCTGCTATACCACGGTCCATAGTTGCCTACCCCAGACAGTGACAGGGCTTACCACAGGATGTGCACTGGTGAACATCTGGCAGAGCCAGATCAGACATGACACCCTGGCCCATGGCCACGCTGGGTTAAGCATGACCACGGACCGGGGTGTCACATCTGTCGCCATTTACACCAGTGTGTCTGAGAGCGCATTGATCTATTCTGAGTACAGGACCTTCACTAAGGAACTCCATATATCACAGGCCATATATGTCAGTATTCAGAAAATGGCACAAAGCTTATCTTTTTGACCATGCCTCTGCCTGATAAGTCTAAGATAAGGCACTTCCTTTCTCTTTCCTAATTCTCCTGTTTCAAATTCTTTCCCACTGAATGAGAGAAGATTAACAGTGTAATGGAACTAGAGCGGAAGATCATTGCCTTTTAGGACGGGCCAAACTGCTGCTGCTGCTGCTTTTGGCAGTAGCTTCAGTTACAAATATCTGCAGAGAAGCTAATAGTCATCAAATTGAACAGATTCACACTTGAGAACACAGACTTCAAAGGTGAAGCTCGCTAAGAGAGAAGTGAGGTGGGGAGAGAATTCCCTGAGGTTCAAGAGCAACGGCAGGGAACCTTGTGCTAACTGGTAAGGGTGTGCCGGTGGCACATTTTTGTTTTTGCTTTTGTTTAACAAAAAAACCTTCATGGGGGGGGGAGGGGGTTCATAAATAAAAATGTTCAATTTTGTCTTTGTCATTTTTAAAATCAAAAATCATTTTAAAAATTAAAAATCCCTGTGCGCGTGGGAAATGGCCTCCAGACCATTCTGCACATGCACATCCCTTTCCCAAGCATCATTTGTGAAAGGGTGTGCATGCGCAGAGTAGTCTGGCAGCCATTTTCCGTGTATACAATGATTTTTTAATGATTTTTTTAAAAAATAATTAAAAAAAATATTTTAAAAATCATTGTGCATGCACAAATGGCCCCTGGGGCTCTTCCGTGCCATTTTGTGCATGTGAAGGGTTTATTTTAAAAACAAAATTTATTATTTATTATTTTTTAAATGGAAATGGACACTTTCTTTCTTCATTTTCACCCGTTTTTGTTACCTTGCCTATCTTTTTCATATTTGAATTACTAAAATGAACCCCTTCATTTGTTTTAGTCATTGAAAAAAACAAAAAATAATTGCATCCCCTTATTACCTGGCCATTGTCCCACTCTTCACAGCCACTTGCCTTTCCGAGGAGAGATCATGCTCTGAGAGTGAAGCAGAAGTAAAAAGTCCTTTACCTCGATAAATGTGCCCTGCTCTTTCTCATGTCATGCACAGGGCTAACTGAAGAGACAAAATGGGTAGCAGATTTCTTTTTTCATGTAAGAGTCATTTTTTTTAGATATTTCTCTGAATACCAGAATAATATCTCCAACCAGAATGGCTATTTGTATATCCATTTTCGGAGGTAATCCATTTCAGTTATTTTGGTTTCTCATTTTTGTTTGATTTTTCAGTCATTTCAGCGTAGCTCCCACAGTTTGAAGGGGCTCAGTTGAGCCAAGGTCCCAGACTCTGGGTGTTTTTAGATGGACTCGGGGGTGGAAACCCCAGGGCCTGCTCTGGTGGCAGTAGGTTTAAATGAAGGTCACCACCTCAGACCGCAGTCCACCTGCATGGAACCCCCTCCAGTGCTGCGAGCAGATCGTCAGCTGCTCTAGATTGCTGCCTGCAGCTCTATGGCCATTGCCAGGCAACCCCTGACCAGAAAGGGAGCTGTAGCTTCCCATATGTGAGTAGAAAGCCAGCTGCTCAGCCCCCAGACGGTGCTCTGGATTCGGGTGGCCTGCTCTACTTGGGTTGCTCCCGGATATTCTGCAGCACATGAGCGAAGCTGCACTGGCACATGTGGCACCAACTCTGCTCCTGCTCTGCCTCACCCAAGGGTGGCATGCCTTTACGCAGACGGGCCCCCTGGGGGAGGGTCAGAGCTGGAGTGTCTTTCTGGAGGCCCTTTGCAAGTTGCTTGAAAGTCAATAGAAAATGTTCAAACTGGGCACAGGAAGGAGCAGGAGTGGGGCCAGCACTCCACCCCCATGCCCTCCTCTCCCACTGCTCTGAAAATGTCATAGCAATGCTCAGGGCTCTTGCTAAGGACCCCACCAAAAAGAAAGCTTTCAGAGTCTGCAGGGATGAAATGCTGCTCTTAATCCTTCCCACTCCTAAAACTTCCTTCCCAGTTGCCATTAATGGGAGCTGGAGCAGATGGGGTGAGGCTGGCTAGAAGCTCCCTTGGGAGGAGCAAAATGGAAGCATATGTGAGCATTCATTTGCTGCTGGTTATGTCAAATGAGAAGTTGTGTCAATGGAAATAAATCTTTACATTTGATTTATTCATCAAAATGGTGCCAGTATATACCTAGTGGCTTAAAGTGTGGGATTAGTACCTGGGAAACCAGGGTTTAAATCCCATCTTTACCACAAACTACCAGGTGGTTTTGAATAAGTTGCTATCTCACAGACTGCTTTTAGATGAGCGGTTGAAGCCGGCACATTGAAGAACACGCTGGCAACTCTATGCTATGGCACTGAAGAATGCACTGGAAGCCTCGATATTGGAGCTTCCAAAATGCACCTTTAAAAAGACCCTGTGAGCAGTGATTCCTATGGCGGGGTGGCTACTTCCGGTGCGTGTAAACACATCCTGCAGAGCTTTTCAGCCAGCACGTTCTTCAACGCGCTTGTTTCAACCGCTCATGTAAAAGCGGTCTCAGAATCAGTTGCTGCCACACTATAAAGAAGACAAACAGTGCTTTCACATGGACGCCTGGGTGCAGACTCCTGGACATGCCCTGGAGGTACATCCCTTGCATCTGCAACTTTCAGCCCCACCTGAGTCCATTTTAAATGGACCACCATTCCACCTGTGTTGCAAACTCCCTCCCCCACACCATAGAGTTGCGGGCAGATCGCCTGACACTCTGGGCGGCCGCCTGCAACTCCATGGTGTTGCTCGGGGCAGTCCCCAGCAGAAAGTGGAGTTGCAGCGACCGCCCACCACAAAGGCTGCTGTGCCTTGGGCCAGTTCCCTGGGTTTTGGTTTCCGCTTCTCTGGTGGATCTCCTGGATGTTCTGGAGCACTGTTGGCAGGGTTTCTCCAGAGCAGGGAAAGCCTGCCCCACCTATGCTCTGCCTGAACTTCTGGTGGGCTGCCTTTAAACTGACAGCCTGCCCAAAGGGAAGGGTAGAGGCATGAGTGCTGTCTGAGTGAAAACACCCAATGACTCTTAAGTGGGATTTAGAGGCTGCACTCTTTATTATCATCTTAGAAAACATCAATGATAGACAGGGGGTGTGGGAACTCCACCCCTCTAGCAACAACTTGGGTCTAGAGTCTTTAAGTTGCAACATCTAGAGCCCTGGGGTACAATCCAGGTCCAACCTCAAACAAGGCCACAAGAATCCTCCTCCACCCTGGCAGGAAAAACGTGAATTTGGGTTGGAAAAATGTGTCTGGAAGGGGGAGGCAACTGAGGAGCAGACTTCCTGGCACCATGGGGGGAGACCAGGGGTGGTTTCAGGGCCAAATGATACAGATTTTTTTAAATTATCTGTATCGATAACGCCAAACTTCACCGAATCGAACAACCGAACCCGAACTCGATTTTCGGACTGAAAGACCGAACGTCCGAAAATCCAAACCGCGTTCTGTTCACACATCCCTAGGGGTCAACTGATGGACCATTTGCCCACAGGACTGCACCTGTTCTGCGGGTTTTAAAGGCCACACCTGTTTACTCCCTAGGCAGGGTCAGGTACTTGGCCACTTCCTTGCCCCATGTGCTAGCTCTTTCTCCATCTCGTATAGAGATGTCTCATAACTTATCTGGGTACTACAACAACACTTCAACCTTCTCCTGGACCATTGAGTGCGACAATTTAAGTAAAATGGGACTTTATGTCTTATTTATTGCTGGCACTGTGGGGAAGGTGGAAAAGAATCTGGTTTCGCAGTGGCCAATCAGAGTTGCTGGGAAAAAATCGTTCCTGGTCCGCAAACAGGGGACCCCATAATGGGCACAGTGTCACAAGAGCTAATCTTATTTGGATGGGGGGGGAGCAGGTGCATGCAACTCCTGGCTTGCTCTGCCATGAATGCCCAGTCTCAGCTGGGGAGGCAAAAAAGCTCAGGGAAGTCTTGTGATGTGAGACTTCCTTCATGCCAAAGCCCCATTACCAGGGCAACCCAGGCCAAGTAGGTCACCCTGCTTCCTTCTTTGACTCGGCAGGGCCAAAGCCCCTCCCCCACAAAAGAGGGGGTTCCCCATCTGTAAAATGAATAATGATTTACCTCCCCCCCCAAAAAAAAGCCTGAATCATTTCAGGTCTTACTTCAATAATGAAGATCCTTCAAAGTTTTCTTTCTAGCTCCCCTATGACTCACTCTGAGCAGCCCACAATGGAGTTATTAACCCTCTTAGGTATGACATCCTTTCTAGTTCATTGCACACACGAGTAGACACCGCCCTCCCCACAATACACACATTGGTTTTGCTGTCAGCTTTGGTAAATTTATTTGTAACCTGAAGTATCATCTTGTGTTTCATTACCATGAAGAACAGGGAAGCATTGTCAGGATCAAAACCTAGAGTGGTGAAGTGCCTGGGAATAGAAACCACTGTGAGTGGAAGCAAGTTTCAAACTCATGACCTCTTTCTTCCCTAGAACAAGGAAAGTGAAAGGTCATTCTCTTGGCCACTAACAATGTTTCTCAGTGCATTTCTGGAGGGACCGCCCATAATGACAAGAAGGCCATTCGAAGACTGTCTTATTTGAGCTTGCTAAGACAAGGTCACCAGTTAGTTTTAATTATAATGATGGTTTTGGATCCAGGAGTCTGCTCAATAGAAGTTGAATTGCTACTGTCAACTCCTTTCACATGGGGAACTGGTAATAAATTCTAGTCACCCTTGACCAGGGCATGATTTGAACTGATGTCCTAGAGGTGAGAAGATAATGTATCTCAAACAATTCCCTGAACTAGTCAGTTCCCCTCTGAATGCATCAATGGTGTTGTCTTCATGGTTAAATCCTTAAGTTTTCACTTTGTCTTCTTAAAATGTAGGTCCTCATCTTGTCCTTCCCCTTCTCCATTACAGTATTTTACGTCAGTTTAGGTACATTATCAAGAGAGGAGGAGCTGTCTTACTCTGAAGTACCATCTCTTAGCCATTGCTGAAAGAAGGATACAGGATTTCATGGACCAATGAACTAACATGGTATATCAAATGTGATTTTCTTATCTCCAAAGACTGTACAGGATTCTGAGTTAATGTACTTTATACTGCACGGTTGCCACCTGTTCATATTGTAAGTATCTTCAATATTTTTAGCCATCACATTTTCCATTTCCTAGTGACCACTGTATATTCTAAGCATGCTTTCTCTCTCTCTCATTTTCCCTCATTCAAAAAAAATATTTTCAGGAATTGAGGTTACATCTTATTTAGATGCCTCACTGCCTTTTTTAAAAAAAAAGATAAACTCTGCAACAGTGATGTCATGAGCTCAACCTTCAGCTTATGCATTTCAAAATGCCTCTGATGTAGCCAACGAAACTAGGGGAGCAATCCAAGGTCTGCGTGCTGGCTGTTCGTGCACAAAACATGCACAACATGTGAGCACCTACACATGCAACACGTGTGTGCAGTGCACAAAGGATGCACAGAGTACACACAATACACACATCATTAGTGCATGATGCATGCTCATTGCTTGCATGGAGCACACATAGGGTGTTTTCAAATGTGAAAGGCCTGCCACTGTCTGCTCCAGGCTGTGACAGGACCCGCCACTTCAGGTCGGAGCTGGCTGTGCTGCCAAAGAAGCGTGATGGTGGCCTGAGCTGGGGAGGGGGCAGGCAGAGGGCAGGGTGATGCATTGCCTGAGCTGCTTGGAGTGGCTCTCCACCCTCCCCGATGGGTGGCCACAGCGACCTATGAGGCCTCCATGACTGCACAAAACCACCGCGAACCTGGACCGGGGTAAGCGCAACCAGGTCACCACATGTTATGACCCACTTTACCCTGGTCTGGAGTTCTTTTCATGAGCCATGGCAGCACTTAGCCTAGGCTGTTCCTTGGGGATGGTCCTGAGGAATATCCTGGGCTAAGCGCCACCATGGCCCAGCTACAGCCTGGGCCAACATCTGGTGGCCCTTATAAATGTAACGTTGGGCACGCATAGTGTCACGGGTTGGAGGGTCCGCACCCCCACTTTTCCGGGTTTGTGTGACTCAGTTTCCCTCATGTACAGTCCACCTGAATCAGTTTTCTCTCTCTGGTTGATTCAAGCTTGAAGCAGGGACAACCCCTTTGTCACCCAAGGTCCTTCCCGTTTACAGACTCTTTAATCTCTGGGTTCATAAGAGCTTGAGAACTCTTGTTGCTCACTTTTGTTTCATTGTTAGACACAGAAACTTCTTCATAAAGATAAGAAGTAAGTTTATTGATTACATAAGCAAGATAATTGATACAGAGTGGTTACTAGAAATCTAAGGTAAATATAACGCATTCCTGAGCTATACTGGTTGAGTTCCTAAATAAGCATCTTACCCTACAAAGGTCCATAAGTTCCTCTCAGTCCTTGATGTAAGCGACTGGGTCTTCAGTCTTAGAGTTGCTAGAAAGCAAAGTCCTGGTCTCAGTCCATAGTTTCCAGCCTTGATGGCTGGCAGGTTTTAGGATGCAGATGCAGTTGGTCAAGATGGCTCTGGCCAAGCAAGAGAGAAGATGGCTTAATGGCCCTTGCTTAAGTACCTTTCATGGTCTCTTTGTTTCGGCTTTCCTGCCTTGGAGAAACCTGAGGTCACGAGGCAACCCAGGCAACCCAAGCAAACCTGAAGGTCGATTTGCATCTCCCCAGGGTTCTGTCTGGCCAGGGTTCCCAATACATATTATTTTTATCTCTTTGCATTTCCTGGAGTTTCATCAGTGTCACAGTCCTGATTTGGGTTTTACAGTTCTCAGTTGTAACATTACATACATGTTTCACCTTTTCCTTTACATATTTACTAGGCTTGTAGTCTACATGTAGGCCAGTATCACACGTGTTTGACCCTATGTTTCTCCGTGACACATAGATTAATTAATCCATGCTTAAGTCGATTAATTCATGCCGAACGGCACATCTGAAAACACCTGCGCATGTTTTATGTGCATGGTATGTGGGATGCACGTACGCTCACCCTGGATTGGGATTTAGGTTAGTTTATCCTATATGTATGCAGCAGAGGAAAGCAGGCTGCCATGATCATCCTTGAAGCACACACCAGAATTCTGCTTTCACTTTGATATGTAGATTGAGAACCATTTCTTATTTCAAGGAATTGTTTATAAATTCCACATTCCAGTCCCCATGTTTATAGTAGGTCGTCTCTACAATCGAAATGAATTAAATATGCTACAACGGGATTACACGTATGCACAAATTCATATGTGCTTGTCTGTGCATGTGTGTGTGTGTGTGTGTGTGTGGCTTTCAGATCATTACTACATCTGGTTTAGTAAATAGCCACTGCAGTTAACACAGAACAATGAATCTCAGAACAAAGGGGAAAATAGCGCATCTGCTGAAAGGAAAGAAGCTGCCGAATACTGATTAGGAAAGAGATCTGGGAGTTGTAGAAAATCTCTAAAGCATTCAGCTTAATGTGCAACTGCAGTGAAAAGGGCAAAGAGAATGCTGGATTGTATTGCTAGAGGAGGGCAATATAAATCAGCGCAGTTGGCATTGTTACTATAAAGCATTGTTTTGGACATCATGTAAAGAACTGGACTTTATTCTCTACTGGTCAGTATAGCTGCCAAAGGATGTGTTTGCTCCTAAAGGAGATGGGGGAAAGCCGCCAAAATACCATGGATCCATCATTAGAGTTACCATATATGAAAAGAGTAAAGCATTTCAGCTCATTAGCAAGGGGGAAAGACAAATTACAGGAACTAGAGTGATTTCTCTTTTTGGGGGGTTGTTTTCAACAATGAATGTGCATAATTTCCCCTGTTTCATTTTGTGAAGAAGAAAAGAAACAGAAATATAATGTAAAGCTTAGTGAAGTCTGATGCGGGGGGAGGAGGAGAGTTTCTTTGGTCACCAAAAAAAAAAAAAGGTGCTATTTCACACCAGTTCAAGGGATGATTAAATAAGTTACCAATACAAAGAAAGCAAAGAATGGGGAAGGATGTAATTGTAAATGGAAAATGGGCAAAGACAGAAGAAACTCTCTGGCCTTATCTTTGTACAAGCATTTCAGTTCTGCCATACTTTAATCTTACAAGTTTCCCACACGGAGCAGAAGAAAGTGCACTTTTTTTTTTCTTGTAGAAAAAATAAATTACAATTTTATAGCAGGGCTCAGAGCCGCCTCTCCAGATTATGATCTGTCAGCATTTCCATTATGAAACCCTACTTTCAAGAGTTTACAGGAAGAAATCAGCTGTAAGAACTCAGCCGGTTAAAAGAAATAGTACTTAAGTTCCCTCTCTATCGGGTGACTATCATTAAAAATTCTTAGAATGGAAGTTCTAGAGTGAAGTCCTTCTTCCTGGGAAGTTGATGGCGGAACTTGCAGTGGTTTCAGTGGGGGAAGATTTCAGTCACAGAGCAGGAGAATAAATGAGACCAAACATGAAGAGGCTGAAATCCCTTTCTAAAGGTCAAGCTATAAGCGTATACGGTGTAGAAATGATTGCCACATGAGCATTGGTCTGTTAAGTGACAGTTTCACACATATGATGTGACACTATTGGCATTGGAGTTTAAACAAGCAGTACAGTTAATGAGTCACACACCGTATTAGTTTAATTTGCTGATAGCCCTCTAAAGGATCGGCTCAATCCCAAACCCCTGTGTGTGGGGCTTGCACATGGCTTGTGCCATAGATGCACCCCTACAGGTGCGCACACACCCACGTGGTGGTTACTCAGGCACAGGTTACGCAGGCTTTGAGATCAAGCCCACTATCGGCAACTGAAACAGTGAGTGTTGAGAAAAGTTAGAGTGGCCTGCTGTGACCAGCTTGGACCCGCTTTGACTCGTGGGTCGCCACCATGTTTGTTAAGGGCCATCCAAATGTTTGGCCCAGAGTTTCCCTGGGCGTATTATTGTTATTATTAAGCATTTATATAGTGCAAACAATGTACCTGGTACTTTACAATTGTAAGAAAGAGACACGGTCCCTGCCCCACAGGGCTTACAATCTAAGAGAGACAAGGGGGGGGGG